>OY987288.1:11924745-12172458 GCA_963920785.1 Sphagnum contortum
GATCTAATTAATATGAATCACACTATATTGTTAATGGTCATATAAACGGGGTGAAAAAGATGGGCCCTCTTGGGTGCATACTGAGCCCATCTCATTCATTGCTTGCATGAAAATTCTATTCCTAAAACTTTGTTACCATTGTTTGCCTGGGGTATAGCCCTTCCTAAGTGTTGTGTGGGTAGCAATAGAGATTGAAAGGTACCCTAAGATTTAGGGTTTAGGGTATTTAGTTGTGGGTAGGCATGATAAATATCATGAGTTCCCTCCCACAAAGAGGTAAGGTTTTCAAAGGAAAATCTAAGTGAGAACTCAGTTTGGTAAAATTATCAGTTCTTGAGAACTTTCACACAACTGTGGAATCCCAACAATTGAGATTCTTTGAATTTTGATAATCATTTGTCAACCCTTATAATCATCTCTCTATATAGCCCACCCTTATGGGTTGGTTGGGGAAAGAGAGAATCACCCAACACGAGATTATATCATTTTTGGGTGTTATTGTTTTAGCACTATATTTCCACTAATGCTATGTACTAATGCTTTTGTTAATGAAGTCTGGCAGGTTTACATCATTTTCAGTGTTCTTTGTTAGCTTCCTTGCTAGTGCACTCTATTTGCCACTTCCCCTCATATACTGGTGCTTTTTTGTTAATAAAGTTTTGTCAGCTTGCAGATTCATTATCATTTTGGGTGTTCTTCTTAGCTTCTTTCCTTGTACGCTCTATTTCAACAACTTCTTTGTATGGGTGCTTTCGTTAATAAAGTTTGGCAGGTTTACATCATTTTAGCCCTTCCTTGTCAGCTTCCTTGTTAATGCGCTCCACTTATTTCCCACTTTCCTCTTTGTACTTGTGCTTTCATTCACAAACAGGCTCATCTCATCTTGTAGTGGCTTTGCCTACAGGAGCCAGAGGTTCAAACGACAGTTAGTTGAAATATAAAATGTTTCACAGAACTTCAGAGAAAGATATTTTGGATGGTGTATTTGGAAGGTGCCTTACTGGGCTAAATTTCTTGCTTCCTCCTGGAGCTTGAAATCTCACATAGTCTCCTTGGATTAAGGATCTTATGTGTAAACTCTCTTGGGTGGGGGGCAAAAATGATGAATGGCAATCTCCAACTTTCATTTAATGCATTTGAGCCATTCAGTTTGCGCACCTTGTTTGTTACAAAGGGTGAGGCACTACTGTCAATGCCTTGCCGTCTTGAACCTTTTGCTGATCCACCCTCAGTTCACAAGGTGAAAGGCATTGATGATAGTGCCTGGTGAAGTTCAAGGAAAAAAATGAACTTGTATTTCACACGCTAAGCACACATTCCTCAAAATGTGGGACAAAATGAAAACTAGCTTAAAGGGCAAGTTCAAACTAGCAACAATGGAAAACAAAAAATGGTTCCATGAAGTTCTCCAACCAAAAGTGAACAAAATAACAATAAAACACACCCGCCAAACATTACTCAAAATTTGAGACCAAATGAAATCTATGTTGTTTTCAGGCTGTCTCCTTTTCAGACATAGCCAATCAAGTTTGGCAGGTTTGTTTACATGATTTTGGTTGTGTTTTTCTACGTTTCCTTGCAAAGATGCATTAGGGTGCAATCACACTCAAAGTAGTCACTTCACTTTAGGCAAAAGCAATGCTTATTTGACATGTTTGCATTTTCAATAAATTAAATTGATGGTAAATTTGTGTCTTGTAATCAATGTACATGTCTTATACATCAATGTAACATTTGAATGATGTTGAAAATAATCCAATGAGTAGAAAATAATCCAAAAAAAATCATAAAATCTGGGACCAATTTTCTAATCATTGTTCTATCACCAACAAGCATTGTTTAAGCACTTGTGTCAAAACACTCTCTGAGCAATCTCAAGTTACCACATCATCGTTTTCAAGACTAAGTGTAGGGTAAAGCCCGAGGGGAGTGGGCTTTGTGGGAATTAGCCTCACACTTGACCTTTGAGGGCTTTACATGTAAAAAATGCACACACTTCTTTACAAATTTCTTGTTGTACTCGCTTGGTATCATGGTAAAAATCACACCAAAAGGCTTTTCAAAGACGTAGATTTCCTGTCTCTACGAGCAATTACCTTCTCAAAAAGCCCACCAGCATATTATGCTTAGTAAGGCTATGTGCAACAATGCTTGAAAAGGTGACGCAGGTGTTTGGGGAATGAGTACTAAGTAACACTTGTCTCCTCAGGAGGAAATACCAACTCCTGCCTTCTCAGGAAGACATACCAACTTTATTTATGTTCTTTGCATCCATTAGCACTAGATCTTGAGGTATAGACTTTTCCTACTTGATTGGCAATGAAGTACTCAAATTTCCCCAAGGTTCCTGGGGGTATCTCTTTGTGAGCATTTGGTGATACTTTCTCGTTGAGCTTTCTTCGACAGATACTGTTCCTGGAAGCACAGAGCTCTCCTAGTAAATTTCTGCCATGTAAGGAAGGAAGGAAATTTTCAAAGAAAGGAAAAAGCAGAAAGTCAGAAGCTGGAGGGTGGTATGTAGTGTTGTCTCCTTGACTTACGCAAGTTAGTCTGTAAGATCCCCTGCAGTTTCTCATCATCAAGTTCTCATGATCAAGGAACGAAGAACCTGTTCCAAGCACATTTCACTCCTGACATTTGTTGCCATCAATAGAACATGAGTCAGTCCATCATGATTCTCTCTTTGTTTATTATCCCTTACAGACCAGCAGCTTCAAAACAAAAATCACCTGGCCATGAGCAAATGGCCCAATTGCTAGAGAGTAGCTCAAAGAAAACAAATTTAAGAACCCAAATAAAACCCATATTTGCAGGCTACTGACTTTTTTAATAATCACGGGGTAGTTCTCTTGTTTTTCAATTATTTTTGGGACCACACTGGTTAGCAATATCAATATCCAAAAAAAACTGGGTGTCAGGTAGATTATTAAGAAATTGGGTAATAACCATCGGTTATGCAGAAGGGTAAGTTTTCAATAAACCCACTGGTTCATTTTTTAATAACCAGAACCGATGGTTCTAACCCTCCAAACCTAGTACTACACAACACTAATATATGCCTCATATGAACACTGGTATAAAACAGGTACAAGGCTAGTATTACCTCATATCCCTAGCAGCCTTGTTTTATTGGTGAAATTTCACCCAAAACTGATTTTTTCTTTCTATAATCCAAAATGAAATGATTTGGGAGGGTTTCATTTGCCAAAAATGAGAAAAATAGCAAAAATAGTCAGAATTCATATTGTTGGTGTTACACGTGTAGCCATAAATATAGAAGGTTGATTAAAGATGTGTACCTCAGATCTGGTTTATAGCCAGATTTGGCTACCTCTTCCTAGGGAAGATTGCCACTTAGGGTACACAAAATAATTCCTAAAGCAAACATTGATGGTCCTTAGCAGGTTGGTAGATTGCCTCATCTCAGATACCAAACTGGTAGGATCCTTGATAACAGTGTTGGGTGGTAAAAACCAAATTAAGATTGAGTCTAATTTCTGAAACCAGAACCAATTTTTTTACTTTGGAAGAACAAGACCCCAAACTAGATTCTCAATTCAAAGGTTAACTATCGGTTACAATTTTGGTTACTTGGAAAAATCTGATTTTCAGAACCAAAACTAAAACTGGAATTCATTTCTTGGAAGAATCAGACCTAGAATCTCAAATCCATTTATGTGTGAAACTGGAACCAGAGCTTTTTTTATGTTGGTTGATACCAGGCGCATGCATATATATATATATATATATATATACCAAATCATCACTGGAAAAAACTAGTGTTATATGAACACATCTAGTTTGCAAGATTAAATCCTAAGGTTTAGGTTCTTATGACCTGGACCCAAGTTAACACCCTTTTGCTGAAACAGAGATAAGAATCAGACTGAGGAACTAGGCTTTAGTTGGATCAGAAACTGAAACCCAGAAACTCTGAAAAAATCTTCTTGCATTACACAAGGTCAGTGTTAAATATTAATTAGTCGTTTAACTTCATAGCTATATAGACCCATGTTTCCAATTTATTGTAAAACTTTTTACCTGCACAACCTTTAGCAGTTGCATTTAGTGTGTAGTGTGTGCATAGAACCAAACCAAAATTTTTCATTGGACATGGAGTTTCTTTGAATTTTATGCTAGAACCAGAACCTGGAGAACCCCCCACCTTCAAATAAATTTTACCATGTCAAAGCCTGGATCAGAAAGGACGAACTGCACAAAACTGGGAAGAACATCAAGAGCTAAGCTACTACAGTTGAAGATTGAGAGCCAGAATCGTATCTATTATGACGACAATATTGTAACTCGTCATGCTTAGAAGCAACCATCATCATCATCATCATCATCATCATCACCACATAGCTTCCAAAAGGAATGGGCTGAAAAAGAAGGAGAGTAGAAAGTACCTAAGGAAAGCTGCCGGCTAAAGTGTCTCACAAAACTCTGTTGTAGCAGCATGCAAATTTTGAGGACGGCAGGTAGCAGCTGTTGCTGGCTGGCTGGTTGATTGCTTCAGCGCGAATGCATCTACACTTCACACGTCGAATTGGCGAACTGGGAGTCCCACTGGTGGACGACGACAGACTAGCGGTAACCCAAAAAAAATTCCAGAGAGAATCGACAAACAACTGTGACGTCAGTAACTAACTAACGGTCGGCGTAATAGCCGGCGAGGTGGGTGTGGGACCACGACGAGATCTACGCCACGTCTTGACCTTTGTCGTGGTGATGAATGTCGCGGAAAACACGCAAACACGAAGCCCATAACGACGACGACAACAAACAAACCCATTTCTGCGACTCTTTGACGAGTAAGGAAGGTACTTCTAACGCGACGCAGAGGAAATATTCCTTTGTTGTTTCCCGTCGAGCTTGCGCAGCTAGAGTCTGGACTCTGCATGCGGGCGGGGGGGTAAGAGGGAGGAGGCGATGCTTGGGAGTTTCTTCCAGACTCGGCGAAACCCTAACCCTAAATTTAGTGCCAAACCTGGCGAAACGAGGCAGATGCCGCTAATTTTGGAGGTAGTTAGAACTAGGTAACTAGTTAGAACCCCATTTTTCTTTTATTCTACAAAAGAGTGATTTTTTCAACATTTTTCTCTGTTTATTTTTACCCCACTTCGTCCCATTTTGGAAATTGCAATGAATATTTGTAATCTTTTCTATCGTCAATTTTTGGCAAATTTTTCAGCTGAAAAATCTGATTTCAAGGTAATACAAAGGATTTGCACATCCATCGAGCATCAACACCTCTCAAAGAGAGGCAACCTTTTGTAACAATTTTTTTGAGCAAGTCGAAATATTTCCAACCCCTCCCACATTCCACTTTGTGTTGCACAGGCAGATAGCAAACACTTGGAACATTTGGAGTTGCTAAACTTTTCTCTCTCTTGCTACCCAAGCTCAAAAAAAGCTCTGATGGAGCTTGAGAGATAAGAATAGTCAGTGGCAGAATCAAGCACAGCAGCCATTGCAAGACAGAATCCATCACCAAGGGCCCGTAACTTGCTTCTGTCTGGTTTTGTTTCTCTAGAGGCCCAATTTTTTCCATGCACCAAATTGATAACAACATATATCATAGTAATAAAGTAATATGAGAATTTCTTCTCCATACTTCCAATAACATGAAAAGACATGTACTGAAAATCATAATATTAAACTACTCTAGCACTTCACAGTGTCCTGTCCTGCAATACTTTCTCCAGTAACAGGGCTGATGATCACGTAACTGGTCATGGAAGTCCCGCACAGCGGATGACCAAGTACTTAACACAGAGCCTACTAATGTGCACGAACATAGACAAGAAAGATTCTCAAGTCGACTGAAACATATACATGACATAACTGATCATACATGTCCATTCCTCTCATACTATTGCAAATCAAGACCAGGATTTCAAGTGCAGGTGGCATACAAAATTGATACTGCAGCTTTTTCACCTTCAAAGAAAACCACAGATAATGAGACTTCACCCTCTGATGTTAGCAAATGGTCATGAATCTGAATAACTCCTTCCTTTAGTTTCCTGTTGTTCCAAAAAGTCTGGCCTCATAAAACATTCTCGGGCTCTGCTCTAATAAGATCAAAGGTTACTGGTGCCACTTCACAGTGGCACAAAACAAAGTGGGTTCGTTCTTAAAGAAATGCAAGCAAAAGTGAAAATTACCTAGCCTCCGTACTTTTACTCTGGAATCATTTGCTCACTATCAACATCTGCCTCTGTGTCAATTTGGGGTTGTTTGGGTCCAGATGCTGGGGCTTGCTTTTTCTTGATACCACTCACAATATCATCAATCCTCAACAGCATGCATGCTGCCTCAATGGCTGTCTTGAAGGTCTGGACCTTGACTCCATAAGAGTCCCACACCTATCAAACAATAGGCACATCTCTTAGACAAATTTGACAGCATTCGTTATAAGCTGCCAATCAGAAGATCAGAAGAAAGACCAGCCAAACAAAACAATTTCATTTTGTCATAACTTGTGCATTGTATCAGATGGAGCTAAAAATTCTTGCACATGAATCCATAAAAATTGCTAGTGAACCAACATGCACATAGATACTACGCACAAGTAAAATCAGCCTTGAAAGAGAGGGAAAGGACATACCCCAAGTTCCTTCATGTCGGTAATAACACCCGTGTTGCCATCAATGCCGACCATTGGATTATCACAATGTGCGTGCTGGTCAATTCAAACCAGAATTAATTCAAGTTAGAAACACAAACAGCAAAGCAGTGAACCTTTCCCGTACCCTTATGCTAGTGACAAGATCACCTAGCCACTTCATGGTACAACACCACAAAGACCTCTATTTCCACCAATCTTCCCCTGTACCCTTATGCTGGTAAGGCAAGCATTCATTATGGAATTCTCCATCTGTCCCTTCACAACAATCTAAACTTTTAACAGACTACCCAACTCTACAGGGAGAAAAGTAAAGCTCCTGTGAGCCCTGATGCACACCTTAGGACATTTCTTCAACTTGGCAAAGGCAGGCAAAGATAGGTGTCAAGATCAGCTATACTTCAAGTCAAAGCACAAAAGACTTGGTAAAACTGTTGAAAGCATGAATTTGAGAACTCTTCAACAAGTTGCTATGCTCCAAGCATTTATGATCTCGCCTACCGTACCATTACCAGTCAATATCTTCATTGAAATTGCTTAATCTCTGGGTTTAATCATGAAAGTAAAAGAGTGCTAACCTTGGCTTGCAGTGCAGTCATGGTCCGAATAACATTCACACCACAATTTTGAGCCAGTGTCCGTGGTATAACTTCGAGCGCTTGTGCAACTGCACGATATGGCAACTGCAATAAAACCAAACAGACATATGTCACATAAGATAAGAGATGCTGGAAAACCTGCACTGGAGGAAAAAATGGACCATATGCAACCAACTTGTTGCTATGCATGAGGCAAAAAATCTGCATGTGACTTAGGAGCATAGATTAAACCTGTTCTATTCCTTCAATTGAGGAACTTTTCTCTTTCAAGGCTGCTGCCACTGCCATTTCTGATGCACCACCACCAGGCACAAGCTTTGCATCCTTCATGACATTGCGGGCCACCCCCATAGCATCCTGGCATTCACCAAAAACACCTAAGATATCTGAGAAAGTCCCCAGACAGACGAACCAGAGCGGTGTGCAGCCATCCACTATAAATAGTAAACATATAACACTCATGTTTTACAGCACATCATTGCGAGTGTAGGTTGAATTGTGGCTTTCTAACTAACCTGTAAGTTGCGTTCCACCTCATTCAAGAGGTCCTTGCTAGCACCTCGCAAGAGCACAGTGCAAGCTTTAGGATCCTGACAGTCCACAATAAATGTGAAGTACTCATCTCCAATTTTCTGGACTTCAAACAAGCCAGCTCCTGTACCAACATCACTCTCCTGAAGTTCCTCAGGCCGGTTCACAATAGTTGCGCCACATGCACGGGCAATGCGGTTATTGTCTGTCTTTCTCACTCTGCGAATCGCACTAATACCAGCCTTGCTGAGGTAGTGTGCTGCCAAATCACTTAACCCCTTTTCTGTGATAACAACATCAGGTTTGAATTTGATGATTTGCACACACAGATTCTCTATGAATTCTTCTTCCATGCGTAGCAGTGTTGCCCTGCCACCACAAATCCAGTTAGATGAAATAAGTGACCAAATCCTCATAAGACCATAAATAATATCAATACTGGACAAGACAGCACAACCCCTTGTGACAAAATGTTAGGTTTTTCCAAATCTAAAACACAACATGGAGGCAAAGCAAAGAACAAATTCCCCACACCTCCTTCCACATGCAGATCTTAAGGGTTGAAGAACGTCTACAAACCAAAATATAGTGAAACTTACACTCTAGACAAGAGTAAGAAAGAGGGAGGGCCAAAATGTGTTATTAAAAATGGCTAAGGTACCAGGTGCCACCCCAATACAACAATAGTGGGAACCCTGGGTTAGGAGTTACAACAATCATCATTAGTTGGATTTCACAAAGACAACATGTTACACATTTCCAGGATAGTGAGACGCTTACCAGTTGAGAAACAAACATCAAAGTGACTTACAGTGCATCTTTCCATAATTGATCTATCCTTGATTAGCACATAACCTTGTGACAATGTTGCTGTGAAATAAGAGACAAACCAAAATGATCAGAGTTATACTGTTCTGTATCATACCAGTCATCTTCTTTCATGAGTTCTGCATTGGTCATATTTTCGCCCTTCTTGTACTCCAGTGGTGAATCAAGTAGAATGATACGTGGGTTCAAAATGCGGCGTCTCATCTTCCCTGGTGACACCACATCCTTGTTGAACATGACTCCTTTCAGAACCTTTGAGTCCTCCAATCGACCTCCTGGAATTTTTTCTACCTTGCTGTACTTCTTGATGTCTATCTCGTGCTGACCATTTCCCAAATCAACTGAAATTGTTGACACTGCATCTATGGCAAGATCCTGTGACCCATAGGTTTCATCAGTCTATAACAGAACAAAGGCAACATACTCTAAGCATTCAGGTACCTTATATCCAGAGCTCCCTTCATCTCTAGTCTTAACATGTACCTCATGTTCCATATCAGGCCAAGAGTGTATCATTTTGTCCTTACCACTAGCAAGGACATGAATGTGTAGGGCTGTCTGATTAAGTTACTGAGAATCAAAGAAGAAGGAAGCTTACAGCAATGAGAGTGCCAAATCGGCTAGTAAACTTTGTGCCAATACAACTTCGAACAATATTCAGCATCATCTGGCCTGCATCCATCATAACAGATTTGTTTCCAGCCTCACCATAAGACAGGATACTAAGTCCAAAAGGGAGTCTAAGACAAAGGCATAGAGAGGCCCACACAGACAGTAGTTGAAGTCCCTGCACTATGAACATATCATTCAACCATACCATACACAAAGCAATCTTTACTGCCCCTGTACAATTCAGTACATACAGAAAATTGTTCATAGAAACTCACGATCAGTGGTGTCAATAGGGAAAGCAACTTTGTCCAGTGCAGTAATTGCATCCTCCAGTGCCTTATTGTATGCTGCAAAACATATAACTTTGTCAAAACTTTGTTAACATACCAAAACCAAGGGTGAAAAAAAAGATTGCACAGATATTTTGCTGTGCAAACTATTTTCTGTTCTGTGATACTGATCACAGAGACTCAGAGACTATACACACTCGCAGAGTCAGCATTCCATAGTACCTCTGCATATGACAGTTGGGTGGAAACGTTTGTCAAGAAACTGCTCTGCGACATAGAGAAATTCACCAGCTGCAAAAAGTGTCACGTACATCAGTTTCCAGAGGCACACTTCCACACAGGCAACAGTCCATATGGTTATGAGGAACTTCAGATACATGAAACTTAATTGCAGGTAAGCTCAAGCTCAAAAGCTTAGATTGGAAGCTTACCAAGAATGATAACAGACGTAGTTCCATCACCAACTTCCTCATCTTGTGTGCGGCTGAGTTCTATCATGGACTGAAAGCCAAAGCAACCAGGTGTTAGTTCCATTTGCCTGTTTTGAACTGAAATGGTCTTCATGAAGTAGATCAGATCACAGTTCACACTCAATCATAAGTTAGGTTTTGCAACACAGTATGTAAAAATCAGACCTTAGCAGCTGGATGGGCAACATCAAGCTCTCTGAGAATTGCATTCCCATCATTTGTAAGCACTATTCCTGCCAAGAAGGAAAAGAAATCATAACAAATGTAGACTCTCCAGCTTGATTTGGAAGAATTGCAAATGGGACAACAGCCAACAGCTTCCATGATATTCGTGTCACTGAAGGAAACCAGTCATATACCAGCTAATTCTTTACAAGCAGAGAAAGAGATCACTGAGAGATAGATGATTTTATATAAAAGAAAAGAGTGCATGAATTGATGATTTTATGTAAAAGAAAAGAGTGCATGAATTAAAGCAGCACCTCCGCTGGCATCAAGAAGCATCTTGAGCATTGACCTAGGACCAAGAGTGGTCCGAATAACATCTGCAACAGCCTGCACACCTAACGATGATCATGTTAGCACTCCCTGTCTCAGTCTTCGCAGCATAACTTTGTGTTTCCAATCTCAGCCCTAAAAAGAAGTGGCGATCAAAAACCCTACGAAAACGATGCAAGAACGTGTCCACGAATCGAAAGTGATAAAGAGAAAAATCAATCACAATGCGAACGACATCAAGAATCGTTTCAACCCATAGAGAGAGAGAGAGAGAAAAAAAAAAAAACATGTATACACGGGAAAAAGAACGTGAGGAATGGAAAAGGGAGATCACCTTAGATGCCTGGATATTAGCGTGAGGAACTCTGCTGCCCGTCTCCCTCTTCGTGGCATCGTCTGCAGGAAGCCACAAATGCAAAACCCTCAAACATCACCTCGACCAAAGTTGACCAAAAGAAAGAAACATTATACCAGACCTACTCTGACACATTTCCTGCAGACTAGAAACTGCGAGAGAGAGAGAGAGAGAGAGAGAGAGAGAGAGAGAGAGAGAGAAGAAAAACTCGTGAAAAGGAGGACACAGAAAGGAGCAGGTTGGCGTACTCAGAACCAGCACAGGGGCCTGCATGGTGCACAGTTGGTCTCTCGCTTCAAGATTTGGCTCGAAAGAAGCGCTTTCTCTTAGCCTCGGATAAAAGCAACTCTATTGCCTGATGCGAGTACCCGATCTCTCACGCTGTTGCAGAAAAGATTGCGAGCTTTTGCGTCTTCCTGCTTCCTCACTGCGTCTTTCTTCTTCCCTCCCTCCTCTCGTCTCCTTCCGTTTCTTGGAGGCGCAACAAGCCAGATCCCGAAAAGGTTAAGACCTCGACCAAATGCTCATATTGGGGTCCCGAGGTGAGATGCGGCATTGTGAGGTCCCGAGACGAGAACGTGTACACCAATGATACATCCTGATTTCCAACAAAAAAGAAAGGGATCTGGATTTCTTTCAGGACATGAAAAAACGGATCTCGTTTTAGGGCTTGAAAGAGTCACACACACACGCACATTCCCGCCTTCTTGAGAAAAAAAGAAGCCCCGTTTCAGGATTAACAACTCTACAATGCTGCCTTCATGGATGACAAACCTCATCCAAATTATTATGTTCCTTGCAAAAAAACTATATACCCATCTGGTATTTTTTAAAGGAAATTAAATAATGATAATAATAATAATAATAAGGAAATGATTTCAGGATTTCAAATTCTGCAACTAAATGCGGTTTTTCTCAATTTTAATTCTTGGAGAAAACAATTATAATTGATGCATTTTAATTTTAATAATGATAAATGTCTAAGTAATTGGATGAATGGTTATCATTCATCTTGAACGTATATCTTCATCTTTATTAATATAATTAAAATATTTTTTAAAGATTTATAGTCGTACCTTTTTTGTTTCAGGGTTCGAGTGTTGGACTTTAGGGTTTGCGGATTTAGGGTTTGTGGTTTTATAGGGTTCTCAGATTAGGGTTTGGCGCTGGAGAGAGACACGCACAAGAGGCTGGAGAGACAGACAGAGCCACGAGGATGAAGAGAGCGCTGTGCGTCTGTGCGGCTCTCTGCATGTATCCTGTTACCGCGCGTGAAGAGGTCTCAAGGATCGGAGGATCGGTCTCTTTTCGCTGCAAATGCTAGATCGTATAGGTGTATTTTATTTTCCAGGGATCGGGAAAAAGAAGGGAAGCAAAAGGGGGGAAAAAAAACGGAGATTGGAGAATGATCTGATATACAAGTAAGATTCATCTGCATTTCTGTTCTTAATTAAAGTGTAAATTTCCATTGAAATTAATTTTTGTTTGGTTTCACAGAGTGAGCAGATGACGCAGTTTTCCAATTGTCCTGAGTTGTTGACGGATGACTGCGTGGAGAAGTATTCTGTAGCTTACAGTAGTAGTTTTTGAAAGGAAGAAAAAAGGGAATTCCCAATGAATATGTCGTGGAGTGTAGAAAATCATGTGGAGACCGCGTTTGCAGTCATGCGGTATCTGTGTTAGTATTGCGTTGGAGTGTTGCTTATCAGCACGATGTATGTTATTGGTCTTCCATTCTTCGGAACTGTGCAGTTGTTTTAAAGAATGAAGTCTCCACTGATCTTTATTTTACTGAAACAGATGTGCGGATTGCTGCTGACTCAAAGAGTCAGGAATTGTTAGTTTTGTGGTTTTAGGGTTTAGGGTTTCGGGTTAGTTAAACCCTAAACCTCAAATTGTTAGTTTGAGGAATCAATGGGACACTGCTGAGGGAGTGTGCTATTCACCTTGCTCAGGATGAATCAATTAAGAGAATTCCTACAAAACAGTTGAATGTCTATTTGCACACTGATTGAAAAAAGTGGCCCCCAGTTGATGCAGTGAGTGGATATATGGCTCCAGAGAAGATCTTGATTGAGATCAAGCAAGAGGACCATCTTAAACACTTCAATAGAGTTGATGCGGTTGCACTTTAGTGTGGAGATGGTGCCTGACCATACTGTCCAGGAGTTGATTCTGGTTTTCTAGGTCATTAGGGATGAGGGTAGCACTTACAAATGAAGGTGCCTAGAATATAGTGAGGGACAGGTATGTGACTAAGAGCACAGAAAAGGAGGCAGGCATGAGTGCTGCAAGCTGTCTGCTGTGGTGGCGAACTTCCCCTGCACTTGCAACCCTATTCAGGAATTGGAACCATCAGGCACATTCTTTCGTTTCATCCTTTTCTGCTCAGGTTATGCAAATGCCAAGCTCCAGGTTACCCTCCATACACAGTCTCTCCATGCATTAGAAGCACATAATTCTTTGAGCACCATTCTAATGAATTGGATTGGGAACCCCACTTCCCAAGGAAGTTATAATCAGATCCTTCTCCTCTGCTGAAATTTCATGGCTGTCAACCCAAATGTTTTACCCTGAATTCTGGAGATCTCAAAGAAACATGCATGATAGAAGAAACAGCTGTGGTAAGTTTTTTACAATTTGTCTATGAGATTGCAGAGAAACTCCATACATAACACTTTAAAGAATGGCTGTGTCAGTTTCTGCCAAACAAAAACAAAAAGAATGATATTTTTTTTGACAAGAACACACATTATGTAATTACCTTTGATAGGACTCTGGATTCTGATTGGACAAAATGGGTGACACACTCTAAAGGCTTTTTCAGTCAGTCAAATTTGGCTGGGTTGATTTACAGTTTGTAGGGGTATGCACAAATAAGGCTTTCTAACTCATCATAGTGTCTGAATCATGTCCTTGACAAGTGCCAGAAAGGGTTAAGCCACTAGGAAACAAGTAAGCAAAAAAGATACTGTGAGGATGTCAAAGCAATGGTCAAGTTAAAGAGGTGAGAAATCAAGTATTTACACAAGGGCAGAAACTACCGCAATGGCACGGGCCTGAACCATAGTGACTGCTTGCTCTGCTACAATGTGATTGCATGCGTGCCTTACCCACACAATCACCAGTTCTTCACCCTTGGTTCCATATAGACCCTTCTCCAGGGTGGCAGCTGCCTCCAGAAGATTACCATCTGCTAGACAATTCTCTACCTTGGTTATCACAGCCTCTATCCCATAGCCTCTCACCTCTTTGCGCACCTGAGACTTTGCAAACCAGACATTAAGAAGTATTCCTTCACAAACAAGCATAGAGGGGTGAGAAGATCTCATACAGTTCTTAACAACTGTATTACCAGTTGGCCTGTGGGAATCAACACTAGCTCCCTCACTGGCCCTTGCAAATTCACAACCTACAACAGACCAAGAAGACATTTAGTGATGAGAATTACCTACCTAAACTCTTCAATCCCCCAGGCTTCTAAGCAGGCTCAAACAGTGGGTGTCACATACAAATGAGTGCAGCAGCAGTCCTTACAATTCCAGAAATTTGCTGATATATCTCTCTTAAGCTCAAACCTCAGATTGAAGTAAAAATGTCAACATGTCTCTGATTATGTCTTGCTGCAGCTGATTCTGAGTCCATATGCCTTTTTTCAATGCATCTTCTGGCAATGTCATGGCAGCCATCTCCACTAGCTCATCATCTCCAAGTCTACTAACAGCTTGCATGAGGAGCTCCACTTCTTTCTGCAGTGGTGTCCCCTGTGTGATTGCATCCCCAAGTGCAAGAGCTCCCTGCACCAGGAAATGAGCAGCTGATATCATTGTCAAAATCAAAACATATACCATCACAAAGAAAACTCAATGAAAAAACTTTGCAGGTAACCAAATAAATGTCATGTCAGTTCCAACCACAGCAAAACAAAATAGAACAAGAATGAGTGCAGTCATGAGCTCGTGAGTATCACTTATGTGTATCAGACCATCACCTTTCCCAAGAAAGGCAGTGACTAGACTCCCCGCTGACTTGATCAGTCTTCAACAAACTTGGGCTCAGGTCTCCTCAGAATCTCCTCGGCAGATTCAGATCTTGTCTGACGCTCCTCAAACCTTCTAATGCCAGAACCACTCTCCTGAAGTTCCTGAGATTTACCATCAGTTTGATCAATCACTTGGACATCAACATATTTCTGCATTTTTTCAGGTATTTTGTCAGCATCCTCAAGCTCTCTGACCTTGGTACTTTTGTCAAGAGTTTTCTCAGGCTTGAAATTCTCACTGTCCATTACCTTGGGCTTTGATGGAATTTCTTGACTCAACTGAAGTATGACAATGGCTTCCCTCAAATCCTTTGGGTTCGCACCAGTCTGCTGAATTTCCTGGTGTTAACCTGCAATTTCATCTCCGTTTCTGAGTTTGCTGTCAGTCACCTGTGTCACATTTGAGTCACCTCCAGTCTCCTGAATGAATTGAGGATCTATTTCTGGTTCCCTGATTGGCTGAGAGTTGCCAGCAGGCTCAACCAGCTTGCTCTGATGATCAGGTTGTCTTGTTTTGTTTCCAAACAACAAGCCATCAGGAACCTTGAAGAAGCCATTGACAAAACCTTGGAATGCTGCTCCATCAATGAAGAGTAAATGGTAACCGCAGTAGCTGCAGCTGTTGCAGCAGCCATGCCTAGATGCTCCATTAACTTCCCTGCCATGGCAATAAGTCAGATCCATGAAATACTGAAAATGTTTCTGCAAGTATGATCACTGAGATGAAGCATACTGAACAAGGATACAAGGATTTAAGCATGCAAGCATTTGATGACTACCTGACGAAGACCCAGAAGGGTTATCAGGGCCAGGGCTAGGAGGTGGTGTCACAGAGGCATCCCCTGGTGCTGCAGTTACAAATTGCTGCAATCGACCAGGGGACTCTGGAGCCAGCAACAGTGAAGACAAAAAATAATGAAATTGAATGTTTCCAGTTACAAAAATATAGTTTGAAAAATTCCTACAAAAGGATATTCCAGTGCTGAAACTCACGTTGTGGAATCATGGGCATGAGTTCATATAAGATGTAGTGTGATTAGAGAGTGTACCACAAAGAGACTGGCTGGAGAAAATCTCTGAACCTCACTTGTTGCAAAACCCCAATGCACATAGCTCCTTAGAAGTAAGCTACTCACATATTGTCATATCTCCCAGAAATTATACACATGGAATGCAGATTGATTTGCCTGCCAAAAAAATTCAGACCACTCTGCAACTTGCCAAGTTCATCTCATCTCAGTGCACCAGTTCCTAGAGATATTTCCATGCTTTGCTATCTTGACCTTGTGTAGTAAGCCCAGCACTGAATGCATCAGGCACATTGAGTCAGGGTGAGGATTGGTGTGAGAACCAAGCTTTTGATGAACTCATGCTCCTTGTTTAATAGATTTGTTTACCTCCTAAAGTGCTAGAGTTATGCTAAATGTGTCACAGAATGCTGACATTAAGTGCAACAAGGCCAAATAAGAGTGTTTCTGGAACAAAAGTGACTGCTGGAAATCAGTGGAGGGAAGAAGTGCTAGACCTGCAAAGCCTGCAAAGCCTGCAGGAGGCAATCCAATGAGACAGTAAACCATGGCTTCCTTCCAGTGCGGAAGGGCCCAAGTGAGTCAGCACCCACCAGCACACCAATTGATGGAACCTGCTGAAAATTTGTTTCCTGTTTGGCCACCAAAGCAACTTTATGGTGCTCTGATGGGTGCGGGTTCACTCTGGACATACACAAGGGGATGGCATCTCACCTTGATGCTTTGCATTGTCATTGAGGAAATGTTGTGTACTAATTTAAGAATTGAGCAAAGCGGTCTTTGTGTTATCAACTGCCCTTCTGATTCTTGTTCATCTTGGTGAGGGATTACACATGTTGGTTGTGCTCAACACACGCAACCTTCCTTCATGAGTGGTTCATAAATGGCTGATTTGTAATGATCCCTTGAGTTCTTTGCTGATCAATTTCATCACTTGATCAATGAGCGGATGTCAAGCTTTCAATTTTGATTTTCAAATGTACTCTTGACTTGTAATAAGAACCACCCATCTTACACAAGAAGTTAGACTTACTTGGCCAATTTTTCAAACACATATTTCAAACCTTTCCAAACTTTCTCATACGTTGTAACATATTGACATGCTTTAGAAAACACATGTCCAAAACAAGTTCCTTTGAAACTTTTTCTCAAACCCAATATCTCATAGTTTATAATTGATTTTAGTGTTGCAATCGTAGCATTTATGTAACATTATCAAATTTTGTTTAGTAATATCTATGGTCACAAAAAGTTTGAGAGTAATATGCAATGCTTTGGTTATCAATCAACCCTTTGAGGATTGATAAGTAGTGTAAAAATATCAAAGTTTGTTGTAGAATCATACTCTATTAAGGTTGACAAAACAAATTTTATTTATTTATTTCCAGTAATTTGGGCAGCATTTTTTGTGAAAATTATTTTCGAAAAGGACAAAAAACTTTTGTACACAAATTCTTATTGAAGTGTTTTGATTAGACCCTTCACAAATTGGAAAGGCATATGATTTTTCACAATTAAAAGCTTCAAATCCTTTAAATTTTGAATTTGCTACACATCATTTTTCTTGAAATATTCCTTTGTATTAAGAAAATTTAAATAATTCTTTAAAATATATTAGGTCTTTTTATTGTTAGTTATTACACCTCTCCTACTCTCATAGGATTGCTCACTTGTTCAAAGTTTTTGGTAAGAATAGAATGATCTATAGACACTTTTTTTTTAATGCAATTATTTTCATTTTTTGTATTTTATAAAATTAATCATTTTTTTGCTTAAGTTTTTTGGGTTTGAAATTGCAACTAAATTGTTGTAACAAAAAAATACAACACATGATTTGAAGAGATTTAACATCAACATATTTGTTATTGTTGACACAATAAATGCCCAACATAATGCAATTATATTATTTGATTTTCAAAAATTTATTTGCACATACAATTTTTGTAAATTTTCTTTCATTGTTTTTTATATCATTTTCTAGATTTCTACTTAATTATGTTGGAAACTACAATGAGTGAAAACATAAAAAATTGAAAAAAAAAAAAAAAAAAAAAACCAAAAATAATAATAATAAAAAATTAAATCACCTCACTTGTTGATGCTTAAGGTCAAACAATAGCGAAAATTCATATAATTTAACTCTAGTACTTGTACAAAGCAAGAATGAGTTGGAACATGAACAAGACAAAAAAAATAAGAAGATTGTAATAAAATAAAATAAAATGAAAAAAAATGAAAGAAATATTTAACTTGTTTGTTGACCATGTTAATGAAGCTTCTTGACGTTGGCATCCAACACTTGCACAAAACGAGAAGGCGAGAAATACCTAGCATGATAACAACACAAGCAAGCACCAACAAGCAATGACCAATAGGACCAATGAAGGTGAGGGTAATGTAGGTACTAAATATGAAGCTTTAGTAATGGGAACAATTGGTGATAACCAATAATACCACCAAGCAATAGTGAGGAGCACTAGCAAGTAAAATCAAGGAACACCAACAAAAAACACCACAGATCAACACTAAAGTGCACAAGCAAACAATGACAAAATGCACCAATAAACTATGGTAAAAGGCACAAGTAGGCAACACGTGAGAAGCAACAAAACACAAAGCACAAACTTGGGAGATGCATGAAGAACACAAAGCACAAAACAAAAACACCGAAACAATGCAAATGAACTAAAAAAAAACCTTCATAACTCTTTATTTCTCTCATTCTTTATTGTCTCTTGGAAGGTGATGTCACAAATTGCAAACTAGCAAACTAACCTAAACTAATAACACCGGAATCCCAATTGCCCCCCAACCTCACCTTAATCTTTGCATTGTCTTGAAAACCAAATTTGGGTTTCCTACTAAAACCCAAATTAGTTTTCACTTTTTGTCATTAAAAAAGGAAGGTAGTTCTCAAGACCACATTGTCACATGAGTGAGAACTAGGAGGTCAATTTGCATCCCAATTGTTTTTCATGCTAATATTTCTTGATTTTCATAGTGAAAATTGAACTAAGAATCGAGTCTACCTTCAATAACCACCCAACACTAATATATTCCCAAGCATAAGCAGTATTTCCACCATTAATTCATAGTGTTAATATCACTTTCACACATAGAATTAGCATAGTAAACTAGTATGATGTAATATTTCTAACATATGTTTTTCTTTATATGAACACCCACCCTCTAGGATACTTCAAAGCTTCTTGCTTTAGGCCAATCCACCATTGCAAAACAAGTATGCAATGATTGACAACATTTCTTTATCCTTCAACTTAGTGGAACCATATGTCTCCTCACTTTCAAAAAAGAAGTAATAAAAAATGTTGTAAAAGGTCTCATTATGTAGCGATTCAAAGTCAAGAGAACCAACAAAACCAAAGAAGCCACCTAGATCGATTGCAAAATTTTCATAAATTATTGAAGTGGATTGTGAAAAATAAAATAACTATTCGACACCAAACTGCTGAACCTGAAAAAGGTAGTACAACAATAAGAAGCTAGACCACTGAGTGGAGTGATATACAACATTATACTCTGTCATTGACTCAACATGACCTAAGAAGTAGAAGCGACTCTTACCCATGATTCAGGTTTCATGTGATTCATGGTATGTAATTAGCGGTGTGTGACAGTTTATCTGTGAACAGCTCTGAGAAACTGACAACTTTGGATTGATTGAACCTAAAATCCTTTTTTGAATTTATGGAGCCTCTTCCTTTTGAGGTTAAAGAGTGATGGAAATGGTCATTTACCATTTCCCTTCTGGAATTTATCAGCACATGAGATTGCATGTGCCCTGGTCTTTGGTGACAGCTGCTGGAGCAGAATGTCACGAATGTGTTTAGCACCTGTCTCACCTGCCCTTGTGGCTAGCTCCAAAAATACTAGAGCCAAGCTGCCATCTCCTTCCTGCACAAAAAGATAAATAAGAAGTTAAAACTCACGAGGGTACTTTAGTGTATTCTTTCATGCCTTCTCAAGAATTGAAGTACTTAGATAATTGAATTCTGCAAGATTTGTTGACATGAATCATATCAAGGAGTTCATTTCACAACTCTTGTGGGAGTGCATTGCCAGGGCAAGAGACCAGTTCAGAGAGAGCACAAGATTGGTTCAAGCAACTGCAGTTGAGTTCTGGAACCTACTGCAAACAAAGTCAGACCATGCTCAAACTGTGCCTTGCGATGGCCAGCCATTGCAGCACATTTCATCCAGTGCCTTGCCTCACGATAGTTTTGTACAGTGCCCTCTCCTGATCGATAGCACAGTGCTAAATTGTACATGGCCCGTGAGCTTCCCCCTTCTGCTGCTTTCAGATACCATTGCGCCTGTTGTCACACCCCAAACAATCCTGTATGCTTAACCATCATAATGCAGATTTCAAAAAGAGGCACAAGCCTAACCATCCCTTGTCTCAACATCCTTATTCTCATGGCCTGTGCAACAGTTCTGCTGTTAAGCCTACCACTGACAACAACCACATGCGATGATCACTGATCTACCCACCATTACTTTCCTAAGTGGTTGCACATTGCTTATTAAGATGATCCTCCCAAGGACCGACATGTATTCAACATAGAGTTCAGGGAAAAAGAATAGACCAAGTAGGTCACTTACTGCTTTGGACATATTGCGGTCTACTCCCCACCCTTGGTGCAGGCACAGGGCTAAGCTATATTGTGCCCGGGCATGGCCTGCCTCAGCTGCTAGCTGAAACCACTTCACTGCCTCTGCTAGATCACTTGAGTCTGCTTCAGCCCAGAAAGAAAAAATCAGGTCACAAGTAGGTGCTCAGACCAGTGTTCTAAATTATCAGGTCATTGAGCAATCAATTACTGTGATGACCATTGGTGGCATCTGCAAAATTTGGAAACCCCCAGTGAAAGAAGTAGAAGTATTGGTGGGAGAGGATGGCCCACACAGTATGAAGGCCACATATCAGTCAAAAACAGTGTCCTCCAGTGCTGCAACCTTGTAATTCACTGCCATACATACATCAGACTGCCCACTCGACAGGACTGGCAGGACTATGGAACAGTAGGAGAGAAAAATGTGTAGAGATGGAATAATACCAAGCATATAAGCAAGGCCAAGGTTGCACTGCCCAGCAGGACACCCAAGATCAGCTGCTTGCTTGTACCACCTTATGCCTTCTTCTTGCCTGCCCTGTTTCACAACACCAGAAGGTTGAGATGGTTTTGTGAAGAAATAGTCTGTAGATTTTTAACCATGAATATCAAGCCTATGAAAGTCAAGGCTACTTCTCAGTACACTTGTTGCTTGCAGTAGCTACAGAGATACCACTACATCATCTGGAAGTGTCTACAAGAGGAGAAAGGCCAGAACAATTCAGCCCGGCAATTTGGGTGCAGCACAAGAGAGCAGAACAGTTCATAAACAAAAAACTTGTGTCTTGAATGAAGGTTGAAGAACCCGTCAATTTAGCACATTGATTTCCCAACACTGCTTCTATTGACACAATTGATGGAAAAATGCTTCACTGAAAGAAAAAAGGTAGGGAAGGTGAAAGACACAAAGGAGCACAGACCAGTTCCCAGAGGAGGAGACCTGCATCCACCATGGCAGCTGCACAGCCCCGAATAGCACCTTTTTGGAACGAGTCCAGAGCTTTGCCATGATTACAACTGACTCCACCCCGGCCATGCTTCCATTTCTTCCCCCATTCTAGAAACAACATTCCTTCGCGCAGTGGTGCAAGTGCCTGGTTCCATGACCGACATACACGAGTGGCAGCCCAAAGGTCTGCCCAAGAAAATGACCCTGCAATCTGGCGCAATACATCAAAAGGAAGGAGTGCAAAATCTGCTGTAGATGCTTGAGGAATGTTTGTGGAACAGGTTGGGTGTTCCTTATCAGGCCAGAAGTGATCTGACCTTCTTGAATTTGTCATCCTATCATTACCTTCGATCCAGGACCTGTGCTTGATAGCTGTTGGTTCATACTTAATAAGCTTTTCATGACCAAGCCTATTCCTAATTGAGAATGAATCCCGTGCCCAAACCCTACTGGAACCAGTAGAACCCTCAATAACAGAAAGACCTTTCCCCTCATGCCGGAGCAATTCCTCGTGATCATTTTCCTGAGGAGACACTGCTCTCAAGCGTTCACGTAGGGGGTGGTGATGAAGCCGGGGTTCCCGAGATCGTAGCCTGCACAACCATCCTATGCTTTTTAGTAGAAACCCCACATTAACATCACTCCGAACTGCCAACACATCACCATATCAATATATCCCCCTTCTAACACACCTTAATTTGTATTAAGGTGCTGGGTTCTATTGACATTCAACTCTCAGATTAGGCTAAGAGGTTTCCCAAGCGAACAAGCAACTAAGGGTGGGGCGTAATCACGCTAAACAGAATGCTCCAAATTAATAAATGGGCATCCTATAAGTGCCCTTCTGAAAAGCAAAGCCTTCTTAGTAGCACGACCTCAGGGCTTAGCAAGGACCACCAGGCTTGAATTCCCTGTACATTTCAGACTGAACATACCAGAAGGATCAGACAGCTCTACAAAACTGTAACTTTGAATCAAAAGAGGGGGCACATGCAAGAATTCTCTGCCAATATTCTGTTTCGATCAGAACCTGCATTACCTTTTGAAGCATCCCACAAACTGTTTGGAATGACTACTCTTGCGCCTTCGGGCCTCAAAGGAGTGCTGTGAAGGGTGCAGTACCTGCCGACTGTCCTGCCCACATGATGTTATGCTGCTGTGATCCATTCCCGTGTCAGGAATTCGCAATTTCACCATCTTCACCTCTAAATTGGTATCTGCAACCTGAAGATTATAAGCTCAAAACACATCAGAATATACAAGTACAGGATGGTCATTAGGAAGGTCAATTTCATACCATGGCAAGTAAAGGGGCAGACATACACATTCAGGCCACCATGATTCTATTTCACCGACATTTCAATGAGAACAATTTTGTACCAGGTACGAAAACTATATCAAAAGTCAAGTCTCTGGAAGAAGAGCCTCAATATAATGTGGAAAGCCCATAAACCCTAAATCCAAACTATCACCAAAAGAGTTAGTTGCAAAAAGAGTTTGCCAAGGAGTCTCCTTCTCAGCAATCACATAACGTTAAAACCCCAATGATAGAATGAAAACAAAAGCTCCACTGAAGTGGAAATTTTGACATGCTGGTGTTGCCCCTTGTGAGAAGAATTGCCAATAGATGTAACAAAAATTCCATGAAAGAGCATGAGACAATACTACAGATATGAAAAAATCATCTGAAGATTCCATTAAAAAAAAATGTACAAATCAAAGAAAAAGAGAACTACACAACAGCAACAACAATGCTCAAAAGCCTTTAAACCCTAATCAAAGGGCAACGTAAAAAAATCTCATACCTCTGGTTCTTGTTCCGCAGCCACGACGTTCTCATCTCCACCTGCTGCTGCTGCTGCTGCTGCTGCTGCGGACAATCAAATCCATCGCCGAAACCACGAATCAGATTCTCCTCTCTCTCGCTCTCTCTCGTCCCGTCTCTTGTGTGCGGAGGAGACGCTCCTTGCTTCGGCACCAGACCCGGTGTTGTGGCGGGTGGGCCGGGTGGGGTAAGAAGGTGGCTTTAGGGCATGACAAAAATCACTTAAAAAAGAGTCCTCCAGTGTGAATGGTTTTGGTTTCGCCAGATCTGGCTACGCGTATTAAAAAAAACATTGAGCATCCATCTACTATTTTTGGCTACCTATTTGAACTTGATGTAGGATTTGGCATTGTTTATTTTTTAATTTCAATATTTGGCAATCAATAGCCCCAAAAACAAATTCCATTATCACATTTTTGAAAAGGAAAAAAAAATTCACCAATTGCCAAAAATTCACCCAAAAAACCATTGGACTTATGACTCTTTCATTATTAGATTATTATTTGTGATTTTTGGGCAGATGGACATTCACATTTTATTGTAAATATCTTGCAAGAAAATCAATTTTCATTTTTAATTTAGTAAAAAAAATGACATTTTTTTTTAATATCTAGAAAATTGTACAACAATGTTTGAATAAATAGGGGAAGAAACCTTAACTTTGTGAAAAAAAAATCAGGAAAATTGTGTTGAAAATGCAAATTTGGAACAAATCAACAAATTATATACCATAGTATTATACCCTAAGGTCAATTTTGTCATTAAATAATCCTTAAAATAATGAAATGAATTGTTGTGAAAATATGAAGCGGAAGTGCTAAAAATCATCATAATTATCAAAGGCTACAATTTGAATAAACTTTCCTCCTCATATGACAATATGATAGTAAATCATGAAAATAATAATAATAATAATAAATAATTTTATAAAACAATTTTTTTCTTGGAAAAACATTAACTATTTGTTTTTGTTAACGTGGAATTGAACCTTAGGTTATAGTAATATCTTAATTGCTTTAGCACAAATAATAATTTTTTTTTTAAATGTTAAGATTTCCAAAGATTATTTTCAATTAAACTTAATGTTAATGTCTTGTCCAACCATAATAATAATTGGTGACTTCAACATTGACATGTTTGATAAAAAACTCAACACAATTAAATGAACTTTAAAAGTTTCTAAAGCATTATTGAGTGAAAACATAATAAAACAAACCATTGTTTATCTTTGGTTGTTTACTAATAAAATAGACATAAAGTATGAACAAAAACCCATCATCAAATTATTATGCAAAAAATGTTTTTACTTGTAAGATTTTTAAAATTAAAAAATATTATTTTGCATTCATTTTCAATTTTCATATTTAAAAAAATAAATTTTAAATAAGGTCTCATGAATACAAGTAATTGTGAAATCTATCATTTGCAATTTGGTATTTTGTTCACATATGTGTCATTTAATTTTCTAACAAAAAATAATTAGTATAATACATTTTATATAAAGTTTTCAAAAAATATAATGATTTTTATATCTTAACCTACTATAACCATATTTCATTGAATATTTTGCACTTGAAGTTGTTTAAATGTGCATTTGCCATCCATTAAATGAATTTTTTTAATCTATTTTTATAATAAAAAAATTGTTCATAATTTTTTTGAAAATAGATCTTTATAAATGTCACAAACATGTCAATAATTTTCTATCACTTTTAATATTTTTTTCAAATACATGATACATGACAAAGTGAGGTAGCCCACTTTTTTGTTGTATTTTACCATTCTTCCACATTATGAAATGGAATGTCACAAAAAAAGAAATCATCACAATTTATGTATGGTACCCAAATTGATCACATATGGACAAATGTTACTCAACATTGTACGCAATTTAGGTCGTCAAGTAACATGTAAGTTATTTTGAATATGAATAATAAGATCAAACAAAATTACAAATTTATAAAAAAATTAAATTATTATATATGTGAATAAAAAATGAACCACAATGTGTTCTTTGTGGAAAGAAAACAAGTTGAAAATATTATGATCGTCAATTTGATGAGGATTTTGATGTTCAACATTTGAAAAAATGCATAACTTGCATGAACATTTTCTTTTTTCATGCATATTCAAAACCAAGGCTTTAATAATCACTCAAGTAGTTTTGGATGGTACATATATACGTTTATCTTTGCATGTTTGTTTGGATAGTAAATAAAAGCATGGTTACATTATTTTCAATTGAATGGTGTTATTATATGGTAAATTATATTTTTTTGTTAATTTGTGTTCACTAAATTCATAAATATGATGAAATTATGCAAAATTGAATACAACTTGGCAAGTTTTAATACAACATTTAAATGACAAAAACAACGGGGCCGTGTTAGGAAATATTAAAATGTATATAGTAAGAAAACCAAACAAATAGTAAGTTGTTGAAGTCATGTTAAGTGATATGTTGAATTAATTATGAGTCCACATCACCACAACTTTGAATATTAATAATATTGATTTTTTGTCGATTAACATTTATCCATTGGTTGTTATTGGCAAAATGGTAACAATTGGTTTAATTATTAGAGTTTGTTAGAAACCTCATAACGATCACAACAACCATATAAGTAACATGGTCAAGGACTTTTTAATAAATAAAATTTTTGGAACATTTCCTAAGGATGCAAAAGCCCCAATTTTGTACAAACATCATGTAATGAAATACAATGTTACAAAACATCTTCATATGACAATGTATGTATGTACATGTGTATGTGGTGATGTCAACATGTAAAAAATGCAAATTATCACAAGGTAAATTTGATAACATGTATGAAATATTTTGAAGTAAGAATGAATTAGTTTAAGCAATTCGATATCTCCCTTTCAATGTGTGATTTGAAAAAGTTTCCCATCATAGTAATATAATCAAATCATTGAACATCTTGACTACAGTTATGTAGTCCAGTCCCATAGGTTATAATGCCCACCTTAGGTCTAGAACTTATAAAATCACCTCCATACAATCATACTCCATGATGGCCTTCCAACAATATCAATGGCATGCCCCAATTTCTTTGAGATTTTTTAGTTTTTATTTTATTGAATTTTAATGATTATATTGTGTAGTGTTCAATAAATCTTGCATTCTAGGTCTAAACATTATGAAACCACCTTAGTGCACCCTTATTCATCAATGGCTTTCTAATAATACACCAAGAGTGTGGTGGGGGGATTACGTTTTGGGTGATTTCAACATGACAAGCACACAAACAAACTACCTTATTAATAGGTTGATCAAGTAGCTATAATACAATTGGAGAAGGTAATGCATGTCTTCCACAAAAAAAGAGGCGATGAAACACAAATTGGCATGTACATGTATGCCTTATTATAGGTGTATGTTAATTAGGACTTTAAAATATGCATCACAAAGTGGTAAGCTAATGTACCAGTTGATTAATTGGTGGTATTGTAATTAAGGAATGAAGCAACAATGCAAAAGATAAATACAAATTAATAATCAAACTACCAAAAAATATAAATAATAGGTCAAGCTGATATCACTTGCATATCATGACATATATGTAATAATTCATAGGTTTGGAAGGAATATTGTCCTTAATACCTTGATGTAAATCTTTCATTTGTCAAAATTTCATACCAATGATATATTATTGTTATAAGAACTTTAATCACATAACATAATATTGATTTCCCTTTGGAAGACATTATTGCATAAATTTCATCACTATCCATGATTGATGGACAATTCTATTGTTTTTTTAATTTCTTGGTTCACAACACATTAACCTTTACTATACATGCATGGACATAAAAGTTATTTCACTATTTACTCATTGCATTTGATATTATTGGAGATTACTACACATAAAATTTTCAATGTAACATAGTGCACAATGCATGTGCATGTCCAAGCTATTTTGAAGCCATTGATTAATGAATCAATGGGCAACACAAAATTCAAGTCTTTGAATTTAGTTTACAAAGGTGGGGAAAATAATGACCAACAAAGCATGAGTTCAAGCTCAAGTGCTTGCAAAAATAGAATTTCAATAATCTCAAAAAGTAAGAAATGAACCACAAAACATTTTGTTGTCATATACAAATTCATGTTGTGAAAAGATAATGCACATTGAAGAAATGCATAAATGTGTATTACCTTTTAATTCTCTTTAATCTCCAAGAAAATAAGTTAAATGTTCAAAAGAAAACGGTATGAAAGTTCATTTTTATTTAGTCAATAATTTCAAAGAAAAAATATTATATGTTTTAAGAAATGGTAAAAATGTTGAACTTTATTCCCTCAGCATTACATGTTGAGACAGGAAAATTATAATTGTCTATGACCTATATATTATTTCAAGGCATTTCCAATTTTTGTTTCATAACAATTGTTGTTTGAAATCTTGTTATTAAAATGGTTATATTATTAGGTATGCAAAATCTTGCAAATTCAATGATGTGTTTCTTGCACAATTCATAAAAATGAATGCTTAATCCATAAGTATGGATAATGATTTTCTATGAGTTTATTTTAATTTTTATCATTTTTATCACAACAAAATCATCTTTTATGTAGCATACAAGGATTTGACATGAAAGGATATTTGTGTCCTTATGCATGTATGTAAAATTAAAACATTATAACAACTTTTTCAAAGGGAAAAAAGGATATAAATGGGGTCTAAGGAATTGGAACAAAATCTTTATGTAATCATATCCAAATATTGACAAGTTGATATGACAAATTGTAATTGCTCAATTGGTCAAAATGAAATTTGACACTGAGGACACCATGTATCGAGGTTGAAAGTTGTAGAATTCATAGGTGGTTTTCTAATTGCATCCAAAATGCAAGTGACCTTACACTTATGAATGTAGAAATATAGGGGGGGGGGAAAGGGAGAAAACTTAGTTTGAATGGATTTAAGGCACAATGACACACATATGTTAAGCCCCAAGTTCATATTTTTAACAACTTTAGGTTAATTGTCAATTCACGAAAATTTAGAAGTTCACCACAAAATTAATTCAATGACCTTACTTAGGAGTTAATTTTATTCCTTTGCAATTGTATTAGGGAGGCCTACATCAAAGTAGACCAATTTTAATCTTTTTAATCTTTTTTTCCAAGTTAGTTTGTGCATGAGGATGTGAACATTAGGTGTTCATTAGGTGTTTTAATAATGATAGTGCAAACATTTTCTTCCTATTAAGTATTCTTTATTGCCATCTTTTGATATTAATTGTGCATTTCCACTAATCTTTAACATTATCTGAGAAAATAAATAAATATGGAAACAATTATAACTTTATTTCCAAATGTGCTTATACATACACTCCATTATCACGTATGTTCCAAAACATAAAAAAATATTTAAAACTTGAAATGGAAGTTAACAACTTTATATTTGAGTATATATCAATGTATATTGAAGGTTCATTTGTAAAGTCCACATATATCATAAAAAAATATTTTCATATCTTTGTTTATTTACATTATTCCACGTAAATAAATATTAAAAATATTTGAGTTCAAAGTTTAAACCATAAAAATCCATCATGCTTGTTAAAATCAGTCTATAAGAGAATTTATGACTTACAAATTTAATCAATACGATGTCCTAATTTTAGTACGTGGCACTTTACTATGTCCTATATTCATTAAATTCATTTCAAACTTATCCAAGCGATACAATGATACATTGTTGTATGAATGGATCACAAATTTTCAACATGAAATTTAGTGACTATTTAAAATTATGTGAAATACATAATAATTACACATGTAATGGCTCCTAACATTGTGAATGTGCCATAATAAATATTGTATTATATAGTAAATTATAATGCTTACTCTTGTCCATTCTCATTTGTCATTTTGTTTATACATTTCCATTTGCAAATTAACAAATTTACAAGAAGGATGACACAAAATTTAAAAATGTACCAAATAATAATGTCATTATGGTTAAAGTTTGGAACAACATTGGTATTTTTTTTGTTTTTGTAAATTTGTTTCACATTGGATTAGGTTCACATTAAACATCATTTATATTTCATTTTCATTCAATAAATAAATTATTAATTGTTATAAACATCTTGATAAGGAGAAATGCAATATATGTGCTTGTGATAGATTTGTATTTCTCCACTCATTGTTATTATCAGATTCAAAATTACATGGTTGTATTTTGAGGTAGATTCAAAAGAATTGATGTATTTTTAAATATATGCAGTCCATGCATTTGTTATCTCAAGGGCTATATGTATTTTAAAGTACATTTTCATAGGTTATAAAAATTACATTAATAGGGTTTGAAACTTTTGTATATATTGGTCATCATTTAAAATTTGTTAGATTAATGAATGAAATTTCTAAAAATAAATTTCTATAATAATATCGCAAATTGATTAATGGAAGAGTAAGGATTGATCCAATTGTCTTTTTAGGTTTTGTTGGCAACTTTTTAAAAATATGATCCTATGGTTTAGGTGTTTTGAAATAGTTAATGGTGAATGAAAGAATGGGAAATGGACATTTAAAAAAAAAGTTTTTTGGGTTTATTTTTGCATTTTTTGAAAATATATAAACAATTTTGTGAATGTCTTTCAACATTAAAAAGGTAAAAACCATGACCTCACAAAATAAGCTCAATACATAAAAGTTTGTTCACACTGAGTCACATAAGTCATAGATCACAATCACCATATGGTTCACACATTTTAATCATTATGACATTGTAACGTAAATGTTCTCTAGATTTATCCAAAGTCAGATTTCAAGTTTTGTACATTTGTGTGCTTTAATTTTTGAAAAGACACATTTGGATTTAATTACATGTCAAAAGACACATTGTTTGATTTTCATTTAAAAAAAAACGGCCTTGATTTAAAAAAAAATTATGACCCAAAAAAAAAACGATTTTGAAACAAAAACAATTGAGGTAATTGTTAATAAGCTTTTACTTCTTCAAAGTGATCAAACCTTAATCTTTGTAAACGATTGAAAGGCTTCTTTTTCTTCCCTTCCAACAACAAACCATCACTTGCACACACCTTTCTTTTCTCAACATCACGACCATCAATTGCTTCTTTTGAAAACTTTGGCGCCATTGGAGTATTGCCAAAGCATAAAAAACTTGAAAATTGAAAAGGAAGAAAAAGAAGAAGACAAAGATTATCCAGTTTTGGAGAGGTATCAAAGCAAATTTGTTGTGCTTCTTGTGGGACTTGTGTAGGGCAACAACATTGAAGAATAACATATAGCTTGACTTCAAAAGACCTTAGTAAATACGAATAAATAAAAATCATTAAACATTGATACCTTTGATTTGACATTAAGGTTTTGTCTACACAAATAATTTGTCCAATGTGATCAAATGTGAACTAATTTGGAGAATTGTTAAATATCATCAAAGGTAGACAAAGTAGGTATTCATTAGTGTTAAATGAATCCTAAGTTAACAAGTGAGTTGTCCCATTGCAACGCATCAATTGAATCATTCATATTAAGTGCTAACATTATTTGCTCCATACAACTAAAAATGACTTCACTCAAAAAAAAGATGAATGGTTGTTGAGAACAAAAACCCTAATTGACATCACATGTGACCAAAAAAAAAAAAAACAAGAATGCCACATAAGTGAATCAAAAGTCAAGAAACCAAAACTAAGGTTGTTCATTGGCCATTCCATTGAGTTGTTTGTGAGTTGTTATGAAATAAAGGGTCTTCAATTTCCACTTAAAGAAAAGGAGAATGCCAAGAGACCATTCTTGGAAGTAGTTCAAATGCACAAGTCAAAAAAGCAAGGGGGAGGAGGGTGGTGGGTGGAGGGAGAATAAAAAAACCCAATTATATAAAAAGTCATTTAAGTGGCTATATAAAAACCCAAGATGTGCCCATGTTAACCCCCAAAAAGGATTCCTGACCCTACATTGTATCCACTAGGTATAAAGCCTCAAAAGTGGCCAATTAAAAAAATAAAACCCCCCTTAAGTGGTCTCTGGGCCTACACCATGGTCAAGGTACAAGATCCTAAAGGTGGTAATAAAATACCCACCAATGCACCATGAGAAGGATGGATGATAAGTTGTCAAACAATTCTCTGTTGGATTCCAGTTCCACAGCCAACCGTGGTGATTATCTCAGTTGCTTTGCTTTACTACCTCCTCCTACTTGGAACTGTAAATCCTAAACCCTAAAGCCCCTGAACGCCTAAACCCCTCCTAACTTTAAACCCTAAACCTATAACTCTTGATGTTAAACTCTAAAATCCTAAACCCTTAACCCCAAACCTTTAAACTCTAAAGCCCCTAAAACCCAAAATCCTTAACCCCAAACCTTAAAACTCTAAAGCCCCTAAAACCCTAAATCCTTAACCCCCTAACCTTAAACCCTAAAACCTCCAACTGGGTTTAAACCCTGAACCTGGCACTGGGTTGGGTTTTTTAGTAGGTAGTAAAAAGAACCTTAATTTATTACATAAATCATGTATTTATTTAATAATTGCCTTTTTTTTCCTGCCTATATATAGACCTACTTCGTACAGAGTGGGTTACCGAGGTGAAACCGGATATTAACTCAGTTAAGGTTCATCCATAATTGAGTCAGAACATGGCATCCAGTGGATGGTGTTTTGGTGGGTGCTGGTTCACTTTGGGGGCCCAGATGTGGGCCATGAAAACCCCAGTTTGGGAAGCCAAAGTGGGCCGCAACGACAAATCCCCACACGAAGTGGGTCTTTCACAAAAACCCACCACCGTGGGACCCAGGCAAGTCCAATAGAAAGCCAGACGTAACTCACGCGTCCACCGTCCGATTTCAGCTCGCGATCTGGATTCACGGCATCACCGACGGCCCACTTTCGTCTGCAGGCGGGGATTTCACAAAGACCGTTGGATCTCAAAAACACACCTGGGCGATCAACGACGGCCCACGTCAGTCCTCAGGCCTTCATTTTACTACGACCGTTGGATCGCAGATCCTTTTTTTTCGGGATGGCCAGATCGCCCTCCAAATAGTGACGGGAGTCGGTAGTCAAATTGGCTCCTCTTCAGACAACGAGGCCTAAATGGAGCGCCGGCGGTAACAACTTACGAAACTCACGGCCTTGGATGTGAGCGGCAGAGACTGAACTAGCACGCACTAGCACGCAGCTACAGGCATCATAATGGATGGATGTTAAGTGGTCATGAAAAACAGTTTTCTGTTAGGTTCCAGTATCACTAGCTAAACCTTTGGTAAATTAGCTCAGTTACTTTTTCTTTTACTACCTAGCTACTAAAAACCTGCTAAGAGGCGTAAGCACCTATTTTCTTACCTATCTACCTACCTACTTACCTACCTACTTCTTCCAAAACTGGGTTACCAAGATGAAACCAGACAGTAACTCTTAACTAACTCAGTTTAGGTTCATCCATCCACAACTAACTCAAAACTTGTATCATCCGGTGGATGGTAAATAAGTTTGGTAAGTACTGCTGGTTCACACTCGCCGTATGGATGGATGGATGGATGGATGGGGTGTTAGTGGTAAGTAACAACTAACAATCCACCAGTGGTGCGATGTGAGCGGTAACAACCACCCACCGCTCAGCCGCGCCGCCCTAAAGCTTCCGCCATACGGCTCCTCTCTTTTCTCTCTTTCTTCTCTTCTCTTCTCTTTTCTGGCCACGGTTCTCTCGCACGAAAATGGCGACTCCTGCCGCGTTGCCGCCTTCTTTGTCGCAGCAGAAGTGGCAAAATGCGCATTCCATCTACTTCTTCCTCTGAGAATTCAATGTTGCATACAACAACAACATTCGGGTAAAGTTTAGATGTTCGGAATTCGATCAGGGTCTTTTAATTTTTTTTCCAAGTTCGAGAGAATTTTTTTGGGTGGGGTTGTTGCTTTTTTTTTTTTTTTCTTTTTTGGTGGGGTTTTTGTCTTGTGTCTCATGTGGTGGATATAAGGTAATCGTGGAGGCGGCAGCATTTTGCATTTCTGAGATTTTGTCGGAAAGGCGTTCTGTAAGATCTCTATATCAGCAGCAGCAGCAGCTGGTGAGAAGAAGGTTTCGGAAAGAGCAAGTTGTTTTTCTGTTTTGTGTTAGAAAAATCGGAAAAGGGGTAGGACTTGCTTAGGACTTTGCCTGTTTTTTTTTTTTCATTCCTTGTGTGCGCACTACGCACTTGATGCTTCTCTGGAATTCGGTGAAACTGCTACTCCGTCCTTCATCTCATCGGAGAGCTTGGTGTTTCTCCGGTGCTTGGCTTGGATTGTCGACAATTCTTTTCAAGGGAGGGAGGAGGAGGGGACGAGGTGCTTTCCGGGAGCTGGATTCGAGGCTGCTGGTGGAAGAAATCGTGAAAGCAGGCGTTCCATCGGCGATCTACTTGTTCATTAACGAAGGTACTGATAGCTTACTTGCTTGCTGAACTAGCGAAAGAAATGAGCATGACAATTCGGTTGTGGCTCTGTGTTTGATAGATCGTTCGATGCCGACATGAGCTTTTCCTTGATTGTGTTTCATCAATGCTTTGCATACACTAATGTTGTGACTGGAGAATGTGACTCGGAGGAATTGAAAGAAAGAAATGGAGAGTTTCTTGCATTACGCTTGCAATGTGTTCCACTGTTGATAGATACCAGGGAGAAAACCTTGCCTCATTTTATTGTTGTTGTTGTTGTCGAAGAATAGGGGAAGGGTTTGCAGCCATGTTGTGGACTGTTTGATTCTGGAGCTACTACTGTTCCACAGGCTTATAGATTAGATTTTAGGGGGCAAGCCTGCATTGTAGACATTAGGGATCACATGATGTCCAATGCTGGGGTATTTTTTTTCCCCCTGTTACTGTTGCTATATAGGCACCCTTCTCTTGGTCATCTATATTGTGATTGTGAGGGTATGGAGGCAATGGAGAATATATACTGAGGGCAATGTGCTACTTGCTTTGGTATGTGTGTGTTTTTCAAAGAGAAGGCCATGAAGATTTTCAATTGATGAATGGCTGGCTGGCTGGCTGGCTAGCTAGCTAAGGCTTGACTTCTACACAGCCAGAATAAGTCCAGAGGTGGGGCACTTATAGAGAGATATTTTGGTGGCATTGATCATGGCTCGACCTCGACGAGTTGCTGCCAAAAGAACTGTTGACAAAGGTGGGTGATGCAAGGGAAGAGCTTTGAAGTCTAGTGAGGAATCCTGTTTGAATATCACAGACTGTAAAGCAGCAGTTCTCTTGCATTTGTCTGTCTGTGGTGGCAATTGTCTTCATGATTTTAATTGTTGCTCCATTGTGCATGGGGGGCCTTTTGTGTGTGCAGTGAAGGAACAACTTGCTGGTGATGAAGACCTTAAGGAGTACAATGTGAAGTCAGAGGACACAAATGAAAGTAGTAGTGGTATTTTTCAGTCACAATGTTTTTGGTGTTTCTCAGAGGGTTCTCTCCTTGGTGGCCACCTTCTTGGCTCTCTCCCAGCTTTCTCCCCACTTTTGATTGCAACACTTGGAAGATATTTTGGTTGCCTCTGGTTTTTGATTTTTTGTAACACTGGGGTGGAGTTATGCAGAGGCGGAAGAAGAAATGAGGGTTGTTCAGCAAGGAAGGAAGAATACAAGAAATTTTCGAAGAAAGAGCTCTTTTGAGGTAGCGGGTATGGGGTCATTGCAAACAGATGTCAAGAAGCTGCAGAAGATTACCTCAAGAAAGCGCAAGAATGTTTCTGTGCATGAGGAGAGTGAAGAGAACATGTAGTTCTCTGCATCTTATATTTCTGTGATGTCTTTCTGTGGCTTATGATCAACCAATCCTTTATGCATATGTCCAATCGTTGAGGTTTGTATTGAAATCTCTGGTTGATTGGCAGGCACAATGGATTTTCATCAGACTCCGATCCTTCATCTTCATCTTTGTCACAGCTTTCATCTTCATCAGATTCTGAGATTTCATCTTCATCAGATTCTGATCATGATTCTGCCACTACTTCAGAGGAGGTTACAGGAAGTGGCAAGAAAAAGAATAGTGTGAAAAGGAAGGTGACAGTAGCTGCAAAGAACTCCAGGGCTGCTGCAAAAAAGGTGAAAAAAAGGGGAAGAGGCAGAGGCCTGTGGAATAATGTGGAAGGGGTAGCAGAGCTGGATTGGGAAGTTTGGGAGCATGAACTGGAGAGTACCTGGGGCCCCTGGGGTGACAATGATAGTGACCTTGACATGGAAGCTTTAGTTCAGCGGAAGCTTCCAATGGAGCAAAGAGAGCCACCATCTGAGCTTCTGATGCCACTTCTGCCTTTCCAAAAAGAATGGCTGGCATGGAGTTTGAAACAGGAAAGGTCAGAGATGTGTGGAGGTATTCTAGCTGATGAAATGGGCATGGGGAAAACCATTCAAGCCATATCTTTGATTGTAACTAGCCGCTTTGACCAGAAAGTCGCACCATCTCTCAGTGCTGAAGAACAGGACCAGACTGGCAATTGTCAGACTGTTGAAGGATTGGATCTAAACAAATCTCCCCAGCATGTCAAGGTTAATGAGAGAATGAATAGTTGTGATCATCAACCAGGGTTGTCTGCGGGAGCAGGTGCATCTGCATCAGGGACTGCACCATCGAGACAATTGCTCAAGAATGTCTGTGATAGCAAAAGGGAATTGCCTCAGGTGAAGGCGACACTTGTGGTGTGCCCCTTGGTTGCTGTGATCCAGTGGCGCAATGAAATTGCAAGGTTTACAGCTGAGGGGAGCATGAAGGTATTGGTATACCATGGGCCTCGTCGAGGCATAAGCTTCAATGAGCTTGCCAACTATGATATTGTATTGACAACATACTCAATTGTGGAATTGGAGCATCGTAAGAATGTCATGCCCTCCAAGCAAGCGTGCCAGTGGTGCAGGAGGCTGTACTATCCAGACAAACTAGCCATTCATCTCCGCTATTTTTGTGGACCTGATGCCCAACGCACTGAGAAACAAGCTAAGCAGATGGTAAAGAAGCCTCGAACACTTAAAGGCAGTCTAGCAGCTGGCAAAGTTAGTGGTATGACAGCTTCAGTTGCAGTGGAAGAAAAGAGTGATTCTGACTTTGCAAATTCAAAAGGAAAGGGGAAAGCCAAGGTGTCTGCTCGGGGGCGAGGAGCAAGGGGGCTCAAAGGCAAATCAAAGGTAGAAAGTGAGGGGGATGATATTGATAAGAGTAGTAAGATTGGGAGGAGTAAGGGAGCTTGGAGGGGTAGAGGAGGGGGCAGAGGAAGAGGTCGGAAAATTGCTGCTGAGGATTTGGGTGAGGCACTCCAAGAAGCTCTCAAAACTGTGATCACAACCTCTGAGGACTGCAAAGGGAATTCTGTATTGCACTCTGTCAAGTGGGGGCGCATAGTCTTGGATGAGGTCTGCTTATCTTGCCCTGGGAAAATTCTCCACAGATGCTCTATTAGCCAGTTGATTTGGAGAGTTTGTGCTTTTGAATGCTGCAGGTTAAGATGAGGCTTACTGGTGACATGCAGAAAAAAGGTCAATCTGGAGACATGGTACAAGGATGTAACTTTTTCTCTAGTTATATTGCTGGTCCTTAGCCCACCTTTTATCAAGACAGGACAGTGTGATGTGTTGTGACAGGCACATTTTATAAAGGATCGACGATGTAGCACAGCCAAGGCAATCTTTGCACTGCAGTCACAGTACAAATGGGCTCTCAGTGGCACTCCGTTGCAAAATCGTGTTGGAGAACTTTACTCCTTGGTATTTGAGTTGTCTTTCAATCAATCTATTCTTTTGTTTTCTATGCTACACCTGTCTTTACCATGTTTGTTCCTTTTCATTCTGACATACATCTCTAGAGCTACATCCTCAAGCTGACTTGATTGGGTTCTTTGACAGGTCCGGTTCTTAGAAATATATCCATACTCCTACTACTTTTGCAGAGCCTGTGACTGCAAATCTCTTGATTACAGGTGGGCCTCTTCTGTTAGCCTGTGTGTAAGTGCTTCCGACCCTAGACAAAGTAAACTTTAGCAGCATCCTCATTGAAGATGTGCAGTTGCTTTATGCTTATCCAAAGATATAGTCCTTGTAGTCTAGATCTTTGCTTGCATGTGGGGAAAAGTCATATGATGGTCATGTGGGTGAGTGGCCATCAGGTTTGGGAATGACTGGAGAAAGTGTGATGGGTGTGGGCATTCTCCGCTCCATCACTTTTGCTGGTGGAATAAGGCATGTCCCTTTTTGGTCTAGATTACCCATCTTCCATTCACTGTTTCATTTTAGGTTGTTGACTTATTTCTTTGCAAAACTTTTGGTTTGATGTTGGAGATTTACTTATGGTTTAATGTAACTGTGAGATGCATGACCATCAACCTGGCTCCAGTTCTAGGAGGAGGTTGTCAACTTTTGAGCAAGAATTGGAAGAAGGAAGACTATATGGATCTGTTCTAATGGTGCAGTGGGCTTGTCATTGGAGGCAGTTCATTGCAAGTCCAATCAAGAAATGGGGTTATGTGCATGAGGGACGCAAGGCTATGATCCTGCTGAAATATAAGGTGTTGGACAGTACACTGCTCCGACGAACAAAGACTGAGCGGGCTGCTGACCTTGCCCTTCCCCCAAGAACTGTAAGGTTCTGATTGTTCCTGGAATAATGTTCTTCACGAGGCCCTTGTTTTTCCTTGCAAAGTGACATGAAGAGAATGGACTAGAGCTAAGTACTGTATCATCACTTCACTACATAGGAGGTCTCTACTACCTTGGTTAGCAACTTGACTTAGGGGAGTTCTTCTTACCTGCTGTATGTGGCATACTTGCTGTCCAGCGGCAGTGGTTGAGTGCATGAAATCTCATGGAACTTGACTTGGGTATGGGGTCAGACTTATCTTCGGCGAGATGCTTTTGATACCAGGGAAGAAGATTTCTACCAAGCTCTTTACACCCAGAGTCAGTCACAATTTAACACGTAAGTCTTTTCTGATTACTTTCAGTTTTCATCTTGGACGAATATTGTCATCATATCCTTGGTCACAATGCAGCAAGTCAATGACAAGGGCGCTTCTTATATACTCCTGATGTTCCAAAATTGCCCTGACAGATATGTAACAGCTGGGACATTGGTGAACAATTATGCTCACATCTTTGATCTGCTCACTCGCCTTCGTCAGGTGTGTGTTTGCTTTGTTTTAGGCATCTTGGTTTTTATTGTAGAAAGTGCTTCTATTGTGCAGATTGTGCTGCTAATCCTATGAGTCTTGACTTCATATTTCATTTTCTTTACCCTTTGAAAGGGTGCCACCAAGTTAATGGATGAACTTTGAGTGCCTCTCCTTAGACATGGCAGGGAGACTTACTCTACATTCCTTTACATTTCCCTGTTTGAATACAAGTATGCCTGGCTGGGTATAGAATTGTACTGATATTGTCATACTTGATTTGTATTGCATGATAGGCGGTTGATCATCCATATTTGGTAGTGTACTCAGCTACAGCAGCAGCTGCAGCTCGGGAAAAACCTCCGTCCTACAATGCAGCAGCCGAAGAGGAAGCCTGTGGCATTTGCCATGACCCTGCTGAGGATTCTGTGGTATATCTGCCATGTCCCTTAATTCCCCTGCTTCAGATATCCAACTTTACTAGTATATGTTCTGGACCTTTCTTGGATTTTCCTGGATGGCTCTTTTGGTTCTACATACATGAAAGGGTTCATGTAGCATTTGAGCATTAAATTTTGGTGGACCTTGACACTTTTGACTAATGCTAGGACAGGTTTGCAGCAACATACTCTTCATGTTGGTATGGTTTTTGAGATTGGTCTGCATATATGCAAGAACAATCCTAACTGTTTAGACATGGATGTTTTTGTGTTGGGGTTGGGCCAGAGGACGGGATGTTGTCATACTTTTTGCCGTCTGTGTATACGAGAGTATGTTATGGCAGCAGGAGAACCTGCACCACAGTGTCCAACCTGTCAGAAGCCATTAACAGTAGATTTTACTGGCACTAAAAGTGCAGAAGCAAAGGAGAAGAATGCGAAAGACCTGGGCTACAAGCGTACTAGCATTTTGAGCCGCATTGATCTGGATCAGTTCCAAACAAGCACCAAGATTGATGCTCTTGTAAGTCCTCCATAAGCTATCTGCACTGAATGTCATGTTGGAGAAAAATGGTGCACTGAAACTCAGTGTAAAGAAGATTGGAAGCTGTGCATAGTTTGTGTGGAAATATGTAAAGTAGCATTGAAGAACACAACTGTGCAGGACATGGTTTGACTTTGAGGAAGCAACTGTATTGACAAATGATGCTACAAGCATATGTCTTACGGCAAACCAAGTATTGTTCGTGCAACTTGACTGTGTTTGGTGATCATTTTCAATGTCTTCATCTAACTGGTCACTCAGTTTTGTGTAGAGAGAGGAAATCAACCTGATGCTAAAGAGGGATGCAGCTGCAAAGGGTATTGTGTTTAGCCAGTTCACCTCAATGCTGGATCTCATTGGTTTCTGCCTACAAAAGGTAGGAAGAGCTTGGGTTTGGTATCAATTGTTTCTTCAGCTACTTGTGTAGCTTTTCTCCTCTATGTACATACTGCATTGTGAAGCTGATTTTATGCTTATGTTATGTTCATTTTCTGATGTGGTGCTATTATTGGGTTTGGTAAAATTTGCAGTCAGGAATCAAATGCGTGAAGCTGGATGGAAGCATGAGTATGCATGCCCGTGATGTGATGATTGAGAGATTCACAAATGACCCTGATTGCAAGGTATCCACTGCTCTAACCCATGATATGGACTTGACATGTAAGTTCTTGGGGGCTTCTCTTTCTTTCTTGCTGTGGATTCAGTGGTAAGGTATTTCTGAACAGGAGTTAAGTAAGAATACATTGACAGTAGAGGAGTGGTTAGATAAGTTTCTTGAACAGATATTGTTCCAGAAACTGATTTGGTTACATTACCTGAAGATCATGTTTGCTAGACAGGGGTTTTCTGTGGACTTGGATGGGAGGACATGTCTGTTTCAGCTGTGTTAGGTTTTCCTTGAATTGGGCAAGAATGTGGTGTGTGCACAGGACCCCTTGCTGAATTTATTTTCTAAGAATTGTAAGGGATCACATATATCCATTAAATTGCAGCACAGAGCTCCTGAGCATTTGTTATCATTGATGGATGGAGTTCACAGTCTATGTCTTGCAGATGTGAATTTTCTAACCTTGATGGTTGGCTTCTTTCAGGTGTTTCTGATGAGTCTGAAGGCAGGTGGTGTAGCACTGAACTTGACAGTTGCATCACATGTGTTCCTGATGGACCCATGGTGGAACCCGGCAGTGGAGCAACAGGCACAGGACCGCATTCATCGTCTTGGGCAGTACAAGCCTATCAAGTAATGGTTACTAATGGCATGTATGCAGTAATAAGATTGTGGTGTATGACAGAGGCATCATTTTGGGCAAAGATATCTCATTTGAGTCTACTCTTTCAACATTCACAATGGTTCCTCAGGAATAGGAACTTGAGTACCCTGAACTCGTGACCTACTTAACACAAGTGTGTGATTGGTGCATTTGGCAGGGTGACACGGTTTGTCATTGAAAACACAATTGAGGAGCGTATACTAAAGTTGCAGGAAAAGAAGCAGCTTGTTTTTGAGGGGTATTATGCTGTCTCCCATTTCATAGACCACACTTGGAATGCGTCAAATAATTAAGTTGCAAAGCATTTGTCACTCAGGATGGCCAGTCCCATCATCAAGAGATTGAAAGTTTACATTTTAAGCTAATGAGACACTCTAATTGACTCTTGAGTTCTTTGAGCTTTTTGGAAATTCATTTGCAAACAGTTTGAAAGAGTATATCCATGGACTTAAAACCTGTTAGCTCTGCTGTGAAAGAACATACGACAACTGCAGTTTCAGCTCACTTTCTGGACTTGAGAGCTGCATGCTGATGACACAAAGAGAGGCTTTTTCCACAATGAAGACCTGATCTGGTTTATGTGTGTGGGTTCAGGACTGTGGGAGGGTCAGCAGAGGCACTTGGGAGGCTAACAGAGGATGATCTACGCTTTCTCTTCACAAATTAGAGTATTTGTGCTTCCAAATGCCACATTTTCTGTTCAGCAAAATTAAATGTCTAGAGCCAGTTTTCTATGTGTTACGCTACTTGGTCATTCTCCACTGCTTAGTGAAGAAGGATGCTCAATTCTCTCCATGGCTCTCATAAATGTTTCTGGAGTCAATTTGTTCTGGTGCTCTGTTAAAGGTTGTTGTGGGTAGAGTCACAAGAGAAGCGGGAACAAGTGATCCTTTGTTCCATGACTTCCTAGCTCTCTTGAAGACTCCTGGTAAACAGAACCCAACAGCTTTATTGTTTACAAGCACTTACACCCAACTTTATCATTTAGTTTGGAGCACTTAAATGGCAAACCCAATTTCCTATTGGTACATCCTCCAAAGTTTGTTTGAAGTCATCCCTTGTTTTAAGGCTAACTTAGCCTCTAAGAATGCTAGTTGCACACACAACACAGTGGTTGCTTTAGTAGATTTGCTTACCTAACATTCAATGTATGCCACTATAACTGCCAATGATAGATCTATTCAATGAATGAAATCATGAAGCTTATTACATTGTGCATGAATTATGTGTGTGATGGTCATTGCACATATATATCTCATCCAATGACCATCCCATCCTTTTAATATTCACATTCATGGAGTCATTTCTTCAGAGATTTACTTAATATTTTGGCTTGAATTCATGAATCCAAGGTTACTAGCTACCCTTAGAAGTATGGAGAAGTTTGAACACTGAGTAATGGTGTTCTCCATAAAGTTAGACAACATTTGTTGAGAACAAAGTCATATAATGAATTTGCTCAGTTGGATGAAATCAGAAAATATATGACAAAATTGCTTGTGGTCAGTGGATACAATCTTTGAAGAAGATAAAATCCATAGTATATTGACATTTGTTTTGACATGATTTCAAATTAATTTAATTTCTTATATGAATTTCATCAAATAGCAAAAGGTACATTTCATGGCAATTTATATTATCATAACACATCAGTCTACCAACAAATAAAGAGTTACCCAAGTATTTGGTGATAATTGTTTCCCTCATTCCACAATCGAAACAACACACATTGAATAAAAAGCCATCAAGTAAACCCATTTATCATCCAAGAATGGTTTGTACTTTGTACCCACTGTGACTTGATCTCATGCACCACTAATGATGATGCATATCATAGAAATAAATATGATAATCTTACTACAATCCTCATTCACAAAATGTTTTTAGGTAGGAGATTTGGAAACCTTCTAGCATTATTAAAATATGGGAAATGATGACAAAATGAGGCCGAATCAGACGAAATCAGAGGATGAAGTCAAAGATTAGCTTAAGAAGCAATATATCATCTAAAATTCCACAATTTTACAAATCATTACCATCTGTTTATTGGTATCAGAAATTTATACTACCTAGCCACAAACTGTGAATTACATTTTAAATTACATCCATTTCCAATTTGTTCTACAACTCCTTCACAAATACCAAATAACTGGTACTTCATGAAGGAGGAGGAGGTTGCTTGCAGCCAAAGCATCAGCCTTTAGAGGTTTAGAGGTATAAACTATAAACCTCTAAAGGCCAACCAGCTTATGTAACTGTTGTTTAAAATCTGAGAACCGATTTGGATATTTTACCACAGTTCTCAAAAAACCTATGAATCAGACAAATAACCTTCTATAAAACTGGCAGTTATTTGCTGGTTACTTCATGAAAACTGCCAGTTCTTTGAAACCCAAAGAGAAGTTCTTTGATTTCCACATATTCAAAAGACTGGAACCAAATGTTATTCAGAAAATCAAATCACTACCCAAGACTGGTTTATAGTAACACTTTTCCAATCTGGCTCAATCATACATTGCGGGCATGGAGTTAATCAAATGGTTGCACTAAAAATTCAATGAGGAAATTCATCAGATCTGGTGGTGAATTGGAGGCTTACTTGACTCAATTGACTTCATGACATGCATGTGCTTAGATGCTGCAGAATGCGATTTGCCAAAACTGTGATTTCATCATATCCAAGACTGTCTGCAGGTAAGCTCTTTGAGGAGTGCAAAAGTACTTGATGATGTAAGTCAATGTTAAGCAAGCTCTTCAGAAAAATTCAATGATCATTATCTGAAGCCTAAATTCTTATATACACAAATCCAATACCATGTAACTGACGCAGCAGAAATCCAGGGAAGGAAGATCTCACTGTATCCTGAAGAAAACTTCACCCAAGGACTGGGAAGCTCCTAGAATCTCAAGCTTTGGATCACTGGTTCACATGGCGATCCCTACTGTGGCTGGCACTAACTACTACACTGAAACAATTCGGACTTTGAAATGGCTCTGCATGCTATGTTGGCCCATACAGAAAACTGCCATTCAAACAAAGACTTTGATCCTGTGTAGCATTGTCATTCCCATTGAGCAGAACATCATTCTACAAATTGACATGCTTGAAACTTAGAGCTTTACACACCAAGGAAAGGAATTAGTGAACCTTCTCAATGGTGTTTGATCTCACTCCTCTTTTGGTGAGTTGTTAGGGAAACACAACCCATAAATAACTTACTTTACATTTAAAACAGAAAATGTAAAGGAATGCAATTGACTGAGTAAAAGTCCACATGATTACCTGGGGAATGAACCACTGATGCATGTCCCCAGTCAACACAATATGGCCCTGTTCTATTCAATTTGATGAAGGTCTTGCTATTCCTAACTGCTACCTGCATGACTATGCAGCCTGCTATGCATCACTGTAGCCCCGCCAGACAGCACGGAACTCCTCACGGAAAGAGTTGAGGCGAGCCTTCAGGTTTGGTGTGCGAAGACTTGCATGCAATAATATTACTGCAGAAGAAAACTCAAGTTAGACCTCCCCCTATAGGCAAATAATCCTCCATCACAAACAAGTCAAAGCCAAGAATATTAGCTGGAAGTGATTTGTATAAGACATCCTTTCTGGACAGCATTTTTCTTGTTCAACTTCTGTCATAACTGCAGATTGCTCCACACTTCTACAAGAATTACTGGCAACACATGGACTAGAATCACATGCTTTTAAAGCAATTGAGAAGCTATCACCAAATCCTGAAACATGTCCATGCTCAGTTTGTAAGCTGTCTTGATTGATTGATATCAATGACAAATAAGGTTAGAAAAACTCTCCAAAATAAGTAAAATGAATGCACATTAACAGAAATATAGAGACAATGAAGGGTCACATACATAAAATTCCAAGCACAAGTGATCCAAATATCAGATAAATCGCTGAGGACAGAAACCATAGTAGCACACTTACTGCACATTCCAGATCACAGAAATAAACATTATACCATGAAACAGGCATGAACCAGTGCTAATATAATTGCAAGGAAATTATAACCTGACAGCAGCCAGGGAGATCACCACTTATCTATCATGTACAATATACACCTCTCCTTTGAGTGACAAGTAGTCATTTGAATTTTGCTTCTCTAGCACTTCTCTCCTTCCTAAGGTTTCTATTTTCCTGACAACATCTGAAAAACAGTTTTGAAGAAAACCATGGATGGTCATCAAGTTGCATACCTGACATCAAGCCAACAACAAAGAAACGGCGATCTTTGCCACATATGTAAACTGCTCCTTTAAGTGGTCGACCTCGTGTTCCTGAGCTGCAAAAGGACAGCCCACAGCAAAAATTCCATGTATTCAGCTCTTCCAATTTCTGGACAGGTGGAGGATGCTAAACAAGCCATTCAATTTCAATGAGTGAAACTGATGCTGAAAGTGGATTCCAATTCTGCTAAAATTGGTTGCTAAGGGCAACTAGTCACTTTGAACATCAATTACTCCCAGAAACATCTGGTATGGTGTAAGGAGATGAAACTGCATCTGTGTTTGATAACGCTAGTTGTGTTCAGGCATACCTAACAGGTGGCCGCATCTTAGCAGCAACTGGTGGTGATATCTTCCTTATTGCTTTTGTCAGTTTTTCACTTACTGACATTGCAAAACTGCAAATTCACCAAAGTAGCTCATCAGCAAACAAACTAAGAAACTGGTTATTAGAAAGAAAAAGTGAATAATATTGTTCATAGTTTGAGAGTTTTCAAAGTTCCCAGAGCTCTGAGCAGATCCGGAGGATCACAAGACAACCAAGGTGCCAGGATGTTCAAGAAGTAATGATCAATCTCTTAATGTTGCACAAGCAGTAGTACTTTTCATCTCTCCCAGGAACTATTTAATTGCTATTTTGCCTCGATGCATAAAGGAGCTTGTTCTGGTGCTGTTTGATACAATGCTTCAGCTTTCTCATGCCTGATAGAATAGTTTATGTTACCTGTCATTCAGGAATCCAATGCTCAGAGCTGCAAAAATCACTGCAATGAGTGCCAAAGGTCGTCGCACAAGTGCAATCACTGTAGACAAACAGTTTTCTTATTAGAAACACTCTGAGAAATACTCAAGCAGCACATATCATAACTTTTTTTTAAATGGTAAATTCACCTCCAAGTAAAACAGAAGCTCTGGACTGTATTCAGATATTAGCATGTTTCAGCCTTAACCAAACACAGATACCATCCCCTGGACTGTACACAGACTCATTTGGCCGTATGAAAAAATCTCAATTCCAAGTTAGCCAGTGATCAGTTGACTCACCAAGCATCAGAGTCAAGATGATCAAGTAGTTGGTTCGATAGCTGCACATCCAATACATTTTAGAATGTATTAGATTGAGTGTTGTATGTGATGATGTGTGCAGTCACAAATGCTGCACACATACTTATAACAGTAAAAAGGACATCCAGAAGGTAGAGGAAGCATGTTCACAACCATGATCTGAAAGAAGAGCTAGAAAAGAGGAGAGAAAATGCTCATGAGTATAATACAGACTATTTCAAATGTGATATCCAAGATTGTCCTAAGGTAAGGGCATGACCTCTTTTATTCTTCTGAGAAATTGTCAGAATAGTTTCAATGATGGGTTCAGTGGTCATAATCTTCATACCAATCTGCCAATGATAATCAGCAGCTTTCGCCGAAATAACCAATTACTAAAAGGAAATCGGGTCTTGCAGCCCCAATTGGAGTATTTCACTTTTTGACAGTTTAGAATGAATATAGAAGGCCCACATGGCCACAATTATGTTGGTAGCCCGACAGGGACATCAGTTCCTGGCAAGGGGTGAGGGCTTAGGGTGTAGGGTTTAGACTGAATTCTGAGTTCTGTCATAAGACTATCAGTAACTGGAAAATTCAGCCATGATGTTTAGCTCAGGAAAACCTAAATGAGAGAGAGGACCAAAAAACTGCAAGAAGAGAGAGGGACAGAATACAAAGGGAAAGATGGGAAACAGCAAGAAAATAAGGAAAACCCCAGAAAAGAAAGAAGGAAGAAAACAGAGAGCACAAAGATGACCTTTCAGGGCAAGAATGTTGGAGGATAAAAGACAAGAAAGGACAAAATTCCAATTGCTAGAACGTCAATGGCAATATGATGTGTGGGTGTAGGTCCTGTTGCCAGAGTCCAATAATATGAATTCTATGAAGCTTGATAGTTGAGTCCTCATGTACAACACAATCTAAGGAAACGTGAGATAAACTTTCAATCTACATGTGCAGGTGCCCACCCTGTTGCCAGAGCCCAACAATTGGTACTATATTCTATCAGGCTTGATAGTGCAGCCCTTGTGTACAACACAATCTAATGACAGGTGAGGTGGACTTTTAATCCATGTGTGTAGGTGTCCATCTGCCCTGTTGCCAGAGAGCAAGAACTGGTACTATATTCTATTAAACTTGATAGTTCAGTCCTCATGTACAACACCAGCATCATGACAGGCAAGAAAAAATGAATCCATGTGTCACCCAAGTATCTATGATATTGCAGATAATCTCCACAACAAGTGTAGACATAAACCTTACGAGACCTGCTCACAAAGTGTCAGACAATCACCTTCATCATGAATAGTAGCAATGAGATGCCATGACTACCCACTGACTTCATCAGCTCCTGACTGATGCTGGGTGGTATAACTAAATATATAATAAACAGTCCAAAACCTGGGCAAACAATGCTAGAAATCTGCATCCTGAGTTTCTGTTGGATGTCTGGAAGCAGCAGGACGACTCCATAATGATGTTGGTTAGATCTCAAGAGACATAGCTTCTAATAATAAAAATGCCACTAGTATCCTCTTTCAAAATGCAACAAACTTATGAGGGGTAAACATTTGTTTGATTTTAGCTTGTCCCTGTAAATCACAAGCATCTAAGCTAAAGGCATAGAGAGAGAGGGTCACATGTTACTCAAAGGCAAAAAGAAAGTTCAAATCCTACAGAAGGGATCTCAAGGGTTCTTGAGCTAGACCAACAGTACCACATAGGATGGATTTTACAAAAGAACATCATGGGCACATGATGTAGTGAAAGGAGTAACCATAAAACACAGCAGCATTTGGATTCATCATTTAGGGTTTCCAGCTAGGGTTTCCAGCTAAGACTCTAACACAGCTCCCCAAAATTCACTATCCTTTCATAATCTCTGCGTTTTCTCTCTGAATTTTTGGGAGACCGGAAAGTGTCTGGTCAGGGCTGAAACCAGAGCAAAAGCTTCACAATAAAATTCGGATCCAAAGTAAAAAAACATTCATGCTGTTGACGCATCTGCCTACATGAGTAAGATCTTCCAAACAGTAAGATGCACTACACAGGCGCGCACACACCCGCATACAAAAGAAGAAGAAGAAATAGGAAGAAGTGAAGGGCTTTTACTAGTAAACATTGCATTTAAGGCGAGCGTTCCATTTGGATTGAGTCTTCGGGGTGGTAAACTTCTGAAAGAATTCCGGCAGTGGCCTTGGCGGCGTGGCCCACTCCACTTCCTTGAGAGCATCCACAAGCTCCTCCGCCGTCACATTGCTCCAATCCATCTTCTTTTCTTCACTCCACCCCTCCCCCCCCCCACCTCCAACTCCCACAACAAAAACACAACCTCACAATAGGTATGCTTCTGGATCCTCAACAAGAAACTGAATTTTTTAGCAAAAAAAAAATCCACGAAAATTTTCCTTCACACAAGCACCACTGCTGCCACAGATCCCACAAAGAACAACACAGAAAAAAATGATTTGATCGATCTGAAAATCGCGCGCTCTCTCTCTCTCTCTCTCTCTCTCGTCGCTCGTTCACGCGCGCACAATCTCGCCTTCTCTTCTCCTTTCACTCTGTCTTGACTGGGATTAGGGCAGAGTATTCATCCAATGTATGAAGTATTCATCCATCATGGGTGTACACTCGCTGAGGTACTCATCCGAAAAATACACCATACCAAAATATTTCAAAGTAGATTTTCATTTAAACACATTATTATGTCTGAAATTTAATTTAATTTAATTTAATTTTTTTTTCCTAACATTGAGTAGATTTTTAATGCCTTCTCCACCAATTTGTATCTCATTTTTCTTTAATTGAATCTTAATTTAATTTTTGAATTTAATTTAGTTGAATTGGAATTCAATTCCATTCAATTCAGTTCGCATACAATGCCATTCAATATTTTCATTTGAATGAAATTCAATTTTCACAAAATCAATTCATTTTTTCATTAATTAATCAATTATGATTATCATTGGTAGTGTGTAACAACACAAAGTTCAAGTCTATTTGCTTAATATGGGGCAAAAAAAAAATTCAAAATACAAAAAAATTGAAGAAATATTTGAAAAAAATTCAATTAAAAAAGAACCCATATTTGAATTGATTGTATATGTTAATTCTTTCTTTCAATTGGAGGTGGGTGGGGGGGGAGGACAATTAATTAGTTCAACAATCACATTTTGTTCAACACTCAAGTGTTGAATAATTATTTTGTTTTTAAAAATGAAATTTGAGAGTAAAAATGATATTTTGTAATTTTTTTGAAATAATATTATGTCAAAATAAAAATATTCGATAATGATGATTGATCATTGCATTTGATGTCCATGAAAATATTATATATATATATATATATATATATATATATATATATATAAATTTCCTTTTCTCATCAAAGCTCTTGACTACAAACAACAAGGTCTCCACTCCATAAGTGAGTCATAAAAAACCAATGAAGATATTATAAAAAATTAGTAGGTAAATGACTAATAAATCATCTACCTATAATACATTGAGTAATAATATTTAAAAAAAATAAAAAATTAAATACAACCTACACAACTATCTCAAGTTCCCAAAATTTTGATATCAAACCAAGAAATAATTTCTTTAATTTTTGACTAGAAGATTTAATTTTTTAAAAAATCAAAATATCATTAAACCTGAAAAGATATTATGATTTTTATTGGCGAATTTTCGCCAAAATTCGAAAAAAAATTTCTGAAAAAAAATATTTTGTCACAAATTCTCTTTCTGTTTGAAAAGAATCACAAAAAAAATAAAATTGCCAAAAATTGCCAAAAATTGACATAATTGCCTATAATATGATAGGGTGCTTAAGATTTTCACTTTCATATTTTGGATATTGCCAAATTTGGCTTTAACAATGATTGCTATTTGGGTAACATCACAAAATTGAAAAAAATAAAATAACACTGGTCCCACTCTTCATAACACTTTATTGAATTTACAAGCTATTGAATTGGAGGTTTTAGAAGCAAAGGGATGTAAAGTGGATTCTTGAGAATAACTTGTGTTGAAATTTTCTAGACATACTAGAGAAATCCGCGAATTCACCCTGTCTTCACACCCTGTCTTTGGGCCTCCTTTCACCCCCCTAACTAACCCCTCTTTTAGTGGTATACAAAAAGTTAGGAAATTTTATTAAATCTCAGTATGAAATGCTGAATCTCAGCATTTAATGCACAAGTGCTGTTCTTTCTTTGTTGAAACTCGTTCTTTTCCAAAAGCGTTCTTGAATACACCTACTCTTCTTCTTATCTCCATTATCCTCTCCTTGTTTGCAACCGCTCTAGTGATATACTTCTGAGCTCATGGTAGGCTAAATGTGATGAAGAACTGCAACAAATGGACTAACATTGCTGTTACAAAAAATCAACATGTTGCATGAGGGTGTTGATCAGCAGTACTAGTGCATTTACGAATTTGGTCATGTCAATCATGAGTTGGATCTTGCAGATTTTGTGTGACTTTGTGGAAGAAGATATGAGCTGAGTTGGTGCAATCCAGTGAAACCAGGTAACATCTATCTATGAAGGGAGGTAGTTTGTTTAGGGTTTAGTCTATACTTATGAGATTCACCGAACCGGGATGTTTCAGATCGCGTTCTTGGGTCTCTTTGGAAAGCTCTCAAGGAGCAGGGGTGCATCGGCTTTTGGTTTCATGGCGTTTGGACTTGCGGTGTAAAAGTTCTTGAATATTGAATGATTTCTTCACTGAAAATCAAGTTAGATCGTAGCTGAAAATTTTGGAGGAATTGGAATGTGGCTTTGGTTTTGTTGGAAAGATCTTGATGAGCAGGATTTAATCAATGGAATCTATTTGGTAAGATTTGGTTTCAAAATGTGGGAGATACTGATTTAAAAATGATTTCTACCACTGAAAACTCAAATAAAATTTAAAAAATAGGTTTTGGAAGGAAAAATCAGTTGAGGAGGTAGAGAAGAATGTAATAAATATGATCTGATTGCTGTTCTTTGTTTCTGATTGGCAATCATAATGATTGGTCCAGGTGGTTTGCTAATACCTAGTAGTCTCCCACCCATTTGCAGCTGCAGTTTTAGTTTTAAGGGTGAGATTGAAAACAAGTAAATATCTAAACCTGGATGTGAGATATATTTTGCAAGGTCGCATACTGAGCGCTGCTATACTAGATTCTCTAAATTCTAGCGTGGATGTGACTATGGTGGCAATTCAGAAAGAATGTACAAATCTCGATGGAAATCATTACTGCACTTTGGCTTCTGATAGATCAAACTTAATTTGAAATTATTACTTCTAACATTGAAACAAATAAGAATCCAAAGAAAGGAAGATCCAGCAGGCAACCCCAATTCCAATTTTTATGTGAGATTGAATCAAACAGTTTGAGAATTGCAGTACAAAATGACTTCCACTTCAATGTGCTTTGTACAAATGCGCATTCCAGTATTAATGGTTGGAGCTGTAATGGGTACAACAGGAGGTTGGGAAATTCATTTCAAATGATGATGGACATCCCTTTGTATATAGTCTTCTGATATTTGAAGATCTGCAAAATTACATGTAACTGCATTTTGGGTGAAACTTACTTGCAAAACTTCTTTATTTCTATATTGAGGTTTGGGATCTTATTCTCAAGCAGAAGGATCAGAAGTAGAATTTGCAGCGGTGCAGATTATGCTAAATTATGTTGCTAGCAGCAGAATTTACAGTAGTGCAGATTATGATACTTGTTATGTTGCTAGATTCCACTAGGAACTTTGAAAGGACAGTCAGGAGATACCAATTCTTCAGTGATTTACAAGTCTCTCTATTTCTATCTCTTTTGTGTCTGTCTACCTATTATGGCCTTCCAGAACTATGGAGCATTGGGACCTTATTCAGAGGCTGGCAGAAGACTAATCAGCAGAAGAATTGGCAGCAGTGCAGCAGATAAATTATGCTACTAGATCCCTAGTATTAAACCCTAGAAAACACCGATTCCTCAGCGATGGAGTACTTAGTACTCGTCTTTCTCCAGAGATTATACCTGCAAGACGTTGCAGGGGTCCCACAACACTATATAAGCTGCAGGACTGTTTCAGAGGTGGCCCTTGAAGATGCCATTCACGTTCACGTCCACTATGCCACCGCCCAAGAAGTTGGGAATGATGACGATAGTATCGCCATTCTTCACATTCACGTAAATCGGTTTCTTGCCTTCTTTCCCTGGCAGCGATACCTCCACTGCTGTTTCCTTCGACCCTGGCTCCACATTCACGTGCACAGGCAACGGCCCAGTCGCCACCTGCACGTCGCCCCCTTTCACATACACACTCACCGGCACCAACGCCTCGTTGAGCACCGTGACAGACGACGCAGCTGCAGCTTCGGCCTTCCCCGCACCCCACATCGGTACCGCTAGCAATAAGCTCATCATCAACAACAACGTCAAGACATGCCCACGACGTCCAGCTGCTATTGATCTCGCCATGATACTTTCTCTTCTCGTTTCTTTTTTTCTGTTTTCTAAATCAAAATCGAAGTTCTCTTCTGATCACCGCAAGACTGTGATCTTGATTACAGCAAACCAACAACAAAACAAAACAAATCTACAATTCACAAACACCTCCACGACCAAACTGAACTTTTGTTGATAGAATAAATGCAACAGCTCCGGGGTGGGGGGGGGGGGGGGAAGCACTTATGGCAATTTACATCTTGAGAACAAAAGTGGGCAAGAAGAGCGACAGATCCGGAAGCATGTGAAAGAGGGGAGAAGAGTCACACTCTCGAGAAGAAGAAGAAGAAGAAGAAGAGGCGAAGTGGGCGAGAGAGAGAGTTGGTATATATTCTGTTAGAAATGAAAGGGGGGAAGTGGGTAGGTATTGAAAGGCGAGAAGTGGGTAGGTAGGTATGAAAGGGGGAAATGGGTAGGTATGAAATGGGAAAGTGGGTAGTTATGGAAGGCAAGTAGTGGCTAAACTCCATGTTATATAAGCAATAATGTTTTTGGGCAACAAAACCTTACTTCTTTTTTCCATTGAAAAATATGATTTCAACACATATGAAGAATTTTTTGGAAAAAATTGGCCTTTCCATGTAATATTTTGAAATTAAAAAAGAAAAAAAAATCACTTGATTTCCAAAGAGGAACCAACATGTAACAAAAATATAAAAAGGGATTGTAACAAATTTCTACTTTCAAACCCGAGCTATATCCAAATTTGGCTAAATCTTCTTGGGGATGATTGCCATATTGGTTAGTTACATTACAAAATTGAGAAAAAAAAACCCTAGTTGTAAGAGTGATTATAGAACAATGTAGTCTTGATTTGATCCCACATTTGTGAGGAATGTTATTTTTCACCATGTATAGCTACGGAAAAATGTTAATTGTGAGTTCATTTTTTGGGAATCTCATGGAACATTTCTTGTTTTAATTGTCATTGTTCTAAGCTTGCTATTAAAGGGCAAAAACCATGGTGTCATGAAAAGTTTGTTTGGTAAATATGTGTGCAAGAAGCAAAATCATTGATATGTTGATTGTTGTTTCTTAATGTTATGTGTGTAAGCTTAAATAGTAATGTAACACATGTAAGTTTAATTATTCATGTTTAAACTTTTTATCAAGTTTATTTTGGGTTTTACATTTACACTTGCATGATGGGAATGCAAGATATTTTTGAAATACATTACACAATGTTGTATATATGTTTTTCATCATGTAAATGTAAATCACAGTACAATGTTCTTCATATTATATTCTTCAATCACATTGGGAGGTGCAATATTTTTATTTTGTTATCAATCTTAATTGTTGTGAGAGAGTATATAAATGGACTTGATCCACAATACCTTTTACATATGCATATTCCTTTTTTTTTAAAATTCAAGAAAATAACTATGGAAATGGATTTAGTTCATTGACAAAAATGAGTGTGAAAAAAGGCAAATGGTAGGCCAAAGGAAAACTAGAGTGAACTAGGTAGAACAAAAAAAAAATCCTTCTTTTTTCATTGCAATTTTGTGAGCTACCTTTGGATGTTTTCCCCCTTTGTTAAGGTATTTTTAAAAATGTAGTTGGTGACATTGTTGATGTTTTACAACTTTGTGTTGTTGTGGGTTTCAACTATCGTGACTTAGCCTTGGGCTTCTGAGCAAGGCAAAGGTATGAAAGGAAGAATGATTAACAAGATGTCCCGAGCCTCAAACACACTTGCACAATGTGCAAGAGTGAATTATAACATTCACAAGTTGTTTTCCCACTATATGGGAGTTGGAAACTCATAATGTTTCTAAGTTTTGGGGACAAAAGTACAAATAATAAACAAATTTCAAATTGGGTTTTATTTAAACCATTGAGAAAATCTTGAAATTTATATATTGAAAATGAAGATTTGAGGTTTAAATTATGGCCAAACAAATGATTGAGAATCAAATTCGTAATTAGATTCTTAACTACTAAAATTGAAAAAAGAAAAATCAAATGACCTCCAAATTGAACATGAGATATAATGTTAGAAAGGTCTTTTCAAGGTATATAACATTTCCCATGAAAGCTTTTGAATTAAAGTTCATATATGGGAGGTGTGAACCCAAAAGGTAGCAAGATTCATAACTTGGAATGATTGGGAATTTTTGGGGTTTTGTAACATTTTGCCACTTGGATACAACCCCCATTATTAATCATAAAATCTCTTATAGGAATGAGAATTTGGTGAGCTTTTCCCAAGTCTAGATGTGATTTGTTTTATGAATTAGGTTGCTTGTGATTTGTTCATGCATTAGTTTGGTTAGAAATTTACATTAATTGCCCTTTTTCTTAGTTTATGCATTCAACCTAGTTTCGTATTAGAGCTCCCATCTCTCATTTCTCTTCTAAAAGTGATGGAATGCACCTTGGATTTGTATTTTGCTATAGAAATGAAAATTGACAAGGTTGATTACCTTCAATATTACTTGACAAACTTAGAGGTGCATCACCAGCAATAACCTAGTAATAGGTGCTTAGTGAAAACATGATAATGTATGCCAAAAGAATAATCGCAATTTTTTAGAATTAAAAACATTAACTTTGGAAGCTTGCAAGTATGTGAAATCTTTGACATTGAACCTTAAAAATAAATGAGTATCAATCAATATGTGACATGGACATGGTTTTATAAATTTTATTGACCTTTTAAAAAGTATTCTTTCAATATATTTTGTAAAAGTACATACCTATCCCACATGCTAAAAAATATTAATTTTCTAGATGTACAAATTGTAATTCAAAACATTTAAGAATAATGTGCACTAGGAAATAATTAGGAATATACACTTAGTAATACACTTTAAAAATTTGAAAAGGTAAAAAAATAAAAACGGGATAAAAACATTAGTTGCAATTTAATTACAATTTACTTGTAATTATTACAAAATAGGCTAGTGAACATTTAGTTTTCAAAGAATTTTAGATCTTAAGATATTGTTCCAAAAAATGAGGAAAATATGGTTGTCAAAAGTAAATGGGGTTAGTATTCAATCATAAGCCTAATTCACATTTTAAGATTCAACACAATTGTTTTTTTCATGGTTTTTTTGTGTTGTTACTTTACCTTTAGAGCTCAAGATTAGTATAAATCTTAACTTGGTGCACCCATAACATTTTATATTGATGAAAACATATAAGAAGAAAAAAAAATACAAGGTCTAAAATTAATGGGTCATTTTCATAAAAAAACACACTATACGATTTTGACATGCTTTTTGTTTTCCTTTGCTTTTGGAGCTAAAACACATGATGTAAAACTTATCTTAGCATTCTCATCATGCTTTACATCACACAAATAAATAAGAAACAAGAAAAATCCAAAATTATTTAATCATTGGTCAATGATTAATGATGGGCAATTTTATCGTAACATAATTTATTTATTAGGTATACTAAATATTATAGTTCATAATAGTTAATAAATAATAATAATATTATAGACTAGTAGCCTAACTAATTATTATTTATTTTTAATTATGCTAGGTTAGGTTATGTTAACCTAACCTGTAAGAATAATAAGAATAATAATATCAATAAATAATAAAGTTTAAGATTAATAATTTATATAATTCTATTATAATATTTTGAGCCAAAACTAATTATATGATAGGCTAATAATAACAACAACAATAATAATAATTATAACTAGTAGTTGGGTAGTTGCATAAAGATTTAATTTAATAGTCGTAAAGTAGTTGCAAAGAAGTTGTTAATGAAGTTTCATTTATTGTGGTTGTATTGTAGTTGTTATATGTGATTTTTGTGCAACTTGTTAACAAAATCAAATATGGTTGATTGAAATTGTATATACAATACATACATTCATTTGTATAGGGGTCTATTTTGGGAATAATATGCCACTATAATAAAACTCCATGAATTTTTGACGTGACATTTTTATTTTTTAATTCCCCATATTTTTATGGGATAGTTGTAAATTAATTGTTTCAAAGTTTTATTTGCAAGATAATGAAGTTTTTGCGGATACCATTTTTCATAATGTAATTTTTGTATGTTTAGGTTCATGATAAGATTTGCCTTGTATTTTACGACATGTAAAGCCCATGGGTAAGGGACATTGTGAAGCAAAACTTGAGTATTGCCTTGTCGGAGACCTTTTATTTTAAGAATTCCCCCAACTTGAGGCTATACAACACATTTGATACTCCATAAATTACCCATGTTTAAAAATTGTAATGCTTTCCCCTTTTTATTTGTGTTAAGGGAATGTCCATTACACACATGAAAAGTTCCTTGTAATATGAAGGAACATTGAAAAATGAAAAGCGACCACTTTCTAGAGATTAATTTTTTTTCAAACTTTTCTACCAATTAGCCAACTATTGGGTAGCATAGACCAAAAAAAAAACGAAAAAAAAGGGATCAAAAGTGTTATGTGAAAACCCTTGAAGTAGTAGGGCAATCTTGAAATAAGGCACCTTTGGGTTTTCTATAAGGAAACCCTTATTTCAACAAGGGCCTTCATTGCGCATGATCTATTACATAACATTTTTTGAACGCGTAACGTAGTATATAAATTGCAAGATTTAATTCTAATTTTTGAATACTGCATACACACCTTTCTAGACGTTTATAGACCCAATTTTATTTTACAATTCAACAATTTGGATAAGTGTTTTGCTTTTGTCCAAAACTTATAAATAATCTATTTGATTGATAATATGCACACAATATTAATAACATTAGTGAACTTGGTAGTGGGTTGCATTCTTTGAATTCACATTCCCCATGCTTCATTTTGAGGTGTTTATGTTCATTATTATTGTTGATGATTATAGTGAAGTCGTGTCGTTTTCACACAACACCTACTTTGGACTAGGTGATGGGTGAAAAGTTGTTGAATATCAAATTTAGTTGTGCCATGGGAAAATTCATACACGATTATTCAAGATTTATCATGTTTTATCTATATGCTATGCACATCAACAAATTATTCATCTAGAACTAAATGACTTAGAACTAGTTTAGCTAAATTTGGATGTTGAACAAAATCTACTCTAATGTTTGAAACATCATAGCAATGTTGAATTGTTACACATCCTTCCTATGCCTTCGAACATTAGAATGAGATAAAAATGACACTTATGCATAAAACATGTATGAAAAATTTCAACTTAACATGTAAGGCAATAATTAGAATATTTTACAAACAAACTCACCAACTATGCACATACAACTAATTTGAAAACCCATTTTCAATGTGTTTTGATAAAGCCGTGTAAGTGTGATGGGTGCCTAGCTATTGCCAACCTAAACTTGAAAATAATGATCTCGTAAGATTTTGATCACAAGCACATTAGTGGCGGGTGAGTCACAATAGTCACAATCTTTCATGATATGCACTATGTACCTTGTAACTTGCATTTCACTACTCCTTTATGTGCCCTAGCTTTTATGGCCCTAGCTCATGTGTTGCTCATGGTTTGGGTAGCTCAAAGGCCCCTAAGAGAAAGTAGCCCTCTTTCCAAACCTAGTGATAGCTTGGCATCATTTTTTAATAGATTATCTAGTAGTTAGGTGTCCCACTAGCCTTGGGAGTACAATATCATATTGATAGGTATTCCTTCTTGTCATTGATGGAAGACAAAAATTAATTTGGAATTTTTAGATCTATTACTATTATTTTGTTGTGTCTATGGACTTGTTCCATTTTATTTCATTGGTAATTTTTTTTGGTGGGGGGGGGCGGGTTTGTTCTTTGTGTAAAAACAACCTAGTAGCAAAGTGTAAAATTGTTATGGAAACTTGCCAACTAACACAACACAAGAACAAGAAGGGAGTGAAAAAGGAAAAGATAAAAACCTTAGCATAAAACTCCACATCAAAGGACTTTAATTGGAGATTTATTTCAAAGCACTTTGAGAGATTTCTAAGTGTGTTTGGAAGCCACCCAATGTTAAATGGGTGATAGCTTAATGTTAAGTGAATATCCTAGGATATCCTAGTGTGTCACACTAAGGCCTTGCCATTTACATTAAAAAGTATGTTAAGGCAAAAATATAAAATCATGGAAACTCAAATATTTCACCATGCAAAAATATAATCTTCAGAAAATCCTCTAAAAGAAACCAAAATCCTTCAAGATATTATTATAACTCTATTATATAACTAATCTCAAGTTTCAACACAAGGCCAAAATATCATCTTTCAAAAATCCTCATATAAAAATAGACCTATTTATTATTATTACCTAAGGGCCAAAGTCCCTTAAGCTACTATACTCTATAATGTATCTCAACACAATAATATCCTTGCCTTGGTATATGCAAGGCCAAAAAATTGACATTCATCCATTTAGAAATGGAATGAATGCTACTACCATGAGTATGGATGATATTTGGACAAGTGAGACTTTTTCATTGTATTTCTGTCCCCATAGCTAACCATGGTGGTTAGCCGCGTACTAACTATTCACCATCTGGATGTAGTATCTACTTACCTAGTAGTCACCAAGTGCCTTGCCTACATAGTAATCAAAGGTTCAAGTTCTTGTGAGTTGAATTAACTCCTTTCTAGACTAGCTTTGGGGTCGTAGGATTAGCCTTTTGTAACTAGGCTCGGAGGTACTTGAATTTGAAAAAATAGTGCCAAAACTAGAACAAGTTTTGAAAATTCAAAGAACCAAGCTCAAACCAAGTTTGATAAAACAATTTAAATGTCAAAGTTTGGGACTAGAAGTTTTTTTGAAAAATGAAGAATTAGACATCATCACTCGTCTTTACACCATATTAAGCCCATTTACAACCTAGGTCTAGGGACATAAATGCTTTGATATGGTTTTTGATATACACAATAGGGTTAAGTGTATATTGAAAATATATACATTGAATAATTTTCAAGGATAGTGGACAATGCAAATAGGATATACTAGTGTGACCCATGTGCCTTGTCACCCATGAACATGCACCAACCCGGTTTTCCCATTTTTGAGGTCATCCAATGAATGAACATCCAGTTGTAACAGACCTCTCCCTCCTCCACCCCCCCCCAGGCCTGGTGTACGGGGAGACAGGATCTCGTTTTTATTAGGTCGAAATCCGAGAATGCCAGGGGTCAAGCTGTAACAGACCTCTCCGTCCCTCACCCCTCACGACCCGTTGCTTCACCGGCCTCTCCCTCCCCCACCCCCCAAAACCTTCGTCATAGACAAACAAACTTACTGAATTAATATATAGGATTTGGACCTACCTTTGACATATAAATATATTTTCAAATTACAATCCATGCACGCTTTGTAAATGTAACATGTAAATCTCAAAAATATTATACATGACATGAAATGCAAATGTAAAAAAAACTATGACATAGTAGCGACCAAATGCTTTTACCAACTTTTATGTACTTACAACACTAAACCCTAAACCACTTTCAATCCATACCTATTTTCCTATACTACTCAACCCTGTACATTGGTAGTTACTAGTAACTAGTAAGGGAAGGTTTTAACTTATTAGAACCGGTTTCACATTAGGTGAACTGGTTTCTTTGGTGAAAGTGTTTAGACCAATTAGATTTTGAAACGGATTTTTTGGGTGTTCAACATGGGGTCTCTCCCATGGATGCATCTAACCATATATGGTTAGGTGTATGGTTAGGTGTGGGGTCACCTACTACAAAGTGGGTCCTGTTGAGAATGCTCATATTCAGGCTTGTCTTTCACAGGCTCCAAGTACAGTAGTTGGGGTGGGGCACCTAACCCAATGTTTTTTATTTTTATTTTATTTTTATAAATATTTTTATATTTTAAATTTAAATTTTAAATTTTATATATATATATAATTTTATTTATTTATTTTGTGGTGAAAATTCGCCAAATCTCGACTTGAAACATGCGATTTTGATCTATTCAAAGGATTTTTCATGGAAAAAATGGCCCAAATTCGCCAGATTTCCCCCCCACCCAAAAAAAAAAAGTTTCCAAATCGCCATATCTTTTATGATAAGTTCTAGTATGTAGCCAAGAATATACAAGGATTCTGATTTATTTTTTCTACTTTCATATCTGGTCTGTAGCCAAATCTGGCTAAATCATCTTATGGATGATTTGCCACTTCGGCTACTACATCACAAAATTGAAGCCCTTTCTGGTAATACCCTTGACCTTAGGGCTTTTACCTACCTCTTTAAGCTGGATTCACACCTAGGGTTAGTAAGGGATTTTTTAATATTTCATTTAATCCTCTCTTAATTCGGGTATTAAAATGATTAAAATGATTAAAATAAAAGGAGTAAATTAACCCCTCTGCTGTTCACACGAAGGGAATAGATAAAATATTATGATGGGGCTTCATTTTACCCTATGTTAAACCAATTCACATTGAGGGGGGTTTTTCCCACTACATAAAATTTTGGGCAGTTTGGGAAAACTTAGGAATATATATATATTTTTCATGTTGCCCAAAATATTTGGGCACCCTGAAGAGAATTCATGAGAAATGTTTTGCAGAAATGATTGAATTTTTTTTTGGGGGGGCAGTTTGGGAATGTTGCCCGATAATTTTTGTGTATATTTATTATATGTTTAATAATAAGTTTCAAAAAGATTTCTCCGGAACTTGGAAAAATCCTGATTCTCAAAAAGATTTGGGAGAAATTAGTTTTCCAGGATGCTCCAAAAAACTTTAGGTGGTTTTGAAACTTTTTAGACTGCCCAGGAAGATTAATAAAAGTTGGAAAAAAAAAAGCATTTCTGCCCAAAACTCTCGGGCACTCTGGAAAATTTCTGGTACGTGTAAAATTTTTATGCAGTTTGGAGGGCATCTTTACCCGCAATAAAATCTCTGCTCCAACAAGCGAATCACAGCCATTCAAAATTCTGCCAGGTCTTTAACACCAGTTAAGGACCTCAAAGGGGGCCGTTCTGGGAATGAGGGTCCAGTGAGAGGAGGGACCCGGATGCCCAGAAGAGCCATGTTTGAGGTCCTTACACATGACAGTAAGGGCCTTAGAAAAAGAATTCCAGAAATTTATTTTTTCCCAGAAATTCTGTCCATCCATTTGTCAGTCTGTTCATCAAACAATAAATGGATGCCATCGTCGGGGGCCGTCACAGTCCAGATTCCCGAGATGAGCTCGCTACTGTCTAGTGAAGGGTTTTTGCACCGAGGCGATCTCGACCGTCAGATAATGAATCTGACGGTCATGAATTGCTATCCGTTGTTGTCATGCTCGTAGGGGTTAAGCTCCCGTGATTGATGATGCATGACGCAAGTGCGCAATCTGCGCCGTCAGATCTTGTTTCCGACGGCTCAGATCATCGCCTGGCCTCGCGCTCTCTCTCTCCCTCTCTCGTTCGCGCGCGCTCTGTCTTTGTCGCTGTGCGTCCTTCCCGGTTGTCGCAAAACAGAGGATCCGACTCAATCGCGTGGGGAAATCTCGTCCGAGAAGGTGCGTCTTTCGTTTTCAAACGAGAGTCTGTTGTTTTGGCAAGTTTAAAGAGAAAAATGCGATCAAAACAAAATCTTCGAGTCGGCTTTTTCTCTTTTTTCTGTGATGGGGGTTGCAGTTTGAAAGTTTGATAATAATAGACTGCTGTAGTGGTGGTGAGGACTTATGACTAGCTTGCAAATCTCTGCATTGTCATGCTCGATGTTATCCACATTGCCAACGCATGTTGCAGTTCTTGAGGCTCGAATGTTGAACGGATTATCCACATTGTCAAACCCTAAGACTTCTGTGTCTTGGGAGTAAAACTTGGCAACCACGCTTTGCTTTGCCCTGCTATGGTGGTTCAGATGCCTGTAGCAACTCTGATAAGTAGATCATCAACATTCATACGGCTAACATCTAGTAAACTGCAGTATTGCAATTCTTCTTCTTCATCGTTCTCGTTGAACAGGACACACAATTTTACTATGGAGTCTTACAATGTAGAGTGGGTTACAAACCCTAACCCTATACAATTGTAGAGTGTGTTACAAACTGAAAAATCCTAGACTGCCCTCGTGCGGGAATTAATGCTTGTGAGACATGTTTGTGCAGATGGAGACATTCCTATTTACATCTGAATCTGTGAATGAGGGTCACCCCGACAAGCTCTGCGACCAGATCTCTGATGCAGTACTTGATGCCTGCCTTGAACAAGACCCTGACAGCAAGGTGGCTTGTGAGACATGCACCAAGACGAACATGGTGATGGTGTTTGGCGAGATCACCACTAAGGCACATGTTGATTATGAGAAGATAGTGAGAGACACTTGCAGGGAGATTGGCTTTGTCTCAGATGATGTTGGCCTAGATGCGGACAAATGTAAGGTGCTGATGAATATTGAGGCCCAGAGCCCTGACATTGCACAGGGAGTCCATGGGCATCTAACAAAGAAGCCTGAAGAGATTGGTGCTGGTGATCAAGGTCACATGTTTGGGTATGCTACTGATGAGACAGAGGAGCTTATGCCTTTGACTCATGTCTTGGCAACAAAGCTTGGGGCCAAGCTTACAGAAGTCAGGAAGAATGGTACCTGTGGGTGGCTGAGGCCTGATGGGAAAACCCAAGTCACTATTGAGTACCGAAATGATGCGGGTGCCATGGTTCCTATCAGAGTGCACACAGTGCTGATCTCCACACAGCATGATGAAACTGTGACTAATGATCAGATTGCCGCGGATCTGAAAGAACATGTCATTAAACCTGTGATTCCTGAGAAGTACTTGGATGAGAACACTATATTCCATCTGAACCCGTCGGGTCGTTTTGTTATTGGTGGTCCCCATGGAGATGCTGGCCTGACTGGGAGAAAGATCATCATTGATACATATGGAGGCTGGGGTGCTCATGGTGGTGGTGCTTTCTCTGGCAAGGATCCAACCAAGGTGGACCGCTCAGGGGCCTATATTGTGAGGCAGGCTGCCAAGAGCATTGTGGCTGCTGGGCTTGCTCGCCGTTGCATTGTGCAAGTATCATATGCCATTGGTGTGCCAGAGCCACTTTCTGTCTTTGTAGACACATATAAGACCGGAAGGATACCTGATGCTGAGATCCTGAAGATCATCAAGGACAACTTTGACTTCCGTCCTGGGATGATCTCCATCCACTTAGATTTGAAACGGGGAGGCAACAAGAGGTTCCAGAAGACTGCTGCATATGGCCACTTTGGCCGCTCTGATCCTGATTTCACCTGGGAACAAGTGAAACCACTGAAATGGGAGAAGGCTTAACTTCCTGTTTCAAGGTTTTTTACCAGATTTTGCAATTAGTCACTGGCAGTAGGTGTGAGGGATACTCTGACTGCTGTCACAATGTCCTACTTGCTAATTGCTTTTCCTTTCATTTTTAATGCATCTGTTCCTTATGCAGGCAAGGCAGAAAATTCAGTTTAGACATAGTCGTAGTTCTAACACTTGATTCCCTTGTATTCTTTACTGTTTGAACAGAGGCACACTGGTTTCTCTCTCCATTCTTTAAATCTGTTAACTGCATACGTGCTCTGGTATACCAAGGCCCAGTGACCAGGAATATACAGAGACAGTGGCAGATGTCAGCTGTGAAGCATTGCCAGCTGACACTTGCCATTGATACTTTCTACCATTTTCAGATGTTTCATTTCTAATGGCATTCTTCTAGAGTATCTGTTTGTTGTTGGTAAAGATGTGGATGCATATAGTCTTAAAAACAATAGGATCAGTCCGAATACTCTAACCCAGTGGGAGTGTCCTGTACATGACTGTAGGTGGTGAAGCGAATGTGGCAACTATTCAAAGGTAAGCTCCTTCTCTGTGGGTGACAACAAAATTTCCTGCCCATGGATGAAATCCATTACGTCTTTACTCTTATCATCACATCCTTAATGTCCATGATGATTCTCTTTTTGTAATATGATGACTACACTTTACTTTCTTATTATTGTTCTCTCTTTCACTTGAAGAAAAAAATTGTTCTTGCTTTCCTAATCATGAGAGTGGAGATTTCTCAATTCTGATGAGTGGTATTTGCTTCGTTATCGTTTGGTTTTGTGTTCATGTTATATTGTGCCTTTTTGTGCTTTTGGGCTGAAGTTTTTTTCCATAGTTGGGTGGCACGGAAATCTATTACGCACTTTTTAATCCATTGTAACCTTTGTTTTCATGATTATCTGTCCATTAAACCTTTGCACATTTTTCTTTTTAGGGATCTTGTTTTTCCAAGGAATGAAGTTGTCGCCTTTATGAAGGAATGACTTTGTACATTTAGATATGCTTGAAGTTAATTAGTCCACTAGATGTGTATGAAACAAATTATATTTCATCAACATTGGTTCACACTTTTGAAATATCTGAATTTGTGTTCACAAGTCACAAAATAGCTTTCAAAACAAATGTGATGTTACACTTTCAAATCATGTACATATAGTCATCGCGAAGTTCATTCTGTTCAGAAAAATGTATTTGCATTTTGAAGGCATGTCATTGGTCATTTGCACCATTTGTAGAATGTCATCATCATAAAGAAATGATTCTAAGAATTTTTTTGCTGAAGTCAATGACACCTTTTGAAACTCAAGTAAGCTTCAATTTCATCATGGGTCACATCCAACTACCATGTATCTATGCTTCCAAAGTTTAAAGAAATGACATGTCACATTACTTATGGTGGAATGATGTTCATGATTTAACTTCATGTCGAGTTAATTTGCAAGTTTGGTGTTCTCAAAATGTTTCATTTTCACAAACTAGAACTTGTCATATCAGAAGTTGGATGGTTTTAGATACCACCCATTAAAGATATCTGGTAAATGAAGAGGACTTAAGAGAAGACACCAATTTTCTTTTTTAATGGGCATGGCTCAGAATGAGATAACACTTGACATTAAAAAAATGTCCACTGGTAATAAACTTGGCTTGAAACTCATTTTTCTCCTTAGGTGGTTGATAAAATGAGTTTTATGGTTTTGATTTTGTTGTCAATGCTGTGCATGTTGTGCAATTGTTGCCTTTTCATGAAAAAACTATTGTATTTCATCTTTCTTTATGAGAAAATTGCTCCTCTTTGCACTGAGTCTGCCTTCTTTAGTGGATGATCAACATTTAGGGTTTAACAAAATTTGAAAAATGAATTCAGGATCCAAGGATACAGTTATTTGAAGGATAACTTTATTGTTACACCAAAAAATAATTTCACATTCTATGGAACATAATTCAAACTTCAACCAGAGCTAGAATAAGAATGTTGAGCAAATGTTGTATTTGTGATTGATGTTCAACATTAAATTTGAGCTCTGTTGTTGCACACTACTAGTGGTGACAATCAACTATTTTATTTTATTTGTATGTTTTCATATGGTTTTCAATAATTCATCATTATTTATGTCAATCTCAAAATCTAATTTAAGTTAATATACGTTTCATGGACATGAAAAGACACATGTTAATTTGTTCTTTCATATCCATGTTGATGGATAGGAAGGTAATTATTTTAAAAAATGTCTTTGGAATGATCCATGGACGACTATACCAAGGATTCCAAAAAGCAACAATGTTGAGAAAATATTCTACTTTTGATTGATGTTCAACATTAAATAATTCTCAGAAGACTTGGTCAAGAAAAAAGCTTATGGATATTTGCCAAAATCTTTGATAATTGAACTTGTAACCTATGGGACATTATTGCATGTTGTCCTACCCACTAGATTAGTGCTATAAATTTTAAATATGAGGTGCACTTTATATTTCCTAATTCTTGATGATTGAAATTTGGAAATGTTCAATTTGTGACTACTAGACCATTTTTTAAAAAAGAAAAGAATATTAACATAAATTTGTCAATTGTAGGTATGGTAGTGTTATTAGGATTCAACACAAGTCAGATTAATCATTGCTCCAAACATTAATAATGTGGGAAACAAGGATTTTCAACCTCAATATACATGTTGTAACTAAATTTCACTATATCATTTGTTGAGGTGGTCCTAACTTGCAATGAACACAACACAATTTTTGTCCAATGGCATGCACTAAAATTCAATAGCAAAATTGATCTAGAAGACTTTTCTTTTGATTATTTGGTATCCCAATCCAATAGTCACGAACCTTCTATTGAAACTATTTCAAGTAGAAAGTAGTGTCATAACTTGTTAAGCAAGCCATTAAGGCGAAAAGGTAGCAAAATATTAGGGAGGTGGTTACAAAGGTATTCAAGATAATATCTAAATGATGTTCTCAAGTTGGATACTAAGAATGTAATTTTATGATGTAAAATGTTTCTTACACCATGCAACTATGGCACCATATATCACCTTATGGTTCAGGGTTTCCCATATATCACCTTGGAATATATGTCTTCTTTACACAAGCATTAGTTCATCTTACAGGCCTGTGGAAGCTAAATTAAATACCTTGAACTTTGTTATTAGCTGAAGAATGGTTCCCATCCAATAACATGTAAGAATGTCAAAAGTACATGAAAATGGCTTTCCAACAGAAAATCATGTCAATGATCACCCTTGCACACTTGCCTCAGGTTGCAAGCTCCCAAAAGGTTTACAGGAAGGTTTAAAACTCATTACAATCCTTGCAGCAATTTTGGAAGAGAAAACATGATTCAAAAAATATGTATACCCATGAATGTTGTATAAGTTACATGAGGGTGTCAATTAAACTTCTTTAGAGTTCTTAAACCCAACCACCCACCCACAAATTTGGACATAAAGCCAGATTCGATCCGTAACTCAAAGACATACATCAATTCCCAATCTTTGTAACTTGACAAGCACCCAACCGGCCACATTCAATAAGGTCAATCATTCAGTACATGGAAGGGACCGGGCATTTTACATTTGCCCTCTAGTTTGCAAGATGGGTGGGTTCCATTAAAACCCTAAACCCTAAACCCTCAACCAACAGCATTGAGCACACCATCCACTGAAAGCTTCTTATGACTTAAGGGAAGGGGTTGGAGTGCTTGCATGTAATTGGTAATTGGTTTACGGTGTTTTGATCTAGGTTTTTGCAAAATTGACATAGCCACCTATAAGGCTATACCAGCTTGGTATTGCAAGCAAATTGGTTTCCTTTCAGTTGTGTATAACAAGACACAAATTCAGGACACAAAATATTCCTACCAAGCAGTTCTATTGTGAGCTATGATCAGAATTCAAGAGATGAGGGGTGCTTGAAAAACCCAAATCTGTTGAACTGATCATGTCAACCCAAAGGTAGGAATGGAAGGTCTTACCATATCCTCAAGAAGCCCTTCATCAGTCCAACTAAATTGATTTGCCTGAACTTCTTCACTCCACAAATTTGCAGGCAATCTCATCAGACCATGATGATCTTCACCTGAATCAACTAACCCTTGACCAATAGTAGTTGTAGACCGAAGTTGTGCCTCAACAAATTTGTTGTGGTGGTTGTTGGACTGCTGTAAGGTCCCAGCTTGTGCAAACGGAACTGGAGCTGTTCTCAAGAATGGTCCCTCAACTTGAGCATTTGGTATGGTTGCATCTTCAGCGAGCTGCTGACTCTGGTTAGATCGTTGAGTACTTGGGAGAGTTATTGGGTCTAAAAGTGGACCACCTCCAAACTGCGGTGAGCCGGGCGGAGGATATGCAGTACTATAAGATGGGGCTATTAATCCAAGAGTGGCTATGGAATTGCATGTATTGCTACAGGCTTCACTACTTTGTGACAACAACATGGGTCTTGACAACCTCTCAACAGAATTTATGTTACAGGTATTAGTAGACTCAAGTCTTTCACCAAACAAGGGAAGATCTGAGGTTGTAAGGTTAGGAGGGTTGAAACCAGTTGGGGAGATTAATAAGGGTTGCATGTATGACAGGTGACTAAAACCTCCAATGTAGGCACCAAAGGGTAGGCGACACAAGACAGGAGATTGGTGAGTGTGGGTGCCTTCGTATGTTGTTAACACCAATCCTGGATCATCTGCACATCTCTCCACTCTTTTCCGAACTGGGCAATTGTGTGTGCTGCACTTATAATAATTCCTGCACACATTTGTCATGTTTGACCAATATAAGATCATGAATAAAAATTTCATGAATTAGCATAACAAGTCCCCCCCACTTCACAAAAAAGAAAATTTGATGAAGTTTGCTAACTAAGTATGAGTGACCAAAGAGTATAAATAGTTTAAGCACATGGTAAGAGATCTTTACCTTGGATAAGGACTGCTTTTAACAGCTTTTTGACCATATTTGCGCCATTTGTAGTTATCATCCATGATATCAACATCAGTTCTAGTTTTGATGCAGTGCTTGGGCTGTTTCACTCTTTTCATGGATTTCCTTGGTTGAATTCTGGGCACAAGAAAATGATAAATCCTTTAATATTCACCAAGTTACCTACCTAAACCCACCCCGCTCCCTACCCCCACAAGTTATGATTCTACTAATGGCAGTAATATTGTTCCAAAAAAGAATTTCAACAACTTAAATGGATATTCTTACTATTAAATTAAATCCATGTTTAGTGTCTTGTAGTTTCTTTCTTGTTTATACATACATACATACATATATCCATATACATCTATAATTAATCTAATCCCCTTGGGGACTGGGATGAGGGTTTTTTCCTTCGACTTTGTGAACAAAAACTATGAAAGAATGTGTCAAATTTTGTGTGCTCAAATTATGTGATTAGATCTCAATTAGATTCAGCAAACCCAATTACAAAAATGTGAAGAAATGTGTCATGATTTGTGTGCTTGATTGTGTGATCAATTACATCTCAATTAGATTAAGCATGAAATGTAATGAATGTAAAAGAAACGTAATATCATTTCTGTGATTGATTAATATGTGATTAGAATAGGAAATTAGATATTACGCAAACCAATTGCAAATGTGAAAAAATCTGTGATTTGTGTGATTGATTAATATTGTGATTAGAATTTACCAATTAGATATTATGCAAACCAATTGCAAATGTGAAAAAAATCTGTGATTTGTGTGATTGATTAATATTGTGATTAGAATAAGCAATTAGATATTATGCAATCCAATTGCAAATTTGAAAAAAATTGTGATTTGTGTGATTGATTGATGTGTGATTAGAATAAGCAATTAGATATTATGTAAAGCAATTGCAAATGTGAATAAATCTGTGCTTTGTGTGATTGATTAATGTTGTGATTAGATAGACTTGATTAGATTAAATAATTCGATCAAGAAGCCGCAAATCAATAATTACAAATGTCAAGAATTCATGTGTCATTGATTAATTATGTGATTTTACATCTTGATTAGATTAAGCAAGAATCGAATTAGCATGAGGTGGTTTAGAGCAAGAATCACTTACGAGCTGGGTTGTAGTTTCTTTGGTTTGATGGCCAGCAGCAGCTTCGATCCATCTTCCTGGGCATCTGCTCCCTCGACGGATCCGACTCCATCCTGCCGCGTCGTGGTGGTATTGCCACTCTCTCCAACACCCGCAAGCTGCTGCGGCGGTTGCTGCTGCTGCTGCTGCTGCTGCACTCCCAAAGTGCAGCAGCAGCTGTTTGGGTTCGTCGCATTACCAGAACCATCGCTGCTTATAAGTGATGATGAGCTGCACAGAGATTGATCAGAACAATTCGGAGTTGCAGATCCGGGATTAGGAGGAGTTTTCTGCAATCCTACTCTAGCAACCTGTAGCATTTGAGATCCATGCAGTCGTGGAGATTCTACGTCTGACCCGCGAGAATCCCGTAACCCTGTGATTGTTGGTCCAGCCTTAATTCTATTGTAACTATTAGCGGTTAAGGCGGTCTTTCTGATCTCATGAGCAGAAAAAGGTGCAGATGCTGTATCAGCAGCTGCTTGTGTCATCATCATTGTCGAGTTCAGCTCGTGATTAGATTCGATCCAAGAGAGCTGGTCCTGCTGTAGGTCGACGTCAACCCTAGTAGTGATCAGGTCTTGGTCACCAAATGAAGAATTTGATCCTGCGCCAGAAGATCGAAACGGCAGCTGCAACATCGACCCTTGCGTCATGATTGGATCAGCTGCAAAAGGATCAAGAACATTTGGAGGACAGCACCTGGTGGTTCCAGCTAATTGCAGCGATGCCGACATGACTCTTGAAGAAGAAGCTGGAATTATATTGTTGGTGTTTGAAATCGATTTGCCATGACTAGTCATGATCATTGGCCGCTCCTCCGGCTGACTCATATTGTCGATCTGCATCTCTTCCGCCAAGTTTGGAAAATCTGATGAGTACCGCCACATGCTTTCGAACCTCATGAGTTGCTCATCAGCTCTATATGATCGATCTTGCCAAAATTTCTCGCAAGTACTGGTATGATGATCTTTGGAAAATGCAGCTGGTGAAGAAGCTCCTTGCCGCTGCTCCCCCCTTACTGACGATTCTTCCATAAGACGTACTGAAGAGGCGGAAGCATCACCGACATGATCACCAGCACGAACCACGGAGTTTAGAATCCTTTGCATGTCATAACTTTTCTCTAGAATATGATCAGACGGGTCACGAGGACTGTATGCAGAATCTCCCATTGTCCAGTTCTACATATGAACTCTTGCTGCAAAGTCTAGAACACTAATACCAGTAAAAAATATCCTACTCGAGGATGAACAACGAATTAAGCTATGTGACGTAGTAGTAGTAGTAGTACTGATCTAGATCATGAACTCCTCGACATCATGATTCTATGCCGCTGTTAGCTTCAACAACAAGCCCATTATATCCAAAAACACAAAAATAAAAATAAATATGATCGCACTAGCAACGGGTACAGCAGATCAAGACGATCCACCGCTGCAAGTGGTACCACATACCTAGTACACGTTCTAGACCGAGGAAAAACCAAACCCAACAAAATGAAAAGCTTCCGCAAATAGTTAGCAAACAAGATATAATCGACGAAGAAGCTGCAACAGGAAGCTGATGATCATGTTCCAAAGTAGAAAACACTCCGAGTAAGTCTCCTGGAACTTTCAACGAATTCGGGAACTGCTTATAGTGAAGCAGCATTTGATCACAAGAGCGTTGCTACCGCTGGTGGTGGTGATGATGATGACGATAATGATGAGATTTTTCTGATGTGCTAAAGAATTTTCTTGGTATTGATCGGTGGAGAGCACCAGCAACAGGCGGACAAAGATTCTTCGAAGGCGAGAGAGGAAGTTCCCCCGAAGTCGAGCCGCAACAGCGCAACCACGCACAGAGGGCCCCGCAAGAGACGGCGGTTCCAACGCCGTGAGTGCGTTCACACTACAGGAGAGGAAAAAGACAGAAGACCTCTCTTTGACTGTCTCATTGCGGTCGTGTGAACGGCGGCATTATTCTAGAATCGTGTAACTGACCATGAGTACCGATCAGTCCTTTTTTTTTTCTTTTTTTTTTTCCCATTTTAATGTGATGTAGCCGAGGTGGCGATTATCCAGAAGACGATTTAGCCAATTTTGGCTAGTAGAATTTATGAATGGAAATCCTTTTTTATTTTTGGTTACCTAAAATTTCAACAATGTATACCAAATACTAGGTCGTTTTGTCCAAGTTTTTTATTTCTTCAATGTTTTGAGATTTTGATCATTGTAATGTCTTTTGAGAATCTAGGCTATTAGCAAAAATGGAAAAATATGTAAATTCATTAGTAAAACAATTACAAGTTATTCAATTCAACCTTGTCTTGTTTTTTTTATTTTAGATTAAAAATATTTAACCATACCGCATCATCAATCTCCAAACCACAACCACGAGTCAACCAATAGTTTAATATAAATATTGACATAAGACCCACCTCTAAGGAAAAATGGGGGCAAATTTTGAGATTTCCTTAAGATGTGACACAAAAAAATTCGGACATTACCATCGGCACCGACCAATTTTGACTCGATATACTCTAGTCTTAAACCCACTAGCAACATGGTGAAGAAGTGAGGAAGTTGCAATGACAACACAAGTCCATGATTGTAAAGTGTCTTTGGGTGCCATGGCCAAACACAACCTCCCAAAAATGCAAAAATCTATACAATATGAACCTTTAAGTCAAGCGGTGCATAGCGCGGATAAAAAGAAAATAAAAGTTAGGGTTGTGTTTTTTTTTAAAAATCTTGCTACTAAAAGTCTCGACAATTAAACTTTTTGTTCCATATGTGTCCTTTAAAGTGTTACAACCAAAACTATCCAAACACTTATAAATTAGACTCGTCAAGACCTTAAAAAAGTTCATATGATCTTTCATGTTTTGCTTTTACAACTAAGTTGCTAACATGTTTACATGATCAAAATAGCGGTATGGTATGAGACTCTCATTGGGATATTTGTTGTAATGTGGTTAAATATGAGATGAAGACCATGATCAAATGGATGTGATTATGGGATTGTGATTAAAATTTTTGATGAAGTTGAAAGGTTATGATGAAATTTAATCAACAACTCAAGTGATTTTTTTTGATATCAAACAAGCTTACGATGTCAGATCAATGACTTCCACAAGCTAAGAATTTTATCATATTGCATGGGTTGTGGATAAAATTGTTGAATTTACATATTTATAAAAAGCTCATTATTTGTCATATTGATGGGATCAAATAGCCAATTTACAAAGAGGTAAATAGGATAGGTTGTAAACCGGGAGATACATATAGATGCAATATAAAGAATGAAGATTTTAGCAGATCCAATCCAAACCAAAAGTGCTAGATTCACTATATTGATGCATCAATACATTATTCTCTCTCACACACATAGAAACGTCAAAAATGAATTTTAAAAAAAAAATTATGTCAAGGATTACCTGCAATATGCTCCACTAAATAATTTTTCCTTCTAGAGGAAAATGACTTTCCCGACAACTTGTCTTACATCTAAATCATATCTATCAAACAAGACCTGCTTTGTGTCGTATGTTTAATGCAAAGCTTTGTCGAAACACGAGGAAGAAGAGAAGTGAGCAAGTGATGCAAAGCCAAAGCTGATGACCACCTTACCATCTAGAGATTTGAGATCCAAGGGGGTGGATGCTTGGTGAACCTGGAAGGAAGGGAGGGGGGGAGGAGTGGTGGCCCAGTAAATTAAAATATCCATCCTGAGGTAGAGGAGCTCTAGAGTTATGTACTTTTTTTCTTAGCCATAACTTGTGGGAGTTTCTTTGGGCAATTTGGGCTTCCTTTTGGTCGGTGCTTGGCGACTCTGCAAATTTCACCCCAGTTTCTTGTCACTTTCTTGCGGTTTTGTGTGTAATTTCAACACACAAGAGAATCGGTTCAAAAACATGAGAATAACACGCCGCTGCGCTGTGTCACTTTTTCTTGCAGTTTTGTTAGTAATTTCCAGTGTTCAGAATCAAAAGAACCTACAAATTTGTGGGGAAATTTGATCAAAGAAGCACTCCCTCTGGTTATTGAAAACCCTCAAAGAATCGTGCCTGGGGTTGGGTTCAATGAAACAACTGACAGTTTTCTAGGTAATTTACTTGACTTTTAAAAAAGTGTCGGATCAAACCCTGGGCTGGTTACCACAAAAATTCCATCTTCAGGACCAAGTAAGGGAGGGGTGGGTCTTTCATATTTATTGATAAATCAGAGAAATAAAAAAATCATTTTATTTATAAATAGATAGAAAAATAATACCCTTTGAACACAAGTGGTATCTAAGAACAACGCCATCACAAACGTGCTGGCCCTGCCAATAGATAACATGTTGCACATCTACCTACTATGTCCACACTCTGAACACCAAAACAATCTGTTCCAATCTAAGCACCTTCACCAAAGAAACGAGTTCACCCAATGTGAAACTAGTTCTAATAAGGTAAAACTTCCAAAAGTTGGATCCAATGCAATACTCAACAAATACCAAGAGTAACATCCTTAAGTTTGGTCCAACATCAAACAACTGCTCAATACTGACATGTTTTTGCACTTAAGAGAACCACATTAAACATGAAAAATATAAATGGGTTTTAGACTTGAAGATTGGGAAAATGATGCCCTCAGCAAATGCCATTATAACTTAGATTGAGTTTTACAACACTTAGATCAAGAAAACTCGAATCGAAGACCTTTTGATAAGCACACCCATGGCAATTGGTGAAGACTTTGTACCATAGTTTCTGCGCCTGCCATTAGCCCAGGCCAAAAATGATGACTGGAAATAAAAGTTTCATGCAACCAATGAGAAGGCTCATCATGCACTCATGAGAGGTCCAATTACTTTTCTTTCTGAGGAGGGGGGGGGGGGGGAAGGGATTTTTTTTTCCTTTGTTCTCAATGTGTTCACATGATGTTCCCATGGTGTTCCTACCAGATTACCAAGAGGTTCCCCAAGTTGTTCCTCAAATGTTCACGATAGCATGTCAGATGTATCTCACATGGTTTGCCCAAAGTTCAACTCTCATCATGTATATGAACTGAAAAAGGTCAGGTGTAAGGGAGCACATTAGTTTCTATTTTGCAACCGGTGCTTCCATTGGGGGAGTGCGCAAATGTTCCAAAATCTTGATGATGGGCCAATCAATATGGTTCCTTGAAAAAAACCAAAAACAAAAGCAAGAAGAAGAAGTGAGAATACACCCATGAACTAACATGAATTAATATGAATCACACTATGTCACACATTAAGACAACATGTGTCTTACTAGCGCAGCTTTCATCATGTATACACTCCAATTGTCAGATCTAAGTTCAAGCTTAAGTCATAGTTTTCAGCTGCAACACTCAGACTCTTTGACTTAAAGCATCAAGTCCGTTCTTAGTCCTGTAAAACAACCACTCAAATCAACTAAAGCACGTACTCAGTACTCAGTGGACTGGAGTCTGGAGTCTGGTCTCTCCAGTGAAGGAAGGACCCAAGAATCAGATCTCGATTGAAGCTTAAGTAAGTCATGTAGCTTCTGCACTTAAATGGTCAGTCCCTTTGACTTGTAGTTCTCTGCTCGCCAGTGGCAGCGTTATTTTACTGGCGAAATTTCACCAAAAAGAGAAATTAAAAAGTATCAAAGTTAGACTTGGAAAAGAAGAAGTGATTTTGGAGGTTTTCAGTCGCCAGAAGCAAGGGAAAATAAATAAATGGTAAAAATCACCATGTAGCCAAATTTGACTAATTTCGGTTATGGATGATTGCCAGTGTGGGTACATCACAAAATTGAGAAAAAGAAACCTTGCCACCAAGGGGAAGCTTTGTCCTTCAATTTTGAGGACTTGCTTGCTACTCATCTGCTCTTTAGCCTCCAAATCAAGTATTTGCAGCTACTTGTGAAAGGGGGGGGGAGCGCAGGAAGATCTAATGGTTCAATCTACACATGTGACATGACACAATAAGTCGTGTATATTCTGCATGCAATGGTACTACCACACCCAAAATTGGAGAGTAGAATCTCCAATTAGTCAAAACCTGAATGCCAAGTGATCTTTTTTTGGGGTGTCAAGAGAGGGTACAAGGTGTGGAAGAACTACTCGCTTGAGTTTTTAAGTGATTACGGTCAAGAAAGGAGATTACTTTCCACACTCACAGAATCTGGAGCTGTAATACGGTCTCTGTGAACATATCATGTGTACATGCATAAAAAATACCTCTTCATATTGTTAAGATGTTCCATCCCTTTTTTGGTTGCAAGGCAACACATCAAGTCTGTCTTTTTCCTAAATAGTTTTTAAGATGTGCAAGGAGATAGGCATGAAATTCTCACCTTAGCATATACTCAAAGATATTCATGATAAGTGAATGGTGGTTTTGCCAAGATGTCCAAAAATACCCTAAACCCTAACCCTTTAAACTTCAATCAATTAAATTACATTCCTTGTTGAAATAATGCTGATCATCATGCATATGTGCTAGAAAATAGCCCAAGGTTCGTTTATCTATTATTGTTTTGATTACCTTACCCTAATTAAGGTCAGTTTCATCATTAAATAATCCTCAAAATAGCGAAACTTTATTTTTTGGTGAAGATATGAAATTAACATGTTGAAAATTGTCACGATTATCACAGGCTACATTTTGAACAATACTCCCATGGCAATATCATAGTGGATCATGGAAAATCAATATTTTCAAAATTGAAAAATAAATATATTTGTTTTGTCGATGTGGAAATTGACCCTTGGCTACGGTAGTGGAGTACCCACAAATGAGTTGTTGATACCACATACCATTCTAGCTATTTAGGTAGACTTATTCACAATGGTTATTAACAACACTAAACTAAGGGATTGACTATTAACTTCCGTATATGGGAACACCACAAATACAATTATGTTTGACAACACCCAATGGTTGTAGTAGCATCACTATGATTATGGATGCCATGATGATCCATGGGTAAGTAATCAATCATCTTCACAATTTGATAATATTCGATACACAAAACGAATCCTTTCAAACTGTCAGATTGCCTGACTCATTGGCCTTTGAACCATGAACAAAGACTTTGCACATGAAGATTAATAAAGCTTTTGACAAACAAACCCATGTTTTCATAGTATGTTGTGCTTTTTGGGCATCGCCACTAGAACATAGAGAGCTATTGTCAACAAAGGTTTCATAGTGGTGTTCAATGCATTAGCTTTTGCCCTTATCGATAGTTCCCACGTTTGTCAAATTATGTACAAGATTTTTCCAATGAACTCCCCAAACACCCTTGGATACGCACTAATAATAGTCACCACCACCACAACAATAATTAATAAACAATTTTTTTTTTTGAAACAAAAGCACAGGACTATTGGTTTGGTGGCTGTATATACGAGTAGGGTTTTTTTAGGGTTTTTTTTTTAAAATTGTAAATTATTAATTTTTTAATTATTAATTTTGTGGTGATCATCCACAAGAGGACTTTAGCCCAAATTTGGACCGGGGGCAGAGAGAAAAAGGAGATTTAGTTTTTCAAGCCCTTCAATAGACTGGAGGCATATAATAAGAACCTATGGTCTAAATATGGCAAATTTTAATTATTTTGTCTCTAAATATGGCGACTTTGGGCCTTCTCTTCCCAAAAAAATTCCTGTGTACAAGTCACAGTCCCTTTTTTTTGGTTGCCAAGTGGTGTCACAAAAAGAAGCAAAGTTAAGGGGATTTTGTTTAGAAGCAAACTCACCATATATTAGAGTTATTCATAAAGTCACCCTGTCTTTGATCCCTAGTTTGACCTTCTAATCCTTGTTTCATTCCCAATTTGAGTGTATATGTAAAGTGAGCAAAAGTGCGTGCTGTTTCATGAAACAAGGTATCAAATAAGAGGATTTGCAATATCTTATTTTGACAAAGGCTTGATTTAATGAAGAATAATTTGAGCACTAGTCACACCATAGCAAAGTCAAAAAAAACTGGGATTGAAACTTCCATAGAGACCTAATTTGGGTGAGAAAACTACTTTGAACTTTGGTTGCATGCTTTATTTTATTATTACTAGTGGGTACCCATGACGTTCGGACACAATCCATTTGTGCCTAGCCCGCCCGTGCCCAGCCCCTTTCTTTCTCGAGATACAGAGAGAAAGGAGAAAGACGACCGAGCTTGAGTACCCGGGTCGGTGTCGGCGATAGCCCCCGGAAACACACAGGCCCTGTTCCGGTCCACCTGTGGCAAAGAGCTTGGTTTATGGCCCAGGGCCCGGGTCTTCGTGGGGAGACTGGGCTTCGTCACCACCCTGGTTTAATATTTATTCCCGCGGTTCCACACACTTGGGCGCCACCCGGCTTGCACCAGGTTTTTTTTTAACGTTCGGCTCTTTGACCATAGGCACCCCAGTAAATAATTTGAAGCCTAGGCGTTGGGACTTGGGACCTGGATTGGTTGGGACTCAAGACTCGAGACTCGGTAAGTAAAGAAGTAAAAGTGTGTGATTGAGATCTTGAATAGAATTTGGGCCCTTGAGTTCGAGGGGACATTTTTTCAAACTTTGGCGGTTCTAAAATCTATTGGGTATTTCAATTTGGGATCTGGGTTTCATGACCTCGAAAGACGGACAAACGGGATCTGAGTTTCAAGACTTCGATAAACGGACAAATGAATTAATATATTAGTTGCCATCTGGGTTTCACGACCTCGACAAATGGATAGACGGGATCTGGGTTTCAGGACCTCGATAAACAAACAGACAAGATTTGGGTTTCAAGACCTCGACAGATGGACAAATAGGATCTCTCAAGACTTCAACAGACGGACAGACGAGATCTGGGTTTCAAGACCTCGATAAACGAATAGACGAAATCTAGGTTTCAAGACCTTGACAGACGGATAGACGAGATCTAAGTTTCAAAACCTCGACAGACGGATAGACAGGATCTAGGTTGCAAGACCTCGACGGACGCACAGACAAGTGAATTAATATATTAGATTTTCAATGTACAATTTTCATCATGACTTCTCATTTCATCCTCAATTTTGGTGAAACTTGGATTTGTCGTGCTTGTATGCATGGTCTCATACATGATGACTGGTTATAGACATGTCAATCATGCCTTTTAAGGTTAACCTAAATTATTAGGTTAATATATGATATTATGTGTTTTAAGTTTTTTCTGAGCATTGTATATATATGTGTGTGCATGCATCCCTTTGTGCTTGATTAGTTTTTACTTTTAAATGGTCTTTGTCTTTTTGTTTATGATTTTTGTCTTTTTGTTTAATAAAGTTTACTATGGATTTACACACTTACAACACTATACATCATGACACTACACATCATGACATATCCAATAAAACCGGTTTGGTGTAATTTATAGATATTGTTATTGAAACATTATTTTGTGTGTATAGCCACTACTATACATACAAGTGTTTTAAACCTTAATTACAAGCATTTTTTTTCATTGGCATAATTTCACAAAAAAGAAAGTTTAAAATAAATATTTTTAAAATAAAGTGTATTTTGAAGGTTAAAATCACCATAAATGGCCCAAAAAACAATAAAAACAACCAAATTTCCACAATTAGTTTTAAGGAAGTAGCAAGAAGCATAGAAGGATGATTAAAAATTATTTGCTTCACATTTGATATATAGCCAGATTTGGCTAAATCTTCCTATGGATGATTGCCTTCCTATGGAAAATTTTATCCTCTTTGCAACATGAAAACAATTGGGTAAATCCAAATTATGTATATTTTTGTTTATATTATACATGTATCAAAATAACTACCCAAATTGTATGGTCCTGCCATTAGCCGGCTTATGGATGATCATCACTTTGGTTAGTTACATCACAAAATTGGAAAAAAATTAAATTGGTTCAGAGGAAAATAAACACAGGCAATATACAAAGAAAATCGCAAAATTGTTCCAATTTTTTTGGTGCCATTTTACAGTCATTGGAAAGAATTGATTGGCTCCGCAAGTTGCTTTTGGTTCTTCTATTGAACTCATGTTAAGTTTGCCAATTATAAGATTTCTATGAGTCTGAAACAACACCTTTCTCTGTTCAAAAAATTTCGTAGGTGAAGGATTTACCATGTGGAACAAAGGATGGAGTTTGTTGACATGAGTGGAACAGCAGCTCTGACAACAAGGGCTGCTTTCTCTCTCTATGTTGTTATGGTGCTTTGGTTTTGTGAGTCTGACTTTAGCTTGATGTTTGGAAGAACTAAAAAAGGTTCTTTTGCATGTGAATTTTTCCATCATCCTTGTTGTTTTTTGAAATTATAATGGCTGATGTGGTGGCATTTGTGAAGCCACCAACTGATCACTCTCTGAAATCTACCTCAAACTTTGATTTGAAAAGGGAACAGATTGGCAAGAGTGGAATTTCAGTACCTTGGTTGATTGCGGCTAGCCCTGCCAACAATAGTCACCCATGCAGCAAGCTTTCTTGTGTGGAGACCTATTTTGGTACAATGAGCCTACTTGGTGATGATCAATGTTACAACAAGTCCATCAATCACAAATCTCACGATAAAATTCTGCCACAACAAAGCACATTCCTGTGCTCACACACACACACACAAGAGAGAGAGACATGCTGCAAGAAAGGAAAGCTTGATATAAATCACAAGTACAAATTGACTCTCACAGATCCCCAAACCTGACATGAAGTATATCATGGCAACAAAAGATTGTGCTTTTTGCAGCAAATATCCACATCAAAGAGATCACACATACTACTGCAGAGAAGTACTATCCAGATCATAGCCCAGACCAGGTTTGTTTATTGATTGCAGCTAAACAACTCAACAGCCCAAAGTGAATTGATGACCAGAAGTCAGGTTTAGAGTATCAGAAGACATATGTCAGACACCCTTAGATCAAAGGCTGCTCAGAAGAAAAAGCTATTGATTCATGTGCAACAGTGGATGCATACAGATTATCTGGTGAACAATATAAAAATCAGCAAGTAATCAGAAAGAGGCTTCAGAAGAATTTCTCTTCCAATGTCCCAATTGTCTAAAGTACCTGGATTGGGTCCCCCAAAAGTCAATAGCTTGGATCTTTGCATCTATGAACCTATACGCAATCTCTGCAAAATGTTACAATGTGACTTGCTATTTCAAAGCTACAATTGTCATGTAAGGAAATGCCCTAATCATGTACAGCAGGTGGTTAGGTGTTTATTTTGTAGCTTGGACCCTCCCAGCTGAGAGAATAAGGTCATGACCCTAAGAATTAAATTATACATAGTTTACACTTAGTGTTGCTCTTCCAGAAACCTCATACTTGATCCATGAGATTCACAATTGAGCACTGAATGAAGTAGGCTTTGACCTCTTGTACCTGTTTCGTTTATGAAGCAAGAATTTGACAGAAGGCACCTTGTGAGATATAGACTTCCATACCATGTTAACAGCATCGTCTGGTTGTGTTGGGTGCTGGTATCTGAAATGAAGATCCACTTGGTGCAATCTGTTCCACATTTTAGTCCACTCGGTCCTATGAACACTTCTCAACAGTTCCACCACAAAGCCCTTTTGAACAGCATCTGTGGACTTTACAAAGAGACAAAACTCAGTGTAATCCAGTTGTTCTTCAAATGGTAGCTCAATCTTGTCACTGATAACCACAGGGACGCAGTGGCTGGCAATAGCATCAAACAGACTGTTCGAAGAAGGCATATCTCCAGCCAAGTGAAGACAGAACTTGGATAATCGCATGCCTTCCGTTGCACTGTGGAACCCATTACTTTGTGTATTGCCTGTTTCAAAGTGGACACCAGGTTCTTCTTTCAAAATCTCATAAAGCTTTTGCTGGATGATGCCTCCCTGAAGACATCCAAATCCTCCAATTCAATTCCATGAGGATGCCCCTCTTTCTCTCTCTCTCTCTCTCTCTCTCTCTTCCAAAGGCGGACAAAATTTAAGGGGTAGCTTGTTGGCAGGCCACCTCCATAAGGATCCAACTAGAGCAACAAGTATGACATGAAGGTCACATTGAATGTCTGTTTCTGATACCACAGCACCCCTCAGCTGACTTTCCTCATGACCTCTTCAAGATCAAGCCCTGACTGTATCCTGGCCTGGCCTAGAGTACTACTCTGGACAGATCATGAAAGGCTAGTTCTCTCATCACACAGTGCAAGTCTTGAAAGCAATTTGTCACAGTTCAAAAATTCAGAAGACTGTACTACAGTTCATGGAAGGATGCAAAACACATTCTGGTAACTGTGTTTGGCGATAGGATCAGGCTACACATTGTTCAGATTGGCAGACAAAAAGTAACATGATTGTGCATCGTGCAGAAAGATGGGTTCTGAGTTTGATCTCCTGTTGTGTGCTAGATGGAAATTGTTAGAGAGATGAGTTGAATCCTGGCGAAGCACCAACTTGCAACCCTAATTTAGCTGCTCAATTTGCTCAAGGACTGAGTAGGCCACATTGTTCAGATTTGGCAGACAATAAGCATCATGATTGCATCATGCAGATGGATTGTAAGTTTGATCTCTTTGTTGTGAGCTAGCTTGAAAATGTTGGAGAGATGAGTTGAATCCTGGTAAGACACCAGCTTGCAAACCTAATTTAGCTTCCAGATTAGCTCAAGAAGAAATTAGGCCATATTGTTCAGATTGGCAGAATCATAATTACATCATGCAGATGGGTTCTAAGTTTGTCTCTTGTTATGAGCTAGCTTGAAACTGTTGGAGGGATCAGTTGAATCCTGGTGAGGCACCAGCAGCTTGCAACCCTAATTTAGCTGCTAGACTTGCTCAAGGAGCCCAAATAGGAGGAGAGTCCTACTCCTATTCTTCAAGGGTAGGGGTTCTGAAGGACCTACATTCATCATCATCAATGCTTGAAAGCTCAGCGAAGAAAATAAGCATCTAAGAGTTCTTTTGGAGACTTCTGGAGAAATCCTATTGGGTGGTTGTTGTGAAGAAGACTTGCCTCTTTTGTGACGAGAGCACCCTGGAAGAAGAGAAGAGTGGTGCGATCGTGGAAGGAAGTGTTGCGATCATGGTCCAGGTATGAAGGAATGACATGCTTGTATGGAGCTACGACGTCTTTGTCGATGATATTGGCAACATGATTAGCGGAAGACTCATAGCGACTAAAATCAGCGACGACAAACATGGCAGAGTGCAAAACATCGCTGCGGATGACATGCTGCATGCTGTTGGGATGGTGAGCAACGATCACATGGTCCGAACCTCCAGAAGCCTGCCATGCCGGCTGCATCTTCAGGTACCTCACCAGCTTTTGCTGCAGCTCAAGGTCCCTATTATTCTGCTGCTTCTGAAGCTCCCGGGGTTTGGCTCCTACAGAAGAGTATCGGTTATAGCTCAACGACGCAAAGAAAGGCACGAACACAACATCCGCTGATTGCCAGTCTTCCACCCGGAATGCTGTGCACGGAGTCCGACGATCTGGCATGTTGGACGTGAGAACATCATTGGTGAGCCAGAACTCAGCGCTATGTCGCTGGTAAACTTGCCCACCAGGATACGAAGGAATGTCCGATGCGTTGTGAGGAAAATTTGCATGTCCAGCAGGTCGTGAGGATGTGATCATTCCGTAGTGGAATTCCGATGGCAAATCGTACATGAAGATGAGGAGCTCAGCAGAGCTTGCATCGCATCCGGGCGGGGGCGACCCTTGACGAAGAAGCTTATAACCTGGATCTGCATAAGGAAGGTACTCATTGTTACTCACCATAGCTGCAAATCTTTCTTCTTCCAGAAGCAGCACAGGAGGAGGACCCGCAGTGGTGGTGCTGCTGCTGCTTCTTCCCAAGACCGACGACGTCTCGTGAGCAAACATGAAAAAGCCTGACAAAGCGAAGATCGAGAGCAGGGAGACGAGTGCAAGAACATGTTGTGGAACCCTGGGCCGCACAGAAGAAGAACCTGGCATCGTATTCTTCTTCTGCAACGACACCCGCCGCTCTACAACGCATTGCCAATTGCTACTGGATCAAAATGCCTCTCAGAGCGAGCTTCTCTCTCTCCCTCTTCCTCTCAATCGCGAGCCTCGCGACGCGACGCTACAATGGAGAAGGGACAGAGGTCGTTGCGGTCGGAAAAGAAATTGAGAGAAACTGGGCGTTTCCGGGAGTCCTGAGAGACACTGCTCCGTTTGTAAAAGAAAGTAAGTAAAAGAGAGCGAGAGAGAGAGAGAGAGAGCGCAATTAATTTTAATTTTAATTTTAATTGTTTTCAAATTTTTGATGTTCCTCAAGTGACAATCATCCTCCACAAATATATTTAGCCAAATCTGGCAATATTCAAATACGAAAGTAGAAAATCTTAATCGCCACCCATTCATACTGTAGGCAATTGTGACGATTTTTGGGCGATTTTGAAAATAAAAATATCGTTTTCCTTTTTCTTTGATTTTTTTCGCCCATAAAACAGGATATTTGTGACAGAAATTTCCTTTTTTCAAAATAACTTTCCCACAATGGTGAACATTCCCCCCACAATAAATAAATAAATAAATAAATAATCACGGCCTGATTTTGACATTTTGCCAAAAAAACAATTTTGAAAAAGGAATATTCTGTTACCAAATTTCCCTTTTTTTGAAAAAAAAAAATTCAATGAAAAAAAGAAAATTCTATCTATTAAAGAAAATCACTATAAATTTGCCGCAATTGCTTACAATACGAAAGGGTGGCTTAAGACTTCTATCTTTCATATTTTGAATATTTCCAAAACTGGCTAAATATGCTTATGGATGATCGCCATTTGAGCAATATCACAAAATTGGAAAAATTAAATAAAATTGAGTTTTTAAAGAAAAAAAAAATTCTTTCTAGATTTTTAGTCTGGCCTTATTTGTTTTATTGAAAAAAGGTTTTCCTAAACTTGAATTGACGATTGTTGTTAGCCATATTTCTCAATGGTTCTCAAATTTTGGAATTTATTTGGTCACAAAAAGTCAATGAAAAAAAGCCAATATTTATTTTTATAAAAAATGACCCAAAAAAATCTTTTCAAAAATCACCACATTTCTATACATGGTTCAAGCACATAACCAAAAGCATAAAAGAATATTTAATTTTTTTCCTATCATTATTTTTTAATAGCCAAATTTGACTAAATTGGCTTTTGGATGATTGCCACCTTGAACTACATCACAAAATTGAAAAAAATTTGACAACAATAATTTAACAAAAGGAGTGTAAAAGGATACTTTTTTTTTGTTGTCCTAAGGTACTTTAGTTATAAAAGGTTTCCATTAGCTCCTCACTCCCTAAAACAAAATCACAAAGGTGGTTTTTGTTGACCCACCTTTTATAATTTATGCACATGAAAGTTCATCGGTTTAGCAAAGCAATATGGGATAAAGGTGTGGCGCTATTGGGAACTCAATGGGAACACATTGGGAATATTAGAAAAACAAAAACAACTCCAAACCCAAAAGAAAAAGAATTGGACCCTTTGGAGTGCATGTTGAGCTTTCTCATTAACGACATGAAAATTGTGACTCTAAATTGTTTGTGTCACAATTTTCAACATACGATAACTAAAAGAAAGGTGAATATGGATGTATAATCGTTTGTGTGACATAGCACAAACTTCTTTTGAGGATCTTACATATGTGTGCACTCTCTAGATATTTGCACTTGAGCCAATGGCACAAGCCACGTTAAGTTATCTATTGATTGATGAAGGTTGTTTGTTTGTTTGTTTGTTTGGTTTTGTTTGACACATTTAGATCTCTCAACTTTCAATGTGTTTTTTATCATGCTTTTAGTATTGTTGGAAAGCACTCAATGAATGTGGGAGTGTACTAAGGTGGCTTGGTAGCATTTGACTATTGTTGGTCGATTATACCTTCAAATTTGGATATAAATTTGGATAGAATTACTTTGGCTTAATTTCACTATTTGTCATCCTATATATTTGGGTACAATTTACTACAATTACAAATCAATCCAAATGTTGTTGTACGATGTTTATATTCATATCTATTGTTTGGTGATATTTGATTTCATTAAATATTTATAATTGATTTATTGTATGATGTTTATATTCATATCTGTTGTTTGGTGATATTTGGTTTCATAAATATTTATAATTGATTTATGTATATTTGTTAAAAAAGGTTGTAAGATATTTAAATATGGTTGTTAAGGTTTAAGGGGTCGAAAATAGACTCCCCATCCATTAGGGTTTAGGGACTTAAGACAATAGAGGAATGTAACAATTGCATTCAATGTTATTGTTCACCACACAACGATCAAATTCAAAGTAGGTATTCTTCAATTATGTAGGTAATCGATTTTTTGGTGCTAGGTTTGTTTATTTTTTTATTGTTGTGTTATTTTATTTTCTCATGCTAAATCTTTGATTTTTTATGTGGTTCTAATTTTCTAATGTGTGGTGTGTAGTTGCACCAACATCATTTTATCATGTTAGTGATTTTTTTTCTTATTATGCTCCTTTATTATGCATGAAAAAAATATTTTCATTGCGTTTTTTAGACTTTTGAAAGGCACAATTCTACTCTATTTGTTTCATTTTTGTTCGTTCAGTTTGGTTTTAAACCTTGTCATCACAACTTTTTTGATGAACTAAGAAAAGGATCATTGGTTATTGTCTGGTGCCCTAATTACATTTATTGTTTTAATGGTCAAATGAGATTGAAGTTCTAAGTGACTTTGATGTTGAACTCCTCCTCTTGTAATAGAACATGGAAATTTTTTTTGTGAAGGTGTTTAAACATTTCTTAGTTTTCTTGAAAGCTTATAGTGCCAATCAAGTTCATAACATGTTTGCCATAATGTTGAACCCTCAATTTCAACATTTGTATGTTCTAGAAAATAATATGGATCATTGGAATATGATCCATCTTGCTTATGAATATGATGTTAAAGTAATCATTTTCTTTTTTATCCTTGTTTTCATCAATTAAACCCTACTATTAAAAAATGTAGAGTTGAAAGATCTAATGAATAACTTGAAGATGACAAATAACATATTTGGTGTTGGTACATCTTTTGAATAATCTTCATGTACACTTGTTACTCTAGAAAAGTTGTCTTTGTTCAAAAGATTGCCCATACTCCTAGTTGCACATCAAGAACCCCTTCTTGCTTGGTGGCACATCAATGAAAGGCAATTTCCAAATGTTGTATCCTTAGCCAAATTCTTGACATTCTTGAATCATAAATTCAAATAAAATTAATGTTTTGTTGGAGTGTGAACATTTTTGTGTCATTACTAGGTATAATTAGTAAAGAATCTTGATCGAATCATCATTGTGATGAAAATTTGGCCTAATGATCCATGCCTTAATTCCAAAAAGAAAGTGGATTTGAAACAAAACATGAAAGCAAAAACATCTGTTGGGGAAGTCGTTTGCATTTTGTTCCAAACAACATGTAAAAATATATAAGGTGTAACATATTTTTAAAATAATAATATATAATTTATTTAAATATAAATAGGGTGCCTATAATTCATTGTGAAACTATACTCAAAATATGCCATTATTTTATAGCCTATTAAGAAATATCTTTTTATTTTAAATGCTTATTAAAATGTTAAAAACTTGATTCTTTAGATAACAGCTTTGGTGGATGAAAACTAAGACTTGATTGAAAGTGAAATATTTCAAATAGATGATGGTTAGGGTTGTTGGTATGGTGTTGTATGTAGTTTTGTATATGGGGTTGGGTGGTTTTGAGTGGGACGTTGTTTGGGCAAAGCATCTTCCATTCCATCAAACAAAATTTAATAAAGAATTGAGGTTCAATTCCCTTACAAGTTATTTTTTTCATTGTGTTTTGTTTATGATAAGTAGGTTAATGTGTAGTGTACAAATAGTGGCATAAATCTTTGTAAGCATTCAAAATATAACATTTGGATATACATCATCTTTGTACATATCCATAATTTTTTCTAAGTTTGAAAACCAATTCATCCATAACCACCAAAGGCAAGAAAAAATTCAATATCTCTCTCTCCATCTTAGGTTTTAAAATTACGAAGAAATATTTTTTTCTTATTGAAGTTAGATAGTGAAGCCTATAGGAAATGAAAGAAACAATGAACCCCACCAATGTAAAGATGTTGAACAAAAAATCAAACTTAACCAAGGTAAACCAATGTTGGTCGATTATTGAATTTCAACCTAATTATTAACCCACTTATCAATCAAGTTACTAATAACTTACTCATATGATTTTCTTATTATTCAAGTAGGTTATCAATCCTAAAATATTAAACACCTTTATGATAAAAAAAATCAAATAATAATAATACCAATAACTTTATAACTGATGTATAATTGACAATTATAGCTAGGTATTTGAAAACCTACCCTTATTTTCAGGGTGTTCATATAAATTTTTTTTAGGTGTTCATATAAAACCAAACATGTTGTTCCTTTTAAATCAAGATTGTGCAATCCATGATTTTCTAGTTTTCAACTCCTCATTATGGTTATGCATTTGTTGTTAAATAATTTGGTTAGTTTGCATTTTTCAATATCTAGTTGTCCACCTTGATTTTGTTATCCTTCACCATAGTTTATGGTTGACACTAAACAAGAAATTAAGTTTCACTATGTGAAATCATTGAAAGAAACAAGGATAATGTTTACTTTGTACACCCAAGATAAATAAAGTTTGGAAATGAAATTGGAAGAAGAATTGGAACAACTTTACAAATTGGGACATGTTTGTGTTAAAATTTGGTTTTATGCATCAAATATTCAATTGTTCAACTATTGTGTGTTTTGAGGGGTTTTGAACCACATAGCAAGTTCATTGGTGGTGGTGTGTCTAGTAGTCTTTTTGATGCATATGTTTGATATGGTGTCTTCTTCAATCCAAAATAAAAACATTAAAAACGAATTTTTAAAAGTTAGAGACTGATAACTTTCATCTTTGGAAGTTCAAGATGCACTCCATGCTTTTCCAAAGCATAGTTGTATGAAAGTTAAGGTTGGTGGTAGAAAAGTAAAATAAAGTTGTATCCACTTAAAAAGAAAGTAAAAGCAAAGTACCCAAAACCATTCCCTTTTGCACATTTGGTGATCTAACTTGCACGAGTCCAACATCATAGATGTGTGGAGTGTTTGGAGTGCGTTATTTGGAGTGTGTGGTCTTTTATAAAAGTGGAAATTGCAAGGTACCATTTAAGCTCTCAAATGGGTTTAGAGAATACTTTCAGTCCATCATCTTTTTATCATTGAACTTGGAACTTAGAATCAAGCATGTATCATTAGAGAGTTTCTGTGCCACCAAATTTATTTATATATTTTGCAGATATCACATGCTTGAACTTGATATGCAGCTTTTGTCATTGTTATAATTTAATGGGGAGTTTAACACTTTGGAGACACCTTAGTCAAAAAGACTTCCTCAAGCATGTGCGTGGATTCCTCCTTAATAAACATTTAATCTGCATCAAGCTTTCTGAGTCCATTCAAGTAATCAACATGCAATTGTGAACTTAGGCATTACTAATATTCGAACAGCTTGGATTGGGTATTCTGTATTGTGGGTTCAGTACTACGTATCTTTAATCAAAACTCATAACTAATGTTTTAGGGTTATCATGTAATGCTTGAAGTGATATGAGAAGTCATAAGCCATAACCGGCTTATTCACAGAGTATCAGACCATCACCATCATGAATGGTAGTGACTTTTTGAGCTCCCCCCAATGGGGGATGTAGATCCATGTATAATAATACTACTCAAAGTTTTGAGCAAACATTTAGACAAAAACTCTGTGCATGGAGTTTCTTTTTCTTTCATATTTTGGAAACCTTATCCTCATTGAAGCTTTGATTCAGCTGCATGTTGAACACAGAGAAAGGATAATTTGTGTTGCCAAACTTTCCTTGGCCAAACCTCTTTCTTCCCCTAGTGTCATCAAAACTTTCTCACAAAACAAAAGACTTCATGCTGCTGCTGCTGCTGCTACTGCGACACCACAGACTTTTCACTTGGGATTCAGAGGAGAAAAACTCCCAGCATCTATTTGTTGCTACATTTGATCACAAGAACAACAAAGAAACACAAAATGACACCAAGGAAAAACAAGCAAGCAACACACGATCCAGAAAAACAAGCTCTTGATTTTCTATGAAATTGTGGGTCCTGGAAAAGATGGTTGTTGTGGTCGCCTACATGGTGAGCAGCAAGATCATGTTAAATGCACTACAACATCTTAAGGAATTTTCCACAGATACAATACAATACAATACAGGCACTATGTTTCTCAAAAAATTCTTTGAATCACATTTTTTTCTGTCTTTCTCACCATGGAACTGTCTCAAGAGCCAAGTTTCTGAGTTTCCTGTCCCTGATGATGATGGGTTCAAGCTCTTCACTTCCCTTGTTCAATATTGTGCCTCACACAGCACCTCCAGCTCCACCCAAACCCAAGAGAGATTGGAAAAATGATTCTACAGCATTGTTGATGGATTTGTTTGAGGAGAAGTTTCTTGCTAATAGCATGAACAGCTTGACACAGCAGCAGTGGCAAGCAATTTTATTGAAGATTGAGGAGGCATTTCCATTGACCCCTCCGCGCACTTAGGCTCAAGTTCAGTCCAAAGTACACAAAATGCAGAAGAAATTTGATCAGTTGATATATGAGGATGGAGAATCTGACGCAGGTCAATGCAAATGGCCATGGTTTGAAAGATGTTTAATGATTTGGGGCAAGTCTGCCAAGGCTTGTGGCACTGCTGGAGGCATGGACAATGGTGTTCCAATTGATTTGGTGAGTGGATCTGTGCAGGAGTCTGTCAACTTGGAGGATACTGAAGAACATGATGCTCCTCCTTCTCCAAACAGACAGGTTCCTCCATTTGCAGGCAACTCTTCTCAAGGCAGTAGGACTCGACCCACACCACCAAGGTTAGCAGCTTGAAAGAAGCCAGGGGTGGATGGTAAGCCTCCACAAAAAATTGTTTTTAAGAAATTCTGTAGAGGGCAGGGAGAGAAAATTAGATGGAGCAGCTAAAAAGGTGGGCAGACTAAGTGTGCATGTGCGCATTTTGTCTGCCTGCCTCCCTTTCTGCCAGTGAATTTCAAGGAACAGGCAAGCAGAAGCCAAGGTTTTCATGTGTGCGACCCACAAGTTGTATGTGGCAAACTGGTCTTGAATGCTACATTGTCACCACATATGCACATGCCAAAAGATTGTTTCTCCTGATCAGTGAAGTGTATCCAAAGCCCCTGTGATAGATCCACCAAAAAATAGTTAGAAACTAATGAAAGGAATGAGCAAGTGGGTTTTGAACACCCTTAAAACACATTAAACAAATACTTGGTTCTTTGGACTCACTCATTTTCAGAATCTTCTTGCTCATCTCGCATTAAGTTGTGAATTTCATCTCAACTCACTGTTGCTGCCTTTCCTATTTCCTCTTCATCCTCATCCTCTAAGGTGTCACAGACATCTTCTTGCTCATCTGCACTTTCAAACTTTTCTTTAGTTGGTGTGGACGACGGGTTGAAGTACAAAGAGACGACATCATCCTTGAAAAATTACTTAAACTAATGATGGATTCCTTTCTGTCTGCAATAATTTTTGTATGTGCGCCCCACCCATATACAAATGGGATAAATCAATTCTTGTAAGATTGTTTTTTTTTAATTGCTATAAGTATGTTCAGGATTCTTTGTAATGGTGATCCTAAAACATTTGATCACAAGATTGTGGTATAGCCGACCTATGACTCTTGCCTATGCCTCTTGTGACAAAATTGGGAGTGGGATATGTTGGTTTAACCTCTTTGTCATAATTGTGTACAAGTTGAGGGAAAAAATGAGATCATCTGAGTGGTTTAACCTAGTCAAGGGAATTCTATAAATATGAATAAGAGAGCTTTCAAACAAATTTGTGGATGAGTGAATTTCCCACACTTTTGTCATGTCACTATCTCACAACTTTCCGACAATTTGGTGCATACAGTCGATGTCATCAACCATGAAATGTGTGGAAAATGTGAAAGAAATTCTAGGATAAAAGCATGAAAAACTACTTCCAAATGTAATAGTGATGTCAATGCTTTGCTACTCTCTGTGCCAGGCAAATCACGGATCACAAACTTTGCCAACCAGTCAGGGTCAAACAAAATTTTCAATTGTAAAGAATGCAAACCACCACAACACCCAAAAAAGGTTCCAAGGCTGCAAAGAGACGCCTGTCTTCACAGGTGGGAGGAGACCCCTGGGTCCAAGCTTTTTGATGGATTCAAAATTCACAAGCCCGCATGTGGCTTTTTTGTCATTGGGTGGTTTCTGGTCCCCTCAGGGGTAGTGGTTTGGTTTCACCCCGGCAAGTGCGAGAGCCAAGTGCTGTATGACTGCCTGAATTGGGTTGTGGGGTCCCGGAAGACTAGCTGGTGGGAAGTAAGTCCTTCGAAACTAATGAATGAGCTGCAGGAGAAATTCAGCTGAGGGAGAGCCCAGAATAAATTGACAGGTGAGGCAGAGTTGGATTTTAGAGCTTTCTTTGAGGTACTAGTAACAAGATTTACTTTGTTGCTGCCTGCGCAGGATATCATAATTTCCGATCAGCTCAGTTTGTGGCAAGTACAAAAAATTAAGTCAGTTTGATCGTGTAAAGAAAGATCTGACAGACTTCTGTTGCAATCGGAGGAGGAGGAGGAGGAGGCTCGGAAGCTAGAGCAACATGCTGCCCAATTTTCTGTACCAGCTGCAGTCTGCTGGGTTGTCGGGTGCAGCAGCTCATGTGGTCCCCGCGGGCCGCGTGTGTTGTAAAAATGGAGTCGCTGGGGAAGAAGCAAATGCAGATGCAACGGTTTTACACCATGAACCAGCACCACCCATCAAATCAGCAGCAGCAATAACGACGAAGACGTTCATGATGATTCCTTCCGCAAGCGAGGAGCCACGAGGAAAAAAAATTCAGATGTACTCACCGGAGTTTTACGGGGCTTGTGCGGTGGGAGGAGTATTGAGCTGTGGCTTGACACACACGGCGGTTACCCCCTTCGACGTAGTGAAATGCAACATGCAGATTGCGCCGGAGAAGTACAGGAGCATAGTAGGAGGTTTCTCGCTAATACTCAAGGAGCAGGGAGCAGCAGGAATATTCAGAGGATGGTCACCCACGCTACTAGGCTACAGCATACAAGGAGCATGCAAGTATGGCTTCTACGACTACTTCAAGAAGACTTACGGGGAGCAATTGGCATCCGGATCATCAACCGAGATTGTCAAGAAATACAAAACTCTAATCTATCTTGCAGCTTCCTTCTCGTCAGAAGCCATAGCGGATGTGGGTCTGTGCGCATTCGAGGCGGTGAAGGTGCGAGTGCAGACACAACCGGGCTTTGCTAAGGGCCTTAGAGACGGACTCCCGAAGCTGGTGGCCTCTGAAGGGGTCATGGGTGGTCTTTATAAGGGCTTGATCCCTCTCTGGTGCCGTCAAATCCCTTACACCATGATGAAATTCGGGACCTTCGAGAGTACCGTAGAGGCCATCTACGACAACCTTGTGCCGCTGCCTAAGAACCAGAGCTCCATCTGGACTCAGCTTGGCGTCAGCTTCTCCGCCGGCTATATTGCCGGGGTCGGATGCGCCCTCATCTCGCACCCGGCGGACAATTTGGTGTCCTTCTTGAACAACGCCAAAGGCGCCACCGTCTCACAGGCCGTGAAGCAGATGGGTCTCGTAGCTCTGTTCACGCGGGGGCTTCCGCCGCGCATTCTTATCATCGGTTCGCTCTCGGGGGCGCAATGGGTTATCTACGATTCCTTCAAGCTCTTCGTGGGCTTACCCACAACCGGCGGGGTGGACGAACAAGCCTAGTTAGTATTGTTACATCTCAACGCGTCTTGGAATCTTGCCTTGCTTTTGGTACCATTGGAAGGCCCTTGATGAGTAGGAGTGCATCGAATTGGTTTCATAATTTTTGAACTTACCATGGAGATGTTATTGAATATTGAACATATAATTGCTAGATCAACAAATATGATTTTTTCAACAAGTGAGACTCTAACTCCTATTTGAGCTCCTTGAGCAAGTCTAGCAGCTAAATTAGGGTTGCAAGCTGTTGGTGCCTCACCAGGGTTCAACTCATCTCTCCAATATCTTCAAGCTAGCTCACAGCAAAGAGATCGAACTTCAACCCATTTTCACGATGCAATCATGATGCTTGTTGTCTGCCAAATCTGAACAATGTGGCCTACTTGCTCCTTGAGCAAGTTGAGCAGTTAAATTAGGGTTGCAAGTTGGTGCTTCACCAGGATTCAACTAAAGGTCCAAACTATAGGTTTTGGGGTCCCAATCTGGGTGCTTTAGACAATCGGGGCTTTGGAAGAAAAGGGGCTCCTGAAGCCTCTTTCTGATTATTTGCTGACATTTATATTGATCATCAGATAATCTCAATGGATACACTTTTGCATATGAATCAGTAGCTTTTTCTTCTGAGCAGGCTGCCTTCGATCAAAAGTGTTATGTCCAACACTTCTGATACTCTAAACCTGACTTCTGGTCATCAATTCAATTTGGGCTGTTGTGTTGTTTAGTTGCAATCAATAAATAAACCTCGTCCGGGCTATAATCTTGTCATTTGAGGCTGATCTGCACCTCACAGAATTCTCTGCAATAGTACGCGCTATCTTTTAGTTGTGATATTTGCTGGGAAAAGGGACTATCTTATGTTGCTATGATGGGGATATACTTCATGTCAGGTTTGGGGATCTATGAGATGACAATGTGTGCTTGTGATTTGTCAAGTGTCCTTCAATGTGTTTGATATACCCACCTATTGGCTCCAATATGAAAATCTAGGGTTAGATAATTGGATTTCTGTGCATCTGCATTGCCTAATATCATACATGATTTCAAATACTTCAAAACCATGTACAATATTAGGCAAGCAAATAGTTTGGTGAGATTACAGTTTGTTAGGAATGATTTTCTCACAATTTGTTTTCAGATTGGCAATTCACTTAACCTAGTTTTTGGAAATAAATTTCTACAATGCTGCTATCGAGAAATTGTCTGTTTCACAAATTGTTGCAATTTGTGAAACTTGTGGATGTGAACTCGCAGCAACTGAAAGAATCTGCATTGTATTAGCAAATTTCAAATTGCAAAAGTTTGATCCACTTACTTCTGCAACTGCAATGGTGCTCTAGAGAAATTGTCTGGACCCAATTGTTGGATCAGGAAGATTTGTGCTGGCAATTTGTGAGACCCAATTGCTGGATGGGGAAAATTTGCGCTTGCAATCTGTGAAATTTGTGGAAGTAATCTTGCAAGCAACTGAGAAGGTTGAGCATCTGTAGCAAAATCTCACTTGTACGTAGTTTCTGCTGTCTAGGTCAATGCTTGTCCATGAAAATTGCTTCCACACTGAGTGTCATTCATGTTGTGGATGTTTGCTCTGTCAAGGGGAGAACCCTTACACCTCTTTTTGTTGACCCCATGCTTTCTGGGGATCCATGAAAGGTTGTCTCAAGACATGGATTCACTAGTATAGATAGTGGCTGATTTCAAAACATTGGTGTGGAATTCAGCACACTGAATAGAGGCCCAAATAGAGTGTGTGGTGGAACTCCTATGAACGCAAGATATCCCCGTCTGTGGGCCTTACCTACCACTTCACAAATGCTGCATTTGGGTATAGACCTCAGGTATGCAAGTAAAACCTTTAAGAATGCTTCATATTTTTGGCTACAAGCTAGAACCCAATACAGAAATCTGACAATTTTTCAAAACAAAATTGTTGACATCTAGCTACTAGAAAACAAAAAATTAAAAAGAATAATTTAGCCATTTTGAAAAAAATTAGCCCAGATAAAAAACCGCCAATCATCACATCAAATATTTTATATGCAGTGTACGTAGCTGAAGGAAGAAGGATGCCTTCTTTCTACTTTTGCTCTATCATTCAAAGTTAAAGCTGAACTGTGTGGACCCTTAATTCTCCACCTTCTCTTCCCTGGTTTCTTTCTCTTTTGTCAGCCCCCTTGTTTCTTGGAATAAGGTCTTGCAGGTTCACAAAATCAGCTTGACTACTCCCAAACTGGAAACTGCATTCAACATGTGTTTTTCATTCAAATCACTTAGATCTTCTTTGACTTGTTTAGTTCCCATAACTCACAATCTAGAACCAGAATATGGTTCCTTCTTTTTATGTAGAGACCACATGAATTCACAATGTCTCTTCACAAAAGTGGTCAATTTTCCTAGCCCAGAAAAAGCGCCTTTGACACTTCTGCCACCCACCCACCACTCTGTTCCGAAAGAAGAGTGGGTGGGTGGAGAGCTCTGAAGTTCAAACTCACTTAAGAATGTGGCTGGACTATCACCGTGCTAACTAGAATAGTTCCAAACTAGAATATGTCTAGCCCATTCTCAAGTAAAGTGGCATGGAAAGGTGTCTTTTTGGATACGTGTTTTTCAATTTATATATTTTTTTGACACCATATTCTCCAGCAAATTTTCGATATCTCCTCCACCAATTTGTATCCCATTTCGCTTCAATTGAATCTTAATTCAATTTTTTTAATTGGATTTAGTTGAATTGGATTTAGATGAATTCGTTATGACAAATTATATTGCACATGGCACATGAGTTAGGATTTAGTCCAAAGATATTCATCAAAAGCATCAAGATGTGTTCTTTAAGTTTGGAAAAGTTGAATTGGTTCATGTGTGTATCGCTTTTGGTCCTCATACACTATTGTATAATCAGATTTACCTTTGTTGAATAAAAATGACTAAGAAAAAAAAAGGTTTGAATTTATTGAACATTTGTGTTTTCTACAAGTTTATGGGATGTGATAACTCATTTTCTTGTTGTCTAAAGTTCTCATGTGATTGTTAATGTACATAAGCTCATGTTCCAAGGTTGATGAAAATTATACACATTTCTTAACATAGCATTTAGTTTGTAGTTTAAAACTAATTGACCCATGATTAATTAATGCATGTTCACACATCCAACATGGAAGGTTTACACCATTTTTGGTTGATACAAGTTTTGTGCCGACATCAACTTTTGCCATTTTTTCCCTGCCACCTTTTCTCTATCAAGCAAGTTTCAATAGCTAATGACCAAAGTGAAACTTTGGAAGACATTAACAAGCAACCAAGTTACTCGTGTGGGCGTGGATTGTGGGCATGTGGGCCTTCTTTTGTAAGTAGATGCCACATGTGATGTGTTGCTAGTGGTTGTGAAGGTCTTGGAATGCTTTAATAGCAAAGTTTCTTGCAACTTAATGGTCCCTCCAGCAAGAAAGGTCTTGGTGCTTTATCCGAGTGACTTAGCAACTTTTGGTGCACACTACATTCATTGAATATCTTATAATTTAATATGTCTATCCATGATGTAAATAGCAACAACTATAGTAGCGAATCCCAAGGGGGATTTTTCTTATGTAAATGGTGTTGGCTAGGACTAGGCTAATGTCATATGGCTTTATAATAGCCTCCTCTTGGTTTTATCAAGTTTTTAATGTGCATACTTTGATTGGTAAGGCCTTGGATCCTATAACAAAACATAAAGTATTTTTTTTATTAAAACTGATTTTTAGCAATTGTTGGTTGGCTAGTAACTTCAAAAGTTTCATGATGCCTTTTCATCATTGAAAAACTTTGCATTGTGGTTCCTTATTTCTTGAAATTTGAATCATGTGAGTGCATCTATTTGGTTATGAAAATCATTAAGATAAATATGATTTTTTTGGTCAACATGTTTATGATGAACATGCAATTTCCTTTATTTTGAAAAATGAATTGCAACTATTTTGTTGCTTATGTGTGAACCCTGAAAAATGTGAAATATCCTTTCAAATGGTGAGCATCACATGAAACTCAATTTTCAAATGCTTCTTTCTTGGCATGTTGTGTGTTCAAGATCATAAAATTTCAACTTGAGACCAAGAAAAATTTCAGCATTGTAGATGTAATTACAAGTTTTCATTGATCTAGACTTGGGGAGTAAGAACTTAGTACACTTTGTGATGAAATGCTAGGAACTAGCCAACAATGTTAATGAAGGGTGTTCAAGAAGCAAAAGGCTTTTTTTGTCCATTTTCTTGACTCATGAAGAAAGTTTTGATTGACAAGAACAAGATCACTATTGAGAAGGAAGGACTCTTTGAAATCAATGCATAACATCAATTTTTGCTAGTAATGTTTCATGCTTATTCTTTCTTTGGTAACCAAAAAATGAAGTATTTCAATAAACATTGATTGTGAATTTTTTTCTTACTATTGTGGGCTTGGATGATGTTTGTTGTGCAAATGTTGTTTTTTTTGCAATGTTTATTAATAGTTGAAAAAGAATTGATTTGGTTTTGATTCCAACCAATATAATATAGTAACAATTAACTAAGTGCTTTGGTTATGTGTTTGTAAAGGCAAACAAAAATCATCTGAAAGAAGAGTGGACAATAAACAAGTGTGCCGAACTTGATTACTTACAAGAAAGAACAAATTCAAGAAGGGGACAATGGTTTTTGGTACAAAAAGTGAGTTTTTATATTTAGTGTTTTTTCTGTTCCAACAATTTTGACAAAGTTTGAAAATGTGATTTGTGTGATGTTCAAGCTATGTAAGCATTGAAATAAGTATGTTCGAGAACATTTTGAGTTGTGCTCTTACAACATTGATTGATGTAGTTCATGGTTTAATCACATCACAATAATGAATTACAAGTAAGGAATTACAATTGATGTAGGATATAGGACGTTAGTGATGAAGAACCACAATATGAATACGTGTGTCTTCTATGGTTGAGAGGAGAGCTTTCTTTGTAAGAAAAACTACAATTTTTTTTTTGATTCATGCAACTATAGTTTATATTAATAGATAAAATTGTGATGTATTACATCAATACAATTTATTTATTTTAATACAATTGATGTGTGTGCTTGAGCATTGGTTGGTTTAGATGAACCCATTTTTATTCCTTCTTACTCTTTGCTATTTTTTTTCCTCCTTCATTTTCTTTGAAATGTATGCATTTCAAATTGCAACAATGTTATTCTAGTGCACAACCCATGTTCACCAAAATATGCAATGATATTTATGTGCAATTTTGTGAAGTATAACAAATAATGTAGGATATTCAATTTTTATAACCATGAAAAAAAATTAGAAACTGAAACTAGCCATTAATAAAACCAAGCCAAAAATTGGCTAAAACTGGTCCCATACTAGTCCTAGAAAAGAAGGTTCGAAAGTAGTTATGAAATTGGTGAATTGGAAAAACTCAAGGAAGAAACAAAACAAAACAAAGTGGATCCACCCACACACAATATGTGGGCCTTTATGAATAGCTATCACATTCAAAATAAGGTGAAGTTAATTTGCTATGACCCACACCCACAAACATGAAATTCAATTAAATGACATCACATCGACCAATCATAGTAAATTATATAATTTTATTGGACCTCATGGCTTGGGCATTTGTATCATGTGCATATTTACAAGTCCAAACTCAATTTCACCATGTTTGCTAAAACTTAAACATCATCCAAATTAGGGTTTAAAGGCCCCATTATGTTAGTTTGGGAAAGTGAAAGTGTTAGCAAACCCTTAGCCTATCTAGAGTCTACAGCTTAGCTGAAGACACATCACACCTCATATCAATAGCCTCACAAAGTAAAGGAGGCTTGTTTTATAATGCATGATTCTCATGCCCACTTGCATGTCTTCCGTATCAAAGCTAGCATATGCAAAAACAAAGAAAGATGAGTCTATGGAATTGTTTTTTTTTCTTTTGGAGTCCTTGTTTGTAGACTTGCACTTCTTGTCTTTCTTTTTTTGGGGGGATGTTAGTCTTCTTTTTGTTTTCCTCCTTTTCCCCTTTTCACACCACATAAGCAGATGCTGGTCTCATGCAAGTAGACGTTTTATTCAATTCAAGAAGGTTCGTGCTTTTAATAGTCATTCAAATAAAATTGTCAAAACCCGCTTCAAGAGCACAGAATTGCTAGTGAGTCCGCATCCTAAGTTTGCAAAGAGGAGGGGGGAAGGAAGGGGAGGGGCACTAATGTCCTGCCAAGTAAGACCAATTCCTCCACCCCTTTAGTACATATGTTGCAAAAGAACATTAGATGAAGAAAAGTCAAAATGTGTCGGTTCAGCTGAGCAAAATGGTTTTTGGCAGAGCATTTTTGCACATGCTGCTGAGGTTGGTAAAGGGCACATCAAATCCTAACACATGCTGTTGATTGACTACATAGTTTGATTGGCCCATGCTGTTGATTGACTAGATAGTTTGATTGGCCCAGGTGGGTTGCTATTAGTAGTGTCCCTCTTGTTTGCAATCCCAGTTTTAGTTTTATGGGTGGGGTTGGAAAAAGTAAATAACTAAACTTTGAACGTGAGAAATATTTGTGGAGATGCTCTAAATGGTCTTTTTGAGTGGTTGTTGGTCCAAAGTAAATGGATCTGACAAGCTTTTCAAGCTTAAAAACATGCACATTTACCATCAATGATCATCATGCAGTGTTCTTTAAACTGAGAATTTTCGCACTGCAGTGAAATAAAAATTAATCAAAAGAAATTCTGTTGCAGATTACCAAAAAAAACCACCAATAAATAAATTCAAAGAATTTTTGATTTTTTTGGCAATATCCAACACATCTTGTAGTTTTTGAGGCAGTATTTATTTTGCCAACTTTTTTACTACAAAATGTGTCATCAATAAATTTTAAATCTTTCCTGAGGATTGTCACCACTTGTTGCTACTTCAACAAATTGAAACAAAAGTGGACAAATAATGTGCAAGAACTCTATTATGCTTAGAAACATTGAGCCCCTTACTTCACTCAAGATAACTATCACTCAAAATAACATTAAAAAAAAAAAAAAATTTAAATTCAGACCATAAAATCCGGGAATCCCATTGGCCTGAAAAAAAAAATCTTCACACCTACACACAACCCTATTTATTCTCTGAAGATTCAAAAATAATAGTCCCTTTCTATCAGTTCCATTCATTCTCTAAAATCCTCGCAAATTTACCAAACCTTTAAAATTCACACATTTAACTGTTAACTCAATGATCAGTAAAAAAAAAAATTATTAAAAAAAATTCAAACCATCAAATCCAACAATTTCATCAGCCATTAAAAAAAAAATTAAATTAAATTTTTTTAAAAAAACAAAAATTCTTCACACCTATACACAAGCCTATTCACCATCCTTTTGCATATTAGTACATTAATACTATAACCCTAGTTTGTATATGAACGGGGTTAATTAATTATAAAAAATCCTGCTAACTTTCCGTGTGAAAAGAGCCTGTATAGACTTAAGAGCCTCTTTAGATCCATGACAAAACCTTGAGGCTACACAATTTGGTTTTGGTCTTGTTTCCACACAAGTCAATATAACAATTGGCTTATGGGTGGATCTCTTGCATGCCACTCCAAGTTTTGTGGACAATTGGCTTATGGATGGATCTCTTGCATGCCACTCCAAGTTTTGTGGAGACTTCTAATGTCCAAATGAGAATATCCATATAACACTAACGAGAACTCAATTCACAAAGCCAAGTATAGCAAAGGGCCCACACAAACAAATATCGAGATTTCTAATGATCTCATATTACCATGGAGACGATAGTAAAATTGTGAGATTTCACCACCACCCAAAACGACTTTTGAATTCAAAATTTTGTGGCCATTGATGAAACACTCTTAAGATTGTACTACCACTTAAACCCAGTTTAAAATCTTGCACTAAACTAAACAACAAGAGTACCTTAAAAATGGTTAATAATAATGATAATAATATTATGGGACTCTTATTCAAGAATCCTTGATATGGGTATTTTTTAAAAAAATTCCAGAGAAGCTTGTTCAGGCAAAAATTTGAGAACTCCATAGTAAAACTTGACTACTATTCTTTTGCTCGAGTGTGCTAGAGTCTTCTAGAGGACATGTGTGCTCGGTGCAAAGCCAACTAGCTATTCTTTGGAAGTCTCCACCATGTGTGGAATGAAGAAGAAAGTATTAGTAGACTAGAGTGTGCACTAAAACCAAAATACATAGTTAGTGTGCTAGAGTCTTCTAGAGAAGATGTGTTGCTCGGTGCAAAGCCCAACTAGCTATTCTTTTGACCTCTTACACAAGAATTCTGTGTGCACCTAGTTTTCTAGAGTTTCCCCTCATGAGCTCCAACTTCCAACTTCCCATTCTTTCAATTTCCTGATTCAGTCATTTAAAAAATTGTAAATGACAATTGAGTTATGGACATCATCTAGAGCGAGCTTAACAAAGTACATACATACAAACCCACAACACAAACTTGCTTGCTTTTTCATTGCAAAGGAGAATTGGCAATAGCTATCAATCTCTCACAACCATCATTTTATTTTTTTGAGTGATGGAAGAATAAATTTAGACTCTAAACCCAAGACTCTAACAATGACCACCACAAGAAAGAAAGAGGAAAAAAAAGGTGTAATTATTGTGTGAAGATAAAGAGTTCTTTAACAATTTTATGTAAAAAATTTGGGCTAGAACATCAACTCCCAAAATCTAGATCCATTCCCAAAAAGAAACGAAAGTGTATTCAGAAAAAAACTAAAGTATGTAAATTTTGTTTTCCCAAGGGATTAAGCTCATTGTCACTAGTGACCATGACCACCACCATCTCTAGTGGGGTCCTGGCTGCTTCTTCTCTGCTAATTTCATTTCCAGTGATTCTACCAATTGGGATTGATGGTGGGGTGTCAGCAAGGACTTCCAAAACAGAACACAAAAAACCACAAAAGATGCAAGCTAGGGTTTAGGGTTGCAAGAGGCTCATGAACAAGAGTGATCCTAGACTTTTTTTTCTTTCTTTCTTTCAAGTTGTGGACTTTGTTTTGCCCCCCAGATTCCCCTCCCACCCATTTCTCTAGTCAGCAAATGGAAGTGATAGAAGAGATAATATTCTTTCCTAGGTACCAGGAGCTGCTGCTGCTGCTATAATGGCAAGCCCTTTGCATCCCCTCGAGGAAGCAAGAAACGCGCTTGGAGCGCTTCTATTGACATCTATTTTTGGGTTGACTGGAAAGTAGGTGGAATCAGATTCCAGAATCTTAACAAAACTGGGAGGCACAAATCCATGCAAGTTGCTGGCAAGTTGGCCATGAGGGAGGAAGATTCAAGGAATAATTATGGAAAGACTCAAAAAATTGCCAACAAAAGAAACCCACCCAGAATATTTTTTTTCAAAAAACCAAAGTGCAGGAGACTTAAAAAGAAAGTCTCTAGATTTTCAGGGGAAGAAGAAGCTGGTATTATAGTAAGTAGATTCTAAAGGAAGAAGACTTGTAAAGCTGCTGAATTTAGCACTTACCTCCAAAGCTTTTGCTCACTCAGCAAAGCGGAAAGCAAAGCCCATGGAATGGTGAAGAAGAACAAACAGAAAGCACGAAGAAGAAGCAGAAAAAACCCAACTGTTCTTTGGGTTTTTGCTTTTGCTCGCTCAGCAAAGCGGAAAGCAAAGCACATGGAATGGTGAAGAAGAACAAACAGAAAGCACGAAGAAGAAGCAGAAAAAACCCAACTGTTTTCTGGGTTTGCTTTTCCGTGTTGTTGTTTGCTGTTGCATGACGTTCTCAGGGTTCAAATAGCCCATGATGATGACTTTGCTGCTACCTGGATTAGTATAAAGCGCTTGATCATACTATCTGTTTTTTGTCAGTTTCTAGGATTTGCAAAAAGGACAACAATTGTCTCACACACACACACACACACACACACAGACTGTACTTTAGCAAAGCTGCTCCAACTCTCCTTGCTGCCACATATATAATTACTGGTTAGTGCTTTTTTGCCCCCCTTGTCTTGAGTTTGGGTGGTATCAGTATCTTTGTCTCTTAATCTTCCAACTCTTGGTGGGTTTTGAAACTTGACATGGCTCCAATCTCCAGGAATTGGGCTCAGCTCTCTCTTGCAGCTTCGAAATTATTTGTTCTTCACAAATCCCTTGGCTTATTTTGTGGGAAGGATTTGAGAGATGTGTTGATTGCAGATCATGTGGAAATTAGATTAAGCTCTTGTTCTTCATCCCTTGGTTTATTTTGTGAGAGAGATTTGAGAGATGGGTTGATTGCAGATCATATGGGAATTAGATTAAGCTCTTGTTCTTTATTCCTTGGTTAAGTGTGTGAGAGAGATTTGAGAGATGGGTTTGTTGCGCATGTGGGAATTAGATTTCACTCTTGCTTCAAAATTGTTTTTCATCCCTTGGTTCTTGTGAGAAAGATTTGAGAGATGGTTTGATTGCAGATGATGTTGGGAATTAGATTCAGCTCTTGTTCTTTGTCCCTTGGTTTTGGTGAGAGAGATTTGAGAGATGGGTTGATTGCAGACCATGTGGGAAATTAGATTAAGCTCTTGCAGCTTCCAAATGATTCTTCATCCCTTGGTTTTTGTGAGAGGCTTGAGAGATTTGGGTTGCTGTTGCAGATGTTGGGCTTCTTTCTTACCTGCCCCTTCTCTTTCATCCACTGCAGAATTTCTAGTTTTGAAAGATGCTTACTGTTGTTGTGCAGACTGAGTTGGAGGCAGAAGACTGCAAACTCCCATTGTTTGCAGCAGCTGACGTTTTTCTTGCTCTGATTTCGTCTTGGCCTGTTGCCTGGGACTTTTACCTGCATCATCATCGGTTGGTACTTGATCTGATACCATGGCCACTGCAGAGACAAACACAAATGGAAAGATTGTGTTTGATTCAAAGTCAGACGCAAAGGTTGAGTATGCTCCAGAATCAGCACCAAAAGTTGCCTTGGAATTAAAAAAAACTCTGTTCGAAACACTCCCTGGATCATGTCCCTTGAACACAGCCAAGGGGAGCTGGAAGATCACAGTGGTGGGAGTAGGAAATGTGGGCATGGCTTGTGCACAGACAATCTTGACCCAGAATTTGGCTGATGAGCTTGCTTTGGTTGATGTTGAACCTAACAAGTTGCGAGGAGAGATGCTTGATCTTCAGCATGCTGCTGCATTCCTTCCACGAGCTAAAATCGTTGCTGATACTGATTACAAAATCACTGCTGGATCTGCCATTTGTATTGTCACTGCTGGTGCACGCCAAAAGCCTGGCGAATCTCGGCTTGCTTTGGTGCAGAAGAATGTCTCCATTCTCAAGAACATCATTCCACAGATTGTCAAATACAGTCCTGATGCCATTCTATTGATCATTTCAAACCCAGTTGATGCATTGACATATGTTTCTTGGAAGCTTTCAGGCTTTCCTGCAAACAGGGTGTTAGGATCTGGGACTAACCTTGATTCCTCAAGGTTTCGGTGGCTCTTGGCTGATCACTTGGATGTGAATGCACATAATGTCCATGGCTATCTGATCGGCGAGCATGGAGATAGTTCTGTCCCAATTTGGTCTACTGTCAATGTTGGTGGTGTTCCTCTCCTTCAGTTCTTGAAGAACAATGGCATTCCTTACAGCCAGGCCATACTTGATGAACTGCACAAGTAAGTGATTTGATGACGATTCCTCATCAACCCAGAAATTGTTCTGAAAGACTGCAATTCATGCCAGCTTTCTTGTGATTGTCCAAATAGCACTATGTTAAAAAATGGCTTTTATGACCAGTCCTTTCATCTATAGTTGAATCAGACCTGTCACTTAATGTCATTTCTAATTGATTTTTTAGTCACTTAGGACTGCTGTCATCACATAGGACCAGTGTTTTCAATTTTTGGGTATTGACATTTGGTGAAATTCAAAAAAAAAAAAAAGCAAAATTAGTTGAATTTACACTAGAAAAACAAGATTTTCCAAAATTTTCTCAATTTCTTTGTTGAAAAATGGTGAAATTCACCAGTAAAAAAAACGCTATATAAGACTAGTCATGGATGCCATGCTTTGGCATAGTGTGGGTTTGAAAGCCTAACTTACTGCATGCATCACACTACACCAGGTTAGAAGTTGTCATCAGAATCATGTCTTGCAGTGCTAGTTGCTTCTGTTTTGCATTCAAATGAATGATGATGTTCTGAATAGAATATGTGTGTACTGTGTCCGTCCCCTCCTCCATCTTGACTGCAGGAAGGTGGTGGATGGTGCCTATGAGGTGATACAACTGAAGGGCTACACATCATGGGCAATTGGGTACTCAGTGGCAAGCCTTGTGAAGTGCTTGCTGAGGGACCAGCGATGGATCCATCCGGTTTCAGTTTGTGCTAAGGGCTTCCATGGTATTGAAGATGAGATCTTCTTGAGCTTGCCAACACAGCTTGGTTCCAGTGGTGTCGTTGGAGTCCTCAATGTCGCTCTTACTGATGAAGAACGCACGAAGCTCCATCAATCTGCTCAGACACTTGCAGAGGTTCAGGCTGAGCTAGATATCTAAATTTGACCAAATGATGAATCTCAAGCTGCAATTCACTGGGCACAATTTTAGACTTGATTGAACTAGAGACAGAAGAAGCCAACATCCTTCAAGTGACCAGGCAGCAGTGTGGACAAGCATCTTCACAAAATTTATGCCTTTGGAAACCAATGCCATATTCAACAATAAGGACTTAGTGAGAATATAGACTAACTATCAACCAAGGCATCAAGATATTAGGAATCCTTGAAGAATATTGATTAAGAAGAGGAGTCAAGCCTCTGTATTGAAAGAAAGATTCTGGGTTTTGAACTTCCTGTATCAGGATGATCAACAGTTCTGGATTTAGGACTTAGTGATAGGAGGAAAACTTGCAAGGGCTACTAACCTATAAAACACGTGTATGAGAATCATTGTATAATAATCAGTTACACAATCTTGTAAAATTTGCAATCTCTTCTGCATCTGGACCCCTTGGTATGCTGGTTATTCTCCTCAACACGGTTCACCATGAAGGCTTTCTGGAGGGGCATCTCCTTCTGACTGAACAAACAGACGAAACTCAATGTAATCTAGCAAATCTGCTTAGTGCAGCTCAATCTCTTCACTGTATACTAAAAGGGTCTTCAATGGCTCGACATTGAGGAGAGAGTTTGCAGAGTGGGTTATATGTCACTAGCTAGTTGAAGACAGAACTTGGATGATTGCTTTGATTCTCTGTGTTGCATGGTGGATTTCATGATCCATTGTTTTTGAGTATTGCCTGATTCAAAGTGAAACACTTGGTTCCTGTTTCAAGGATCTCATGCAGTTCCTGCCAAGGATGATAATGCCCCCTCTGCATGAGGCGACTTGTTTCTCTATCCAGATGCATGGCAGAGCGTAAAGCACTGGGTGCATGATGTGCAAAATGTTGGGAGATGGATGGCAAGAACATGGTTAAGCCCTATGGAAGCTTGTCATGCTGATTACCTCTCCATCGTTGCTCCAACTTCCTCTGATGCCCTTGTTGTCAAAAATTGAGCTCTTACATCGAGAATTTGTCATAGCTCAAAGACACAAAGAATGGGACAAAAATGATTTCAGCCATGTCTCCTCATCCACCATACTCATAAGAAGAAAAGTTCTCTCCACCCAACAAGTAAATCCTTGTTTTCTTGAAGAGAATCCTGATCTCTACTCAATGTGGCTGTAAGCAGTGCTTAAGAAACTATTTTTCCTGGCATGATCATCATAATCCTGTCTGCTGCTGACATCACAGAGAGCTGCCAGGAAAACAGGTGAGGCAGAGCTCTATAGAACACTGTAACAGATTGGTCACAAGCACAAAAAGCTACAAGTTCTTTTTGGTGGGTGCAGGGAGGATGAAGAGGACTTTGGCCAGTAACTATCTATACAATCTGATCTTCAAAACCCCAGAGAAATTTTGAGACTTCTTGTTGCCATTGCTTGCAGATATCTCTATTGTTTGCCACAGCAAGGTCTCTTATTTCTTCATGACCCTCTGATTCAAGTTTGCACTTTCTCCATCAATTTTCATCAAGGAAAACATTGCATCACAAGAGCAACTTCAAGTTTTCAAATGAGGATTGCCAATGTCAAACTTTAGGAGGTGGTGCACAAGGTTACAATAGAATCCAGTCCACTTCCCATGACCAGCATCTGTGGTGTTCAAGTATAGCTTACAAGTGGATTACCTCTGAAAGTGAGCAGCAGCCCCATACAGCTGCTCAGATTGCCATTGTGTCTCTTCTGTTTCTCTTGTGCTCCAGGAAGAAAATCATGCACATCCCAACTGAGCCAATCCTGAACTCAAGTTACACAAGATTTCTAAGCAACTCCTGTTCCAAATCCCTGAAAAGCATACAAGACAGGTGCAACAGAGTCACAAGAGGTTCTCTTGCAGCTGTGATGAGGGCATGAGATGGGTGATCACAATTTCCAATCAAAGCAGAGTAAAACGCATCTCCAACAGCCATCCAAAGTTGCAAGAACTGTTTGACATGCCTGAGAAGCGAATAAAAAAGCTGCAAAAAGCCTTGCAGCACAAGAAGAGTCTGTGACAAGGATGTGACATGTGGGTGATCAGAATTCCATTCAAACAAAGGAAAAAAAATTCTACCCAACCACCACCTGGAGTTGTCATCATTTTCTACAATAGATCCCCTAATGCAAATGTCAAAATTTGCACGATATTCATCCTACAAGTACTCCACAAAAGTAACAAACCACCTCAGTCACCAACTGGTTTGATGTTAGAAGCAAAGAGCATTGCTTTTGTCCAAGCAATGGTTTGATGTTAGAAGCAAAGAACATTGCTTTTCTCCAAGTAAAGAAGATTGCTTCTCTCCATGATACAATTGCTTTGATTGTTGAGCACCAGGGGTCCAAGTATCATGGTTCTTTCCCTAAACACCACCATCACAAGGAGAATTCTGTAACATGGAACATGAGAACATCTGCAAAAGAATCAGTGCTCAAGCTGGAAACAAAAAAGGACAAAAAGTCATAACAATAGACAAACTGGTTGAACCCTTGGATAGTGATATTTCCTTTCTGTTAGCTTTCATCACTCATTGCCTGCCGCCTATCAAAAACTGGAATTACCTCATGGTGCATCTTCTTCTCCAAAACAGGGGAACTCTGATATTCACCTACTGGTCATCAGGTGAAGAGATCTAAATCTGCAGTTTTCCTTTCTACTCTCTTTCTCTATGTGTACTCTCTCAGCTCTAATACTACTCTTTTTATCTCTTTCACCCCCCTTCACAAGACTTCTTGATACCCCTGTTCTCCATGCCACACCACACGCCAGTCTTTATTGAAGAAAAAATTTGTGATCATGATGATGTCTGCCTCTTCTCTCTCGCCTCTTCAATAGCCTGTTTGATCCGCTCCGCAGGGCCTAGTTTGATCTGCAGCTGGTGCTTGATCCGAAGTTGATCTATCAAAGCTGTAATGTCTTTCGTGTTGATGAGCGTGTTTTCATCCAGATCCTCCTGCACCATTGCATCAATTATATTGCTGGGGATGTTGTATCCCTCAAAGAGAGCCCTCAAAGAAGCAGCATTCGCATTATCTCGCTCAATATCCTTCAGAGTTCTTTTCCTCTTCCCCCCCCTCATGAGAATTGGAGAAACCTTGGGGACAGTTTCTGAGGTTTGGTCACCTTCTCCTCCACCACCTGACGCCTCCAGGTAGTATATCCTCTCGCCTTCTTCAACAACAGAAGATCGTATAGCTAGTGGCTGTGCACCATTCTCTAATGCTAATACATTAGGTGGGTCCATTCCTCCGCCTCCTCCTATGCCTGCTGTTGCTCCTCCTCCTCGCATAAGCCTTGGATTTGAGCCTATGAGCTCCTCTATTGCATCAAAGAATGGCCACTTTGAGATGGCACATCCAGACACACGTTTCTTCTCCCTCTCCACTTTATAGCGTTTCTTCAAATTGTCCACCTTCATCCAACACACCAACAAGGATAATTTTCAGTGAAAGAGCATAAAGACTAAGGTAGTAGTACGATGATCCCTAACCCTAGCAATAGTAAATACACATGTATATCATCCTCTGACAATGGGACAAACATCCAACAACAACAACACCTGACATTGCACTGTCATTGCGAAAAGCCAGCTGCTCTCCCTGCCAATAAGAGAATAATAATAAAGCCTTCAAGCACTGAAAGACTGCAAACTTGTCTCTCAAGGAAGAAGCAGAAAACAGAGCTGACCTTGATCCGACATTGCTCCTGTGTCTTTGGGGGTCCCTCTGCAAGAGTGCCATCATCCATAACCTGTACAGAAATTCACAAGACACTCGGACAGCCGAACACTCACCACCACAACCCTAGTTATCTATCTGTATACTCGAGTCGTAGTACCTGAGGACTCACAAGAAGAAGACTAACAACAACAATTCCAGAAATTCCTTGAACTCAAACCCTAGCTTGCCCTAGGATTCTTCTTCTTCCATACCGTCGTCATTCCGTAAGCGTTCACTCGCGCAGCTATGTCAGCCCAAATCTTGCTGGTAAAATTGCCGCGATCAAGAGCCCGGTATTTGTCGCCGAAAGCTTGCAGTAGCATGGTGGTTTCTCCCTCGCTCCACTCAATCGGCGGCTCCTTGGACGTTCTCCTCCCTCGCCCGCCAGATTTTTCCCCGCCACCACCAGCACCGGGAGGCGGAGGACTCGTCCCAACGTCGCCATCATCGCTAGCGGGCCTATCCCGACCACCCTCCACGAGCTTTGCATCAACCCTAAGCATGTCACTCCCAAGCTCCTCCAGCTTCGCCTCGCCACCCCCATGCTGGATGTGATGATGCGCCCCCCCTACGCCATAACCAACATCGCAGTTATTGTTGTTGTTGTTGTGCTGCTCCTGAAGATGATGATGCTCCTCCTCGCCGCCACCATTCCTATTACGATGATTCTCCCCCTGTTGATGCTCCTGGTACTCATCATGATGCTGCAGTTTGTGGGCATTATTAATATGATGATGATGATGATGATGGTGATGATTCAAAACCCCATCTCCTGCTCCTGCTGCTGTTCTTCCAACACCTCCTCCTTCATCTTCCACTACCACCACCACATCCTCCTCTTGCTCCTCCTCCTCCACCACATCTCCATTCTCCTCCTCGTGCACAATCACCTTCTGGCCATACAAAATACGGTTGTCATCGTCTTGGTGGTGGTGGTGGTGGTGGTGATGGTGATGGCCGTCGTCCTCCTCCTCCTGCAACAAGCGGCGCAGTCCGTCGGGGCGACCCATTTCCATCCTACCCAAGACCACGTGATGATGCGAGTCCGAGGAGGTTCCATCCATATGATCAACTACTACGCTGTGCATCATCATCCGCATCGATCGATGTGCAGCAAAAACAACACCATATCCGTCCCTTCCAAAACCCTCTCGTCGGCCCTTGTTGCTGCTGTTCTCCCCGCACCCCCTTACTTCCCTCCTCCTGCTCCTCCTTTTCCTCTTCTTTCTGTTCCCCTTCTGTTCGCTCCCACGTCCGGCCGCGACTCTAGGGTATGTATTATAATCCTAGGAACCCAAGATTTTTCTCCCTCGCGATTTCTTCCTGCGCTGATTGATTTTCTCTCTCTGGCGAATTTCGTTTCTCTTCTGTCGTCTCTCTCTGGCTCTCGCCCCGACCCTCTCTCGCCCTTTCTTTCTCTCGCAAACTGCTTCATCCACTCACCATCTTTTACGTAGCGTCGAGTCTTTTGTCTTCATTCGCTCGCCATCTTTTACGTAGCATCGTGTTCTTTTACCTCTAACCCTTCGTCACCTTTTACATAGCATATTGTTCTTTTACCTTCATAGGCTTTTCATTGTCATCTTTTACATAGCGTGGTATTCTTTCACCTTCATCAGTTTAGCCATCCTTTACATAGCATCGTGTTCTTTACCTTCATCAGCTTGGCCATCGTGTATGTAGCAATGTGTTCTTTACCTTCTTTACAAAGGAGGGCCATCTTTTGCACAGCATTGAGTTCTTTAATTTCATACCCTTGGCGATCTTTTGTGTGTCATGGTGTTCTTTTACCTTCTTAAACATTGTTATCTTTTTACATAGCATCATGATTTTTACCCTTCCTCAGCTTGGCCATCTTTTATGCAGCATGTGTTCTTTACCATCTTCATACACTGGCCATCCTTTATGTTACTTTTGGCCACCTTTATACTTAGTATCTCGTTCTTTACCTTCATTCACTTGGCCATCTTTTACATAGCATGATGTTCTTCACCTTCATTCACTTTGGCCATCTGTTTATGTAGTAGCATCTTGTTCTTTTCCCTCATCTGCTTGGGGGTCTCTTTACATGGCATCTTGGTCTTTATCTTCTTCATTGGCTTGGCCATCTTTTTATGTGGCATCTTGGTCTTTATCTTCTTCATTGGCTTGGCCATCTTTTTTATGTGGCATCTTTTACCTAGCGGAATAATGTTCTTTACAGTCTTTTCAGTAGGCATCAGCTTTTACCAAGCATCATGTTCCTTTGCTTTCATCCACTTGGTGATCTTTTGCGTAACACACAGGTTTTCTACCTTCTTTCACTGGATGAAATTGTGTATTAACGAACATGTACTTTTTTCATCGTATAAACTTTTCATTACTTTCCTCATTCCTTAACCAAGTTGAGCGATTCTTGTGTCATTGGACACACAAATTAGAGAGCTACAAAAAATGTTCTATTGAATGATTTAAAAACTTGATGTTTGCACACAAGGGCTTTACAAATCTTCTTTGTATTTCAAAGGCGAAGATGCAAAGGATCCAAGATTTTAAGCTTGAAATCTTAACATGTTAGTAATTCACTCATCATCAACCATTGAACCTTCTTACACCAAATTGTGCCCATATTTTCCTCGTTCTTTTATTGAATTAAACCATTTTCGTGACATTGAAAGTGCTAGGTGGAGTGTTACAAATGTTTTCTCAGCTTTAGAAGCAAATAAACAATGTGTGAGAATTTTGACTTCCTTTGAATTTTGAAATGTTTGTTCACACACGCGCTTATTTCATTGTAGTTAGAAAAAATTTAGGATTAGTTTAATTTAGAGTAGGTTTGTTTAGGTTCTGATTTAGATTAATTTAGGTTTGTTTAGTGAGGAGGAAGCAAGAAGGCAGCACCTAAACATATAAACATAAGTTTGTTTAATTTTCTCAATTAATTTTTAACTAATTTTCTTTTAAATGAACATAAATTTGAGATCTGAATTTTGAAAAAACTATTTATGAAAATTAATTTGTTATCACAGTTGAGAAAACTGAATTGATTAAAAAATTTATTTAAAAATATGATACCTTGATCAGTTCTCATAACTCTAAAAATATTTAATTTAAAAAAATCGAGTCAATTCTCTCAAGTGTTGGGAAAAATTGAAACTGGGAATTCTCATTTTAAAAAAAAGGGACCCACCCAACACAATTATTTACCATCATTTGCTTGCTTGGAATCCTTTACTCTTTTGAAGCACAAGAGTAGACCCAGCCACAATGAACCAGCCACCCCCCCCCCCCCCCCCAAGTCAAGCTCAGTGATACAGGGCTCACATGGTGTTCACCTGCACACCAGTGGGTTTGGCCTCGTGTTGTCCGGTTACCTGGATTAACCGGGTAACTGGACCCGGTTCTGGTTCCACTTAACCAGAACCGAGCCATAGCCAAGGATCCACCCCGAACCAGAACTGGGGTTCTGGGTCGCCAGGAAAACCGGGTATGAAGCGAACCTCGATTCCACACGCCCAGCTAATCGAAATCGAACCTGGTTTTCGGTTCCTTTTGTAGTAGAGGTTCGGAGTTGGATCGGGTTTTCTTCAATATCTCTAGTTTCGGTTCCCTTTTAGGTTTAGGTTTAGTATTTTTTTTAGGGCTTGGATTAAGGTTAGGGTTTTGGTTTTGTTTGTTTGTTTGTTTTGTGGTATTGAGTTTGAGTCTTTGAACTTGAACCACCATCACCTCTTGTGTTTTGAACTTTGAACTTGCATATGTCTTTGCCTCTTGTTTCTTCTTCTCTTATGTTCTTGTTCTCTTGTTTCTTAATTAAGGAAGTTATTGTGGTTATAGTTGTTGGTGATGACAATGGTTGCAGTCGTTGTATTCATCTTTCTGTTTCTTACTACAATGCGACAAGCATCAAGCAACAAGTAAGCTTTCGTTGTTCCTCATCATCATGATGTTCTTGATCCAAGTCATCTTGGCATTTTGCTTTGTTCCTCATCATGATGTTCATGATCCTAGTCCTTGAGCTCTACTTTGTTCTGTTCCTCATCATGAAGTTCATAATCTTAGTCTTCATGTGTTTTGCTCCTCATTGTGCGATGTTCATGATTTTGGTTCTCATATGTTTAATTATGTTTTGTTCTTCATCATCATGATGTTTTCAATCCTAGTCCTCGCGTGCTTTGCTCTACTCTACTCCTCATCATTGTGATGTTTTCGATTCGGATCCGTGTGCGTTGTGTTGCGTTCATTGTCATCGTGATGTTATTAATCCTAGTCCTCGTTATGCTATACTCCTTGTCGTTGTGATGTTTTTTGATCCTTGTCCTCGTTCTACTCTATTCCTTGTCATCATGATGTTTTTGATCCAAGTCCTTTGGCACTCTATTCCTTGTCATTGTGATGTTTTTGATTTTGGTCATTGTGCGCCATGTTCTATTTTATTTTGCTTTGTTATTTGTTGGCGTGATGTTTTTGATCTTGGTCCTTGCATGCTTTGTTGTGTTTGTTGTCATCATGTTGTTCTTAATCTTGGTCTTCATTTTGTTATGTTCCTCATCATGATGTTCTTGATTTCAATTTTCTAATGTTCCACTCCTTTTCGTCGTGATGTTCATGATCTTGGTCCTTGCACATTGTGTTATGTTCATCATCATCATGATGTTCTTCTTAATCGTAATCCTTGTTTTGCTCTACTTTGCTCCTTGTTGTCATGATGTTCTTCATCCTAGTCTTTTGGTTGCAATGTTATAGTCTTTTTGGTTGTGTTATTCTGCTCTTTAATCCTCTTGATTGCCATGTTATGCTCCTCTTGGTTGCGATGTTTTATTATATGGTCCTTTTGGTTGCCATGTTTTGTTCCTCTTAGTTGCGATTCTTTGTTCTCTGGTCCTTTTAGCTACCATGTTTTGCTCCTTGAACCTTCAACCATTTGTAACCTTACACCTTAAATTATGGTGCTAGTTGCACCTTAAACCTTAAATTTTGTGTGGTTTGTTTATTAAGGTTTAGGGCATGGAAGAACACTTGATTTAGTTCGATGAATTGGTTTTCCCCACTCAACTTAATCATCTTGAGGTTGATCATTGTGGATTAACATCAATGAGTGGTGTGGCTAGAAGCACAACACCAGTGGTTGAGTCTACAAACAAGACCTATCCAACATTGGGATTTGATAACAAAGCATGTTTTTTGGAAAGTGAGGAGTCAAAGCACCACTACTTGGGCTTTCTTTGCACCTAACAACACATCATGTTGGCAGGTAAACTCAAGTGCCTTTAATCAATCCAAGCAATTGAAATGTTTCTTTTGTACTCCTAGGGGATTCAAGTGCAAGACTTTGAAAGGATATCATCATTTACAAGACAACTAGTGGGATTTTTGCTCTTCAAAAACATTTTCAAAAGCATGCACCAGATGATGTGGATTGGATGAAGGTGGAAAAAGAGAGGTTGGACTTTTTTTTGGATGGTCTAGTCTCATTCTTTCCATCCTCTTTTTAAAAAGTGTTGATATACCTTACACCAAGGACAACCTACACCAAAAACAATTTGAAATTTTTTAAAGGTTGTTCATAGTTAAGGAATTAGTCCCTTTATTTTTTGTTGAAGCTCCATTTTTAGAAAGCTTCTCTTAAAACAAAATGGTTATTTCAATTTTCCATCTAAACATTTTCTACTGAATGATATTTTTCCTTGGGTTGTCGAAAATATTAAGGAAAAATATGTATCTTCCATTCTTGAATCTTGCCATTCTTGCACCATGTCTTTTGATTTATGGATGTCTAGAATGGGAGTGGATATTTTTGTGATGATTGGCATTTTTTGAGTTCTAAATGGGAATATTTCCATGTAACGATAGGTTTTTTCAAGATAATTGACAATACTAGGAGTGCCATGGCTTTGCAAGTCAATGATGTGCTTACAAAATATAACCTTAACTTTTGAATTATCACATACACCAAAGATTAAGGTAGTAACCTCTTAATCATGACCATGACATTAACTTCTATTATTTGATGTGAGGCACTAAACTTGACTCTACGATTTGTGGGGGCATGTTAGGGGCATGCCATGTCCAAATGTTGTCGATATGCAACGAATGATTCAAAGGTTTCTAGTGGACTAAACATTTCCATCAAGGATTCTTAATCCATTTTGTTGGAAAACTATCACATGGACCAAAAATAACAAAACAAGCCACCAATAGTGGCACCTGCACATAGAAGCTCAAGACTCTAGTCAAAATTAAGTTTGCTTCTTATATCATTCTCTTCTGAAAAACTTTGGAATTCAAACATGTAATTTTATTATGCTATGGTAGGCAAACCACCTTGGCCTTTTAAGCTTGCATGCCAAGTCCCCAAATTTGGGTTATAACTTAAACAATAACGGATACTTTGGGTCCCATGGTTCAACAATGTGTGTTGAACTCAAGCCAAGGCATTGGCTCTTATTTTATTTATTTATTTGCGGTAATTTCACTAGTATGTGAGATGAAGGTTGATTGTTTAACACTTGATTCCAAGGTGAAAACACATTAAAGTGGAGTACATAATCTTATCACAACTTGTTGGATTATCAATCATGGGCCATGGTATAAAATGAAAATGAATAATATGTGAAAAGGACTCAAAAATTAATAATACATGTGATATAATCACATTATATGCATTTCATGAATACATTTTGACTTACCATAACATATTGGACTTTTGTAATGCCAAAAACCTTGCAAATCACAATCCATATCATATGACTACAAATTCATTATATTTACTAAACTGTTTAATTCATTAAATTTATTTTACATAGAAAATAATGTGATGCCATTAATATAAAGGAATTTTTTTTTGACAGATTTTGAAAACCATAAATTAAGATATACAATGAAATATGGATTTGTTTATAAATTGTTTTATTGATTTAAATTAATATTTCAACCTTTTTTTAATGTAAAATTTTGATATAATTATCTATCATTGATAAAATCTAAAACTTTTTAAGAAATTGTTTAGCCTTACCATATGATTTGTGCAATATAATGTATTTTGTTATATTGTGTATGAATTTTTATTTTAACACTAATATGGACTCCACACATGCTGGAAAGTATTCCACCTTAATGTGCTTTTACCCTTCGACAAAACTCAAAGCTTTGATAGTGAGCTCCAAATCTTAGAGCAATGCATGAAAGCCCAAATGGTAGGTGTTTTGGAACCTTTACTTCCTTTTATGGTTGGTTTCCAAGCTTGTAAGGCTCACAACATGTTAGTCATGATTCTAGATCCTGATGTTGGGGTTGGTCATTAATTATGTTGGCAAGGAAAGGGTTCTTAGAATTGCAAGTGAGCATGACATGATGGTATTATTTTTGCTCCTTGTATCTACATACAAACTTTTAAACCCAAATGATGTAAGTGATAAGGGGCACAATACTTCTACATCCCAAGGGGCACAATCCACTAGTTTATACAATTCCTTAAGTATTGTTGAGGACATGGCCTTGTCAATGGTGAAAGAATGATTAACCCATTTCAAGATCAAAAAGTTATCGTTGAAGAATGAAAAGATCACTTGGGTTGGTGGAAAACTCATGAGATATAATTTTCTTATGTTGGATTTGTAGCCCAACAAATCCTCAAGATTGTTGGTTTGCAAATCAAAGTGAAATGAGTGTTTAGCATTGCCGATATTTGCATCAATTTATAAGTCTCGGTTGGGCATGGACAATCTTGAAATGATTATAAGCATCTACAAGAATTGGCTGGACGATGCCCGCCTTTGTGGTTTTTTAAGCATGGAGAAATTTGTGCAAATGGAGGAAATCCTAATGAATGAAAACGAGGGATCATTGCATCACTTGGGCTCTTGGAGTTGGATGAACCCAACTCTAAGGTTTAGGTATCCTTTTTTTTTTTGGTTTCTTGCATATTTCAAATTTTCATTTTCCCCAAAGTATCTTAAACCCTAACCATAATACGAGAGGAAGTCAATTTGTTTAACTTGTTAGGGGGTGTTTTAGGTCTTTGGAACAACGATTACACTTTGGCTCTTGGAGTTCGATGCTCTTGCCTAGGGTTTAGGTAATTTGGTCTCTTGATTCTCGCATCTTCCAAATTTTTTTGGCCATATCCCTAAATCCTATAACCAAGTTTGGGTATTGTTAATGTGTTGAAATTGTTGTCTTATGTTGTCTTAGGTCTTTGGAGTGGTATGCAGATCAAGGATGCCCAAAGCACTAACCTTAGAAATTGAATGTGATGTAAACCTAGACTTTGTTAAGTCTCAAGGTGGTTTGTTTCATCTTTGGCATGAAACAAACATGAAACCAATTGGCAAAAAAAAATAGTATTGATCAATTATAGTGGTAGAAATTAGACCCTAGCATTTTAGGGTTAGGTTTTATTCTTTACACTTTAAAGTAGGTTAATTAAAAATTGGCTTTTGGAAAGCTTTGCAAGAATTTTTTTGGAGTAAAAAACAAAAAAAAATTGCTTCAATTTGTCTTTTCCACTGCATATTCAAGAATCAAATTCGAAATTGGCTCTAACCCAACCAGAATTGAAATCAGCCCAATTTTGGAAAAAACAAAAACCAAAAGCAGAACTGGCCTCCTCTTGAAAAGAACTGGAACCGAAACCAGGTAGAACAGAATTTTTTTGTATGAAGCATAAAATTTATATGGTCTTTTGGGTGAGCAAATCGGTTTGGACGAATAAATTTACAAAGCATTCAATGCTTGTAAAAGGTGTTGTGCAAGTTTATTTATTTTTCAATTTTGTGATGTTGATCATGTGGCAATCATCCATAAGTATATTTAGCCAAATTTGGCAATATTCAAAATATGAAAGGATTGGGAAACAAGTATACATCATGTTGGATGTGGTAAACATTGCAACATGCCCAAATTGCAGTATGGGGGGAGCAACTCTTAAGGAGAGTATTTTACTCCTTTGTGCTTTATCTTCTATTGAAATTTTTCTTAAGATGAGACACAAGTATGAAAAGGTTACAGTTTGATGATCATTTTCAACTGTATTGAATAAAACATAATTTCATTGTGAAAAATTTGGGAATCATTTTGCTTTTGCAGAGGTTCATACAGCTACTTCTCATGCAATCTTTATTATGATTTTGTTAGAACCAGATTTTCATGTTCTCATTGAGCTTCTTCTTTCTGGGCAGTCTTTGCTTTGATTTCATTTGAAGGGGAATATCATATTCTGTCCATTTGAGAAGAGCTTCTTCTCATGCAATATTTGGCATGATTTTATTTCAAGGGAAATATCATGTTCCCATTGTTCACTTCTTCTCATGCAATCTTTGTTGCTGTAATTCTTTTAAGGGGGATTTCTATTGTCTCCTCATCAAGCTTATCCTTATGCAATCTTCATTGCTGTGCACATTTGGTACATTTCACTTTGAGAAGAGTTGCATCAGAGATTGGCATCCAGAAGTCTGGGCATAATTAAGTTCCAATTTCAGCTTGAAGATGACACAGCTAACAACCTTCTATATGAAATTTTTACAACCTCTGAAGTGTCAATCAACAGGTAACAATCAGATCTATCTTTGCCTGATGACATCCCTGCTACACTACCTCAGATCCCAGGGAGAGCCAAGTAGTCATTAACAAAAGGTTGCTAAAATACTTTGATCATGTTGCTTATCAGGCCCAACATCTGCGTGGTGGTCCAAATACTCTATTGGAGAGAGAGTTGCTAAAACAAAATTTCTACTCAGGAAATTCTGGAAGACTGCAGACAAAACAAAATTTGCATGCTTGTTCCAGCAACTCAATACAAATGCCAGGGAATTCCCCAAAACAAATCTTCGGTATTTCTGGATTATCAAATTTAGTCTGTATCTGTTTGACCTTTGTCTGTAAACAGAGAATGGAAATCAAGATAACTACTATGTCGATGGATAGAACATTTGTCTGCCACAAGATGCACTATCTGTCTGCTGATGAAGGCAACAATTTTTTTGTCCTCATTAGGCTGCAGTCCCCAGTGGTTTAGCTGAAGTCACCACAATATCCTCATGTGGCTTCATTGCAGGGAACAGCAACACTTCCTGAGATAATGAACCACACAGAACTTCAGTCTACAACAGTACCATCACACAAATTTCCTTGGCCTTTCTCAGCTTTAATCCACTATCTTTCCTCAAATTATGAAAAATGAATTACTTAAACATCAAACCATACAGTGGATCAGGACAATGACACAAGTTATTTCCTCACACCTCTTATCCACAGCTGTTAAGAGATTATGTTCAGATGACTTAACAAGCAAAAGAAAGTAGGTGCAGAAATACTGCAACTTTAGAAGAGAGTTGGAATAAAACCTTGATGTTTTGTGAATCAGTTAGCATCATGGTGAGCCGATCTATACCCATGCCCCAGCCTGCAGTAGGAGGCAGCCCATACTCCAGGGCAGTACAGAAGGTTTCATCTATTTGCATTGCCTCATCATTACCCTTCTCCTTATCCTGCATTATCTCACATCCACAGCACTCTCTTCTGTCATCTCTCCAAAAACAACAAAAGACATCCTAAAACACTAAATGTGAACTCCCCAAACTCATTACTGCACATGTAAGCCCTGTGTGAGACTCCAATCATGTTATCATCAAGTGTATTGATTCACTTCTCTAAAGCCAACAGGTCTGATCAGCCAAAAGTCACAAATTCCAGCAGACAATCAACAGGCACTCTGAATCATGGAACGTACAGGTCTTCATACCCCACTGGCAAATATTATCAAACAGAGACAAGGCCTGAAGGCTACCTTTACTTGATCAGCAAATCGTTCACGCTGAACCACTGGATCATTCAGCTCAGTATATGCATTACACACCTATATCCACATGAACCAACAAGGAAACAGCATGCAGACTATAGTTACCAATATGACCGAGTAAAGACATGCCAAACCCTGAGAGTCCTTAAGTCCCATCACCAATAAGATCCAGAGTCAAAAATCTGCTTCCAGATCCTTCAAATAGGAAAACTGTCGAGAAACTACAGGTCAATCAACATTGATGATCACCAAAATAACATTCCATACCTCATGCTTGTTCACAAAAAGCTCAAAACGCTCTGTAATGCCTGGTATAGACCGATGCCACTTGGCGAGCGGACTCATGATCTTTGGGTGATGCATAATGAATGCAGGGTTCACACATGTCTCCTCAACAAAGTGTCCAACTAGCTGCAATCAACATGATCCACAAACTCTACTTACTTTTTGTCAAGAAACCCAAAACAGAGGTCTCAACTGGTCATGTGCACAAGGACAAACATTGGTTATGCATAATGAAATATACCAAGATTTTCTTCAGAACAGGTCTAAGGGTGTAACAAAAATCCTCGAGGAACGTATTCCATCTTTTGATTAACTTCTACATGCATACTGAGCCTGTGCTGGGATGCAACACAATGAATTAGCAAGAGAGAGGCCCACCTTATCCAGAAGTCGGCTGGTTGTGTGAGGAGGTGGACACTTCACATCAAACCTTTCACATGCATCTTGCAAGTACTTGTTGGTCTCCTCAGATTCCAAGTCGTTTGGAAGCTTGATTTGTCCATTAGAAGTTTCCTCAAGGCCCTCAATCATGGGAATTCTCCTGTATGGCAACAGGTCATGCTTAAGAGTCCTAAATCCTTACAAGTGGGCAATCACAGGAAACCAACACATCAGACCATTGAAAACATTATCAAACTTAAAATACCTGAAAGGGGGAGTGAAGTCAATCTCAATTGGAGGTTGGTCACGTCCATTTGAATGACACAGGATCTTATAGCCCCCAGTTATTTCCTTCACCATTCCTGCAACATTTCATCTGCAGATGTTCAGAAAGAATAGACCCTGCAAAGGAAAGTGAAACAAAATCCCTGCTTGTACATCATGAGAACAAAAATGATATGAGCTCTGGTCAGAACAACCACTTGAACTTTCATCACCACAACTACCATGTTTATGCTAAAGGCTTAAAAATCTTAAACTTGCACACATGATACTTTACAAGACTTTCTGTGGAAAATTGAGGTACTGAAGACTCAATCCCACTTCTCATGAGGATGGATGAAGTCTCATACCAGATAGCAGTTCCTCAGTCACTTCCATCAAATCATTGTAGTCTGCATAAGCCCAATAGAATTCACACATGGTAAACTCAGGGTTGTGTGTGAGATCAAGGCCCTCATTTCGAAACTGCTTGCCAATCTCATAGACTCTGTCTAATCCTCCAACAATCAGCTTCTTGAGAAAAAGCTCAGGGGCAATACGCATGTATAGATCCATATTGAGCTCATTGTGATGTGTCACAAAGGGCCTTGCAGATGCACCGCCAGGAATCATATTCATCATGGGTGTCTCCACCTACATGCACATTAGCAACAGTTAGAAGGAGTAGCATACCATTTATGATATTTCTAAGATCACCTCATGATTGAGAACAAGGAGAAGCTACCAATTGACAATGAACGAATTAGTAGCAGCAAGAGTACCTCAAGGAATCCCCGTTCATCAAAAAATCGGCGAACATAACGAATGATTTGTGCTCTAGTACTGAAGACCTCTCGCACTTCAGGGTTGATCATGAGGTCAAGATACCTCTGCCGATAGCGGGTTTCCTATTCAAAAGATACGGATGTCACTTTGAGCTGTAAGGTTGTTCACATGTGTCAGCTGCCACTCTAGTTGTTAAGCAAATTCATTGGAAAGTAGGTTCAAACCAAGATCATTTTTCCTCACCCACAACACAGTACTCTGACACTCCTGACTATGACTGAAATGTTATCACACTAAAGACGACCCTCTAGATTAAGTTCACACCATTGTTGCTGTCCAAAGCACAAAGGTAAAGCAAAACAGCCAAACAAAATTATCCATATAGGGTTTGAGTGCCTGAAACTGGAAATCGCAGTGGAGTGAAATATGTATACCACCATATTGAGAAAGTTCCACAAATGCACAATCAACATACCCTAGAAAGCTTAGGCCATGAAATATCTATGAGATTGCAGAGAAAACTCCAAGACCGCACTTTATAGGTCACCATTCTGTCAGTTCCAGCAAAACTAACACCAAAACGACAAAGTGCAGCCATAGCCTTATGAGTGTCACTCACAATGTGTCAGACCAGCACCTTCATTATGAGTAGCAGTGATGAGCTGCCATGACTCCCCACTGAGTTCATCAGCTCCCAATTTTTCATAAAATATTCTGCCCAAAGTTTTGGGCAAACTATCATAAAAATATCTGCTTACACCTGGATGATATGCAGATCTATTCACCTGATCTTTCAGTATGTAACGGTCAAGATTCCTTGGTATTCCAGGATGCCATGCCTCAGGAACAATATTCTCCTTATGTTTCGTAAGCTGTTCATAAGGCAAAGCAGAACACCATGCAGGTTATACAACAAATGAATCACTCCCTTTGTCAATCTTTGTGCATCCAGTACTAAAACCAACCTTTGCCTCATTTACTCATATGCCACATTAGGCCACAAATCCTGGGACCTCATCCCCAATATGTACCTGGCTCTTGCCAGCAGCATTAGCAGCAGAAGCTTGCCCCTTAGGAAGCATGTGCAGACAGTATGATAGAACTGCAATAGAACTTGGAAAGATGCTCAATTCTCCCGTCTTACTCTTCCCTGCAAGAACAATACAACCACGCACATCTTTGTGCAATTAAAATCCAGGATAACATTCTGTCAAGTAGAGCATGCAGAATGAGAAGGCAAGAACCTTGCATTGCTGTCACCTCCAGTTCAAAATATATGAATTGCACTATTGCTCGATGATATCAGTTTGGTGATAAAAGGAAGTACCTTGCAGAGAGAAATTAATGGAAGCTATGACTAAAGAAGTTCAAATACCTGGGAATCCTTCTATACCCACAATGTCACCCCTCTTGATTCCAGCATGTAATTTTCCATAGTCTGTCTCATTCAAGCCAGAACACCTGCAATCCAAGCTCCCCATATGAAAATGTAGGCCTGATGTGTCATAGAATCTTTATACTAACCTACCTTTCAAATGACACCTCTCCATGCTTCCCGAAGCAAATCCAGGTGTCCACACACTCTCACTTAGAAATCACAAAAACACGAGTCAAATCTGAAAGGGCACTCACTAAGGAAAACCTGCCACAATATACAGAAAGTCTTGGAGCCAACCAGGTGGACTTCACCCGCAGCATTTTCAACAGAATATATTGACCAATCGCAATGTGCAAAGGGATGCAAGATGTGCAAGGAATTGCAAACCAAGTTCCAAAGACATAGCACAAATAGCATCACTCACTCAGGATATATCTCAAGTCTTCATTGATTAATTCCAAGGTCATGAGCAACTCACCTGAGCTCAGCAAAAACCTGAATTTTGACACCATCACCATGCAAATCATAAAAATGCAAGCTTGTTCCCGAACTTCTCTTGCTCAGAATTCTTCCTGTGACAGGCCAATACTCATAATGGATAACAGCAAGATTGCAGCCTATTACCAACCAGAATCTTTCTTGATCTACATAAAACAAATTTGACTGTCAAAAACCCACAAAAATCTTAAGTTTGTTGCCAAGGTGCTTGGCTGTAGCTTCAACCAATCAAATTCTACTGCTCTTGGTATCTATTGCAGACCTACCTGCTACAGACACAATCTTATCCTCAAGACGCTGTGCAGCATCAAGCTTGGAATAGGTCTTCACAAATTCAGGAAGACGCATTGTGGTGTGAAACTTGTGAGGGTACGGGTTGATGCCTTTAGCCTTGAGATCCCCCAAAACCTGTAATCTATTTCGAGTATATTGCTGCACTCATGACAAAGAGATGCATGACGTGCATAAGTTAGACAGACTCAGCAACAGACATCATCCACCACCATAAATACAACATGGTAATTGTAAAAAGAGAACAGTCCTGAAAGAACAAAGGCCATGCAACCTGGTTACAACATTACATGTAAAACCCTAGACCCCAACCACATGGAAAGAAGAAACAATCTCTTTTTTTTTGGACTGCCTTACAGTGGGATCTATCTCTTGTTCTTCATGTTCCGCCTGCACTTTCGCAGATGGCTTCCTTGCACTAGCCTCTGCTTCTGCCTGTAATGTCACGTATAATCAGAAGAAAGGTCAGATAAAAGAAACAACAACCAGACTGTTGCTATAAGATTCTCCAAAAACTCCTTCAGTGCTTCCTTTAATTCTTCATAGCAACCTTTTCATTTATAGGAACTAGTAGTGATCTTTCTTCTTACCTTCCTCCTTGCCTCTTCCTTCACTTCAGCTTGCTTCTTCAACTTCTCGAGCTTCTTCAACGCACTTTAAACACCAAAACCAACACAAAAATGTTAAAGAAACCAATTGAGAGACAACGAAAGCGACAAAGGATAGCACAGTGAAAGTACCCCAACATCGTCAAAAAGTAAAATTCAAGAATTCTTTGCTTTCTTCTGGTACTCAGCAAGGCAGGCGTAGAACAAGAAAGAGACGGAAATCTTACTTCTTGCTCAGAGGCTCCCCGGAGTCGAGTGGTGAGGCAGCATGGTCCACAACATGGTCTGCATTGGCGTCATCCATAGCTGGTCCTCCTGGCATAGCCGCAAGGGAAGAAGAAGGGATTGCGCGTGTAGGAGGAGGAGGAGGAGGCCAGAGAGGTTGCGGCCGCGAGAGCAGCTTCTATGAGCAGCAGCAGCAGAGTGCAAACCCCCCACACACACCGCGCAACACAAAAGGCGTTAGGGTTTCTAGGGTTTTTAGGGTTTTATGTTTTTCTTTTTGGATCATACTCCAGAGTCCAGACCTACTAGGTTGTGTTACCCACCTGCTAGGGTTTCTTTCTTTCTTTCGTTCAAATTTGTGATGTAGCTGAAGTGGCCATCATCCATAAGATGATTTAGCCAGATTTGGCTACAATAGTATAAAAAACCGAGAATCCTTCTATATTCTTGGCTGCCTACTGGGGAACTTATCATAAAATTTGGATTTTTTTCCATTGAAATCTGGCGAATTTGGGCCATTTTGTAATGAAAAATCCTTTGTGTACATCGAAATCATATTTCTCAGGTCGAAATTTTGCTACATTTCGCCGAATAAAGAAAAAGGAACACTGCCACTTACCTATCTGTTAAGTGCCCTGATTTTTGTGGGTGGGTGCTTTTGAAATCCTGATCGGGTTTGCTGCAATCTTGGAACTGGTTGGGCGTTCGAGGTACTCAAGTGTGGAACACCTCTTAGCAGAATAGGCTTTACCTCAAGCACTTTACCAAAGGGGACCAGCGCTTTCTTTAGTTGATATGCTTCATGCTGCTGGTGGAGGGTTTGGTACTTGGTGGTTCCCTTACCTCTGTGTGGCATGCCTCTTTTGAGCTGTTTGCTTGCCTGGACTTTGGCCTCCTCCTCCTCCTTTCTCTCCCTTTCTTGGGTGCTTTCTTTTATTTGAAGCTTGGCAGGGTTTCATCAGACCAAATGGTAATATTTAGACGCTTGATCTCTTACTTAAGACTAGTGTAGCCTTTTGCTGTTGGCCCAAGTGTGAACTGGTTAAACAATTAACTTTTCCTTCCAAAACTAATTTTTCAATTTAATTGATTCCCTTATAGTGTTTAGTTTTGATTTAAATGAATTTTCAGTGAAAACATTATTCAATAACTTCTGCATCATATTTCAAAACATTATGAAACTAAAGCTTGGTGCACCCATACTCATCAAGGGCTTTCGAATGGTACCAAAAGCATGGCAAACAACATCGTGGTTTTGGAGATCTCAACATGACAAACAAGGTGTGTTTCACACAATGGCCTTGCCATATATATATGGTTCTATATGCGAGAAGAAAAATCAATCATTGATGCGATTGATACTTTTTTGGGTTCATTTCTTACTCATATATTAAAAGAAGCAAAGTTATGGATCTTTAACATTATTATTATTTTTTGTTAGGGAAGCAAAAGTGAGATACATGGTTTGGTAATTTGAATACAAAAATATATATGGTTAATCCAATAAACTTCTTTACTTCTTAATTGACATATTGTTAAAATGGCATTACTCCATATATGGTTTAATTGTGAATCATAAATTGTTTTGCTTTTTAGAAAGGTCAAAGAAAGTTTATGTTGATACATATAACCCGTTAGTTGTTTTGATGATGTTCTATTTTAATCCACATTAAAATCACCCATGAATATTGTTAGATGATGTGAAGCTTTTTAAATAAATGTCTTTTAATAGTTGAAGAAAACTTTGAATATGTGTCAAGTGGAGGGCTTATAAATAACAACAACATTAACTTATGTTAATGTTGAAGGTTGCAACAATAATTTGAATATTAATTTAAAAATATATTTCATGTGTATGTAATGTGTTATTTGTATCGTAAAGCATAACAATGCCATTGTAACATGACAAAATTGAAAACTTGTGTTTGTTAATGCCACAAACATTCAAATTTCATACTTTTTATTCTTGTTTCATTAAGGCATAATATATGTGATGCTTGTATATTAGGGTCGGCAATTATATCATGGTAATGTTAATTGAGAGATCAAGTGTTTAAAGATTGAATAGTTAAATAAAGTAAAGATCGAAAGTTTTTCAATGTTGGTAAAGGTAATTTCATATTTTACTTGTATTTCTTGTACCTTTGTTATGATAGGTGTCCAATTATTTTGAATGGTGAGATAATTTTTATATAGGATTTTGTTGATGATTTTTGTGTGTTGTCCAATTTTTGGGTTCAAAAATTCAACCAAAATTTCAAATGTTAGATGTGATTGTGTTGCAGTTCAAAAACTCCTTTAGCACCATTAACAAGTCCATTATTGGTGCAATATTTACATGCACATAATTCAATTATCATATTTGGTTTCAAATGGAGTTCGTAATGTAATCGACTAGTTTTTTATGGATTTGTTTTAGATAATGTGAAATTAGGTGCACACATGTCATGTCTAATTCTTTTGCTTGGAAATAATTAAATTGGACCTATTATTTCTTTAAATAATAAATTTTAATTGTGTTTTGAGTTACTTTATTTGTATAAAGCAAATGAGGAAATTTTGGAATAAATGGTAGAAATCTTAAGCATAATTTGTTAATATATCAATATCTTGTTGTGTTTAATGAGTTAAATTTTTTTATTAAGGATTTCAATGAATTGTGTATCCTATTGTCACATAACATAACATAATTCATAAATTTTTATTTATTTTTTGCTAAAAATTAATACCCAAAGAATTAAATCCCACATCTATTGGTTGAAATGCCCATGTATCATGAATTGGTGGCACTTGATCAAAATTACCAATTATCAAAACATCTAAATTTCCAAAAAAATATTGTGTTTATGCTTAATTATTTGTAATCTTTTATCAATAAATGGAAACATTTGACTATTTATCAATGTTATTTCATCCAACACTATCAATTTTAATTGCATATATTGTTTTGGCAAAACATTATGTTTTTCATCACTTAGTGGTATAAAATCATTGATTGATTTGTTTAATGGAATTGATTATCTTGAGTGTAGTGTTGATCCACTAATATTATATGCAATTTTTCTTGCATATTCCATTGTAAAAATTGTTTGTTTTGATGGATTTAAATTCTTGTCTTGTTTGAGGTAATATTGAAAAAGACATTGAATAATCACCATTAAAGTGAACGTTTTTTTTGTTCCCACACTTTGAGTCAAAAATATGGATAAAGGTTCATTTGGAATCATTCTTTTTTTATACAAAATGTCGTCAAAGAGGACACATTGTTCTTCATTTAATGAACAAACCATGTTTGAAAAAATGAAATATGGATGAGTTTCATCTTCAAGTAATCGTAATGAATCAAATTGAAAATTGGTTATTATTTGCTTTTGGATTCACATGAAATTGTAAAGATATGTCATTTTTTCCATGCCATCGAAATTTGGTTTGATGACATCTAATATGGAATTTGTGTTTTTTTTAAAAAATTGATATGGTTTTCATGATTTGGAAAAATTTCTATCCATAATGTGTTGTTGTTTTCAATAGCCAATTTGTTAATTATCAACTCTATTTCATCCTAATCAATTTTTGCAATGTTTGTAGTGTTAACACCAAATGGATTTATGAATTATTTGAACCGATTGAATGGACAATTTTTTTGCTTTATAAGCATCATGCCAAATTGAATATGTTTGTTTTTGTGACATTTATTCATTACAAAAGGTCAAAATAATAATAACATTTCTTTCTAATGGTTTTCAAGATATTTATGCTTATAGAAATCAACCCCATGAACAACGTTTGATTTTTTGTATTTTTTTAAGGTTCTAATATCATAATTTGTAACAAATTGAATAAGTGAAATATGAAATAATGAAGTAGGTCAATTGATATATTAATTGATTATTGATGAACATTGTATATTTGTGGGAAGTAATGGCTTTTTTTTTCAACATATGATGAAGTTTCAAAATGAAAGTTCTTTTTGGGGATGTCTTAATAAATTAGAATAATCTCAATGCATGGTGTAATGATCATGAAAATATTAAGTAAACACTTAATTGTGCAGACATTTGTTGAGAATTCAAAAAAACGCAACTTTTGAGAAGGCCAACTTGACCAATGTGTCCACATTGACCCAAAGGTATGTCTGTTTTGATTAAAGGTTTGGGGCATGAAAAACACATGTTACATTTTATCAATAGATTTGATTAAAATGACCTTTTGACCATGTGTCAAGCTGAAGATCTAGTCAAAATGGGCAAATATCCATCAAAATGGCCATGGCTTAATCAAATTGGCCATATTGAATGGATAAGGTTTAGTCAAATCAACCATCTTGATTTGACCCTTAATCAAATTGACCATTATGATTTGACCATACTCATTTGATGATTTAGCCTAATAGTTAAGCCTACGCTACCTACCTAACTTAACATAACTAATAGGTTAATTAAATAGCCTAGCTTAAACCTATTTTGTAGATTACCTAGGACATAGCTTAGGATTATTAAGTAGCTTATAACTAGGTAGTGTAAGCTTTCTAAGTAAGTATCCTAGGTGACTTAAGATCACTAGGTAGACCTATTAACCATGTAGATAATCTACTAACTTAAACTTACTAAGTAAATAACATAGGCCACCTAGGCTTACAAGGAATAAATTAGTTTAACTTAGGCTATTAAAGTCTACTTAGTGGCTATGTAAATAACATAGGCCACTTAGGCCTACAAAGTAAGTAGCTTAACTTAGGCTACTTAAGCCTACTAGGTACATATGTAGCCTAACTTGGGCCACCTAGGCCTACATGGTAGGTAGTTTAGCCTAGGCCAATTAAGTAGGTATGTAACATAACCGAGGCCACCTAAGTTGGTACATAGCTTAAGTAGTTTAGGTCAAGTTAAGCTTACTAAATAGGTACATAACTCAAGTAGCCTAGGTTAAGCTAATCTAAACCTACTAAGTAGGTATGTAGCTTAACTTAGGCTACTTAAGTAGGTACATAATTTAGGTAACTTAAGTAATGTAGGTTAATTTAACTTAGGCTACCTAGGTAGGTACATAATTTAGGTAGCCTAAACTAGGCCTACTAGGTAGGTACGTAACCTAATTTAGGCTACTTAGGTAGCTACATAGTTTAAGTAGCTTAGGTTAACCTAATCTAGGCTACCTAGGCCACTTAGGCCTATTAGGTAAGTACACTTGTAATTAACCTAGACTAGACAACCTAGGCTACCTACCTAGTATGCTTAGGGAAGATCTATTAATTATAGGCTAGTAGGTACCTACATAGCCTACTAAATAACATAAGCATAAGTAGGTATAAACATAGACTTAGTAAGTACCTATAAGACATGATAAATTATAACCTACATGTTATTTAAGTACATGCATTTATTAATATGTACCTCCTACCTATTTAGATTAACCTACCTATAACCTACCTATTTATGTAAGTAATGTAAAAAAATTCAAGTTCATTTAATGCAACATGTTGAAAAAAATTCATGGATTGTTGATTACAATATATAGTCCAAAATCATGTTTATGAAAATATGTTCTGCAAAAAAATTATCTTATGGGGTGGTGGTGCAATGGTTAAGGACTTGATTCTTCAATGTGGAGGTGAGGAGTTCAAGTCCCCACACTTGCAACCTAGGCTACCTTGGCTACTTAAGGGACCTAATTAGGTAGCCTAAGTTGCAAAACCTTCTAAACCACCTAGCCTAGGTTACTTGGTTTAGCCTAAGTGGCTTAGTCTAGCCTAAGTGGCTAAACTAGGTGGCCTAGCCTAAGCCTGGGACATTGGGTTGGCAAGTAAATAAATAAATTATTTTGGCATTAAGTAGGTAGGTAGGTTTTTGGTAAGGTAAAATAGGGTAGGTAGGATAAATAAATAAATAAATAATTTTAAATAGAATAATTTAAATAATATATTTATGGTTACTGCCCAAATTACATTATTGTCATGGTGGTTCAATTAAAAAAACCTAGTGAAAAAAACCAAATAAAAAAGACCCAATCAAAATGATTGGGTTCAAGTCGATTTGTCCAAAGTGGCATTTTGGTCAAGTTGGACATGGGGGCAAAAAATACCATATGGGAGGTTGTACAAAATTCCTCGTAAAAAAAGTCAAGATGTCTTGTAGTGCCTTTTATCGAATGTGTTGAAAAGATTTTAGTTTTTCCTACTTTACATTTTTCAAGCATGGTGTGTAATTTTTGTGTAACATTTTTATATCTTTTGGTTAGATAAGATGTATGATAATTTGTTGTAGCATATGGATGCAACATGAATTGTGCGTCAGTATTTGCTTGCCAAAGTTTACCAACAAATCGTCCAAATGCATTTGTATGTATATCTTTTAGATTTCGTTTAAAAAAAATTGTTGGTTTTTGTATTCTACATCTCAAAATTAATATGTACAAGTTTGTTCATCCATTTGTAATATGTTTAAAAAATCATCAAATGATATGTCTTGTCCCATGTCCATTTCATTTAATTTGTTAAAAATAAATTGTGCTTTGAGTTGTAATTTTTTGTTTGGATTTAGTAATGGACTTAATATTTGTGTGCTACAAAGTGGTGGTAATGGGAAATGAAACCTACACACAAGTTGGTTTTTTTCATGACAAAGTCGTTTTGATGGTGAAGTTGGTTTTCACATAAATTTATAAACAATAAAGATTTTTCAAAAGTTATATATTTATGAACAAATGATTGCATTTCATCATTACTATTGATTCCATATATCAATGCATTTGTTATCCATAAAAGTCTGTGATGATGTTCATTTCCACTAGCTTGAAACTTTGTTACAAAAAAATAGTCTTGTATTTGTTGATTGCAATAACTTGCAAAGGCATTTCATTCTATGGTCATAGTATCATGCACAAGTTATTGGATCTCCCCTAACAAGTTCATAAATATCTTTATTTTCATGTTGAATGTTTGGACTACTTATGTTATGAGAATAGTTTAATTCCTGAAGTGTTTTTACTAAATTTATCCATTTGCTTTCAGCAATTATGAAAGTGACCAAAAACATTGAGGGTCCAAGTTGATGAATCATTGCAAAAACATTTTTTTTAAGGTGGTGTAAATAATATGGAAAAATACGAATACTTTTAAGTTCCCTATTCCTAATTTTGAATTCAATATCTTATCTAAATTAGCTTTATTGACAACGTTTTGCATAGTAAGACCTCAACTTTATAATTGTATCTTACAAACACAAACCCAAGATGAGGATAGAATATAATGAATTAAAATTTTGATGACTTTAAAAATATATTTACCATGTGATATGAAAAGTTTCTATTTACATTAATTAATTTTGCTTTTGCAAATTTTTGGTAGGAATGATTTGATTATAATTTAGATGATCGTGCTTCTCCAAAAATTAAAGTACCTAAGTAATTGTATAATTCCTACTTCACATTTGGAAATAACCCTAATGGCTGGGATTTTACACTAGGAGCCACATAAATAAAACTTCCATGTGCTTGATTAAATATTTCTTTAATTTCTAAAAAAATGTATTAATGAATCTCTTGGTGTAATTTCTATTACCTCTTCAAAATAATCCATATTATCCTTATTTAGAACATTGTCAAATTTTGTAGGTTCATTTTTTTCTATTATTTTATTTGATTCAAATGAGTTTGCATAGTCTTTCTTACTAATAACTTTTGCTTCTTTGTAAATTGGGGTATTACAAAAATCATGTAATGCTTTCATTACCTTTAGGTTGCACATAACCCAAAAAATAAGGAGATTTGTATTCCAATTTTCTTTCAATGCAACCCATAATTGTTGATTCACAACTTACAAGTTGAGGTAGAGTAGTTTGCATTTTGTCAACATTTCTTGGAACATTAACAATACTACTTTGAATGCCATATTGGTAGATTTGTGCAAATGCCATTTGGGGTGCTACAAAATGTTCTTCTAATTTATTTAGTGTCATAACAAAAGAAATTTTATTTTCATTATATATGTGTTTGCACAATAAAATGACATTGTTAATTTTGTTAGTATTCAATAATTGTTTGCAACTCTTGCAAATTAACACAATATCAAATTGTAATGTTTTATTAATAAGTGATTAATTTTATTACTTTTTTAAAAAATTTAATACTATGTGTTAATTAGTGTTTAAACCATAGTCTTTGGCAACATATACATGAATATTTTGATGTATCTTTTATGTCATTAAGATAGTTAATGATTGGTGACATTAATTTTGTCTTTTTCTCCCCCATAATTTGTGTTATTTTCTATAATGTTTGGATGTGTTGTAATATTTGGTTATCATTAAGATTCAAGTTAGAATGTGAATGTTGGAATTTTTTAATTGTGTTTTGAATAGATTGGTTTGAGTTATGGGTTAACATGGATTATAATGTTGCATCCATTGTATTTTCCATTTGAATTTTTGCCTTTTGTTTTATAAATTTGACACTTGAGATGTTTTATTTTTGAAATTTTTGTTTTTGTTAATTTTGTTTGTCTTTTTTTAATTTTTCATAGAAATATTTTGTTGATCTTGTAAATTTGGTTTAATCATGTTTTCATAATTTTGGAATTTGTTTGTGTTTATGTCTCCTTTTACATCATAATTTAAATTAACACTTTGATTATGAAGGTTTTGTTCTTTTATTGTTAAATTAAAAAATTTGTTTTAAATTTTAGTTGGGATAATGTGTTTTAATTGAATTTTGATTATTTTTTCTTTTGTCACAAATATTTCAAATGTCATTTTACTTGAATTGGATTTAAATTTGAATCATTAAATCACTCATAAAATAATTTTGTAAGGTTTCTTATAATGAGGTTAGGAAAGTTTTTATCAAGTTTAAGTTAATATTCACCTTTAGTAAATGTCCAAGGTTTTGATTTTGATTGTTTGAAAATAATTTCATTTTTATTTTTCAATTGTGTCTAATGTTGACTTATTTTTTGAATTGTTAAATTCAAGTTTGGATGTTGTTTTTTAAATGCAATTATGGTATTTTGAGCAGTTGATAATGGGTTCTCAAGTTTTATATTGGTCAAGGTGTTATCCATAATTGAAGAGTCCAAATAATTTTTTTTTTAACATTGTTTTTTTTTTTCTTTTGAATTGTTATCAAAAGAAGGTTCAAGTTGTTTGATTGGTCTCTTTGTTTTAAACAATATGCAATGATTTGATGAATTTTGCTTGTAACTTATTTGTTCTTTTTCTTAAGTTTAAATCATAAAAAAATGGAGCAGGGTTTTTTCGTATCGGAATATTGTTGTTAAAATTTGGTCCCCATTTTGTTTTCAAATTTCACTTTGCAAATTGGATGAAATTATTGTTTTAATAGGTTCAAAATGTTGATTTCCAAAGGCAAATGCATTAAATTTTTTGGATTATATTATTCTCTACATTTCATCATTATTCTCGCAATCATTTTGGACCACACATATATTATTCTTTGTAAGTATTGTGATATCCAATAGATTACTATGAAATCTCCCCAAAGGTCACCATCAGTTGTATTTTGTGACATTTTGTCGAGATATGTTTCTTTAGTTGAAGCTTGGCCATTGTGTAAATAACATAAAAAATCTAGATTCAATTTTAATTATTTACAACACATGGCAAGTGGTGTTTGGATGAACAAATAATCTCTAAAACAATTTATAACATTAATCTGGAATGAAAAAGAGGTCTCTAAATTTTTTAACATGTATATACCAACCTTATACACATAATTAAAAACACACTTTAATTAATATGAATATAAAGCATCATCAATATTTGTACATGATTCTATATTTATTATTTTAATATCAATTGTCAAAATATGAAAATTTGAATAATTTGATTGTTGAAATTTGTATATTTTGAATTTGGTATATGCATTTGAGGTTTTAATTGGGAAATGTAATGTTAAAAATATGACCAAAAAAAAAATCATAATTATGACTAGAACATTAAATGCTAAAAGATCTTACCAACAAAATTGGAAGATTGAATGGGATATGTGTTTTGTAAGAATAATTCAATTTTTTTAAAATGATAGAACAATAGATTATTTAATCATCATAACATTAGTAAAAATCTTCAAATATATGACAAAGTTTGTGACTAGTATTGAAATCATAAACAACAAAAATGATTGAAAGCTTTAAAGTTATTGTGAACAAATTATTTAATACAATAGTCATTTAGGACATGATGTGGCAAATATCATCCATTAGTCACATAAGATATATGTGAAGTCATTAGTTATAAATTAGACCCAAAAACTTGGGGAACATTATGTTTTTAATTTATAATATTTGTTACAATAGTTTATTATATATAACATAAATAATAACCTAAGTAGTCATTTGTGAAATTTGATCTTTGGACTTCAAGGATGGAGTTCAATTCCTTTACCACTAAGCCAACCCACTTGTTATGTAACACTAGTAAAAATTGGCCAAAATGTAACCACTCTATTTGCGACTACATGCGACTATTAGTTATTCGGAACTACATTTGGACATTTTTGCAACTATTTTTTGTGTTAGTCATATTTGCAACTACATTACAACTAATTTGTGATTTTGGTGTTCATATTTCCATGTAAACAACATTTAGTTTAGTTTTCATCCAAGCAGAACAATTTATGTCCCATTAGTTGCAAATGTGACCACTTTACTTACAACCCTATGAATATACAAGGTGTGTTTTGTGAATTTTAAAGAATATAATTGGGTATATTAATATTTATAAATGTATATTTTGAAGGTATCTAAACAACCATATTACATATGTATTCAAGTAATATTATTAACATAAATAACCTCAATATAATGGTTACATTAATTAGTGTATATTTTGAGAATATTAAAATTTTAAGTAAAATATTTACTAAATACATTGTGCCCATATGACAAGTTTATCCAAACCATTTTATTATACTTCTTAAAATTATTACGAATGACATTAATTAATATTAATATTATATTTTATATTAATTACATATAATAATGAATTTAATTTTAGTATTTTTTTCATTAACTTTTTAAAAATAATTACATTTTATTACATAATGATCATAATGATGATGATGATGATATGATAGGAAAATAATTATATAATTATTAAAATAACTAATAAAATTATAACATATTATTATTATTATTATTATTTCAAATGATTAATGTACTTATTAAAATTTTATTTTCTGTTCATTAAAAAATCAAAATAATAGATCTAACAAATGACATAATAATATATAATAAAAAAATAACTAACCTAGGCTAGCTACAAATTACATTATTATTATTATTATTATTATTATTATTAATCAATTATGAAATATTGCTATATTATAATAATTACCCAAAAATATTAATTTATATTTCAAATTTATAGTTAATTTATATTAATAATTACTATTCAATTATTATAATCAATTATTGATGTATAATTTTTATTTTCTATTTTATTATTTTATAATTATTTTTTTAGTAGTTAGGATGGAAATCTAATAAATTATTATGCAAATGCAAAAATGATTTTCGAAGGAAACTTATAATTGTTTAAAATGTAAAATATTTATTGTAATAATTCATAAATAACTGTAATGAAGGAATTAATAATATGAATAATAAAAATAAAATAATAAACATTGGCTAGCAACTAGCTACAATAATAATTTTATTAATTTTATTTTTACTGTTAAATATTTACATTTATATTTATTATGAATCAGAAAAATGAAAGTAATAGTGGGAATAATTTTAATAAAATAGTTAGCCTAAGATAGGTTTTAATTATATTATTAGAGTAAGAGAAATTACTACTCAATTTTTATAATCCTTAATTATTAATTACTGAATATTTTCGCTATTATATTAATTTATTTGGTTATGAAATAATAATTAATTAAAAATTATCTTAATAGTTCAATATTACCCAGTTCTAGTTAATGAAATTAGTTGATAAATATTGTAGTTCATATATAATAAAAAATAAATATTATTATTGTTTATCTATCCAATAAATTAAGTAATATTTAATAATAACTTCTAGTATAATTAATTCAATAATCATAATATATTGATGATTATTACTATAAATAATTAATTAGTTGGATACTTTATCAATTTAATTAGTTAATTAGTTATTTAACTTTTAATTAATTAATTAATTAACTTATTAATTTATTTTTTAATATTTTATTCATTAACTAATTAGTTAGCTAGTTAATTGTCACTTACCTATTTAATTATATAATTTTTAAATGGAGATTAAAAGCTGAAACATATGCGATAAACTTTTTAGTTGCAAGTGACTTGCAACTAAAAAATGTTTAGTCACAAATGAAGTGGAACTAGAAAGTTTATCCCATATGGTTTGGTTCTCATTCTCATTTTGAAAAGTATATAGACAAGGTGTTTTGTCTTTATAATTTCATACTTAAAAACATGGACAAATGGGATGAGCCAATGAAAACGATTTAACCCAAAATAAAATCTAAATATTCATGTATTTACACCTAACTACATATTTCCCTAATTTACCTACCTACTTTTCTACCTACCTACTTAAGTAGATATTTGGCCTATGTAGGTAAATAGGTCCCAGCTAGATAAGTGTTTAGCCTAGATGGGTAAGTAGGTATATAGGTAAGTAGTTACCTAGTTCAACCTACATACCTAAATATTGATTTAAAGTGAATTTAAACAAATTCAATTAATATTCGACGTGGCAAATTTATATTGTACCATGTGTCACAATCTACACCATCCAAGCATAAGAATTAAATGTCTTGGATTATTTCAAAATTATAAAAGTATTTTTTAAATTATTAAGAGTTGGGACACGTGGCAACACATAATTTGTTCCCATTCTTCACTAAAAAAGTTGGATCCTAGTTGCCAACGACAATACATATATGACAAGTCAAAGGATGAAGGCATATTTTGTTGACTTTTTCTCTCATCCAAAATTCATTGTCGTTTGCAACTAATGTCAATGCAACTTGTCCAATGCGACTATTAAGATTTTAGTTGCCAATGTCGCTTGTAACTAAAAATTAGTCTCAAGGACCAATTACAAAATGGCCATTTTCTATTAATGTAAAACTTTGATCAGTGGAACAAGTTTTTGAACTAACTTAGAGGTAATTTTGAATGTTTTTTTTTTTAAATTTTTTTTCTTTTATATGCAATTTTTTTCATAAGGTGTGTTGGGCTATTGATTTATTTTAATGTGGAAGTTTGTAAAAACATTCGATACATTCCAAAATTGTTTGCACTAATCGTAGGTGTGCTAACTCTGACATCTCCAAGTGTGGCACCTTTCAAAACGGTTTTCAAAAAATGTAATTTTACAAATTTGAAATTGTTGTTAGATTCATCATATTATTACTATAACACTTGAAAGGGTATTTGAGAGGTGTCCCAAGAGATTCAATCCAATGCACAATCCTAAAAACAAACAACATTACCCATACTTGTTCTTTGAAAGGTCTTTGGATTGAAACAATTATGGGTATATTTTGTTCATTCTACATGAGTACAAGAATAATCATGCAAATTATTTTCAAAAGTTCTATTTAAACCCAACTTCATATAAAAATTGCACAAATTTCAAATTTAATAATTCATATCTTATTGATAATTTGTCCAAAAGAAAAAATTGAAAATTTCTTCATAACATTCTTTCAACAATGCACACAACTATATAATTTATTTTTAAAAAAATGTAAATTCAGTTCAAAAGATTATTTGATTTTTTTTATTGAATAACATTTCAATGACCATATTAAATTTAATTAAATTCAAACACATCATGTGTAAATGAAAAAACCTTTATGGCTAATGCATGAATAAATAAAATATATCTTTCATATTTTAAACCTTCATTTGGTTTAGGAATTTATATCATACAATTTGTTTTCCAATATACTAGAATTTTATTAATAATTTTAATTTAGATGTGAATACATATAATTTGTTCACATAAAATATTTATTAATGGATCATAAATCAATTATATCAATATAAATTAAATTATTTTATATTAATCATATTAAATATGATTATAAATTTAATCTAATATTATAAATTTAATTTGAATATCAATTAATTAGTATCAAAATATTAACTAATTATTTGTAATTATAATTTGTATTCAATTTTACCCATAAAAACCTAATATAATTGTGTAATAATATTTTTTACACATGTAAAATAATTTTTTTATTTTTTACATATATTATATAAATTTTAGTAATTTATGATAGAAATTTATTGCACAAATAAATTATATGTATCTAGCATCTTACATTTTTATTTTTTTAAAAATGAAATTATAGAAAATTATTTATAATATATCATACTTTTACCATTAAATTTTATTTCATTGTTTATTATTTAATTTAATCGCATTGAATATTTAAAATGGATTAAATATGAAGTATATTTAAGAAAAATGTAATAAACATTATATAATAACTATATGTATAATGCTAGTAAAATCAATTCTTTACATGTTTGTAAATTTTCATGTCTATTTAACTGATATTAAATTAATAATAGTCATTTTTGAATCATTGTAAAATAATTATATGAATACATTATTTTTGTAATGACGCATCATTTTGTTTATGTTACTTTTATAAATATTCTTTAGTCATGTTTGAAAATGATTTGATCTTATTCACATTTTCAAATGATATTTTGAATATCCACATCATTTTGTCATCAATCATGGATGTTATATGGGTGAAAACCTGTAATGAAAAATTGATGTCATATTTTTATTACCATGTCATCATCTATTAATCAAACGCACCACTAATAAATGATTACAATTTTTTTCATATAGGATCTGAAATATTATGCTATGATTATAGTCAATTATGTAATTGTTTGGGACATCTAGTCATTGATTTCTTGGTTGCAAAAAACATAACTCCTTCTAATGTACGCCTTAATAATGATAAACTTGAAGTTCTAAAAGTTAAAAAATCCTTGAATCCAAAATTTTTAAAAACCTCAAAATCCTAACCTTAAAAACCCAAAAACTTAAAACCCCAAACTAACAATCCATTTTCCATGAATTAACGAGAAAAAGCAAAAGCATATTTACAAGGGGACAAAAAATTATCTATAATTGTTTTAAAGATATGTTGTACAATGGGGATATAATGTTTTTAAACTTGGTACTATTTATTTTATTTCAAAAGAAATACCTATATAAACTAATAGGATATGAATTATCAATTACTTGTAAGCAAAAACTTATAATGAAGATACAAAAAAATGACCATCATGGGAATATAAATAATAATCCCAATGACAAGATTTATAATCTGCATTGTTCTTGATAGATAAATTTGAGTGTTCACCAAATCTACATTCTAAAAAATCTAAATGTTCATCAAATTTGTAGAAAGTTGCTCACTTGTAAAATTTAGATTTTTCCTCTTGAAGTATGTTGTATTCAATGACATCTTTTGTGAGATTCAAAGAAAAATAACTGTGTGCCTTGATGTTTTTAAACTTTCGGAAATAATCTGCATGATTATTCTTGTATTCATGTAGAATGAACAAAAGTATACCCATAATTGTTTCAATCCAAAGATCTTTCAAAAAACAAATATAGGTAGTGTTGTTTATTTCTATGATCTTGCATTAGATGGAAATCTCTTAGAACACCTTTTGAATTCCCTTGCAAGTGCTATAGTAATAATTTGATGAATCTACTAACAATTTCAAATTTGTAAAATTACATTTTTTGCAAACCATTTCAAATGGTGCCATAGTTGGAAATGTTAAAGTCAGCATGCCCAAGATCTACACAAACAATTTTGGAATGTATCAAATGTTTTTACAAACTTCCACACTAAAATAAAACAATAAAACCAACACACCTTGCAAAAAAAATTGCATATAAAAGAAAAGAAGGTAAAACAAACATTCAAAATTACCTCCAAGTTAGTTCAGTAACTTGTTCCATTGGTCAAAGCTTTGTGGACTAGTTTGAATTGTTCATGAGTTTTTGTGTCTAGAATTAGAGTGAGGATGATGGAACTTAAGGTTGATATTAATTTCACCTCATCGTTCATAGTAAATGAAACATTTATAAGATGAATTATGGTTAGTAAACCTGTTGCAAACATATTTACCAACTTGTCAATAGAAAAAAAATAAATTCAAATGGAAAGATTTTTTATATCTTTTGGTCTTGTCCTGTTAACAACAGAAAGTTCATATTTTCAATTCATTAAATTGTGAACTTGCACCGCCATGACAACAATACAAGCAACATCATGTTGAACTTTACAAGCTAAAAACTTTACAATTGAATGGTGATGCATAAACATGAATTGAATAGGGAAAATAAGAATTTTCACAATCTCAATACAGATGAATTGACTTCAATTACATGAGGAATATTCCCATGCTCATATTTTGATTTAGCATCATAATTGAAGTTAATGACCTTTATGCATTTTTTGACATGAATCTTGTGAGAGTGTTGAGGTGCAAAGATGAGATGCAAATGTTTCTAAAATCACCGAAATGTTCTTTCATGATCAACTAGATATGCTTGAAGACAATTTTATGTAGATTTTTTTTGTGGTCCCAACTACCACATTCATTCATCACTTTACCCTCAAAATAAGCACCTTGCATTTTAATTTCAACATCATCAATACTAGTTAATTATAACCCCTTGGGTTTTGTTAGGTTAGATTTAGGTCCAAATCATGTAAAAATCCATTTGACCTAGGTTAGGTCTTTTGTTGAGTCTAAACTTTGAAGATTTGTTGGGCTAGGATTTAATAATATGATCCAAACTTGAAGCTGGTTGAAAACCTTGGCCTAAACAATAGTAGTTCAAACAAATTACAAAAGTTTGCAAAAACAACAACTTAGATCATATATTCTTGTATATAATAGTTAAAACATTATTGGAAAGATTAGAGAATCAACTAACCCCATTGTTAAATGATGTTTTTATGTTGATATACCAAAAAAAAAACACTTGTTACATTGGTTATTAAATATAGGAAAAACTATGGTAAATCAAGCATATAAAGAAGATGCAACATTTGAAATGGAAACTCTACATAATCCTACATACATTTCAATGTCTATAGTTGTAAATTGGAGGTCACTAATGGCAAAATAAATAAATTGTTGATTGGATCTTTTGAAGTTTCTAAACAATAGGAGTATCTAAACAATAAAACTATTTGCATGTTATTCTTGTTAGTTTACATTCACATGCTTACCTTTGCTTACAATAAGAGAGTACAAAAGCAAGGTCTGATGTATCTCCATACTCCATACCACACTTGACATAAAACATTCATGAATATCCCCATCTCCCTCAAATCTTTGACTCTTCCCTTTTCTTTCATTCTCTCCTTTACTTCAAACCCTTGTGTACCCCTTCAGAGCTACGTGGGATGCACATAGCAGCAGCAGCAGTAGATCACACAGCGCCTCCATCCCTGACTGACGCAACAACCAATTCTCCTGTAAATAAAGTAACAAGTACCAGTGTTGGGTGGGTGGTAGGTACCTATAGGGTTTCTCTTAAGGATTTTGTATGGCCTTTGAGCAACATAAAGGTGTGTGTGTGTGTCGTCTAGCTCTTTAGATCAGCGCAGGAAGTGTCTTTGGCCATGGCCTCTGAGCAACACAGGGGTATCTCGAGGAGGAAGGTTGCTCTGGAGCAAAATGTGTTCTATCCGGCGTTGTTTTGAGGCCTAACAGTGCAACTCTGAGGAGAATTGTAGATCTTTAGTGCAAGGTTAGTGTGCGACTGTTTGGGGTTTTCTGAGGTGTTATCAGAGTGTCTGGGAAGGAGGCTGCTCTGGAGCAAAATCAGCTTTGTCCGGCGCTGGTTTGGGGCCTGATAATGTAGCTCTGAGGAGAACTGTAGCATCGTGGCAATAGTAGCCGTGGTAGCAGCAATAGCCATAGCAAAAGTAGCGCGAGCAATAGCCGCGACATCAATATGAGCCACAACAGCAACAGCACCACCAAGAGCAACAATTGCGCGTGCAACAACACCAAGAGCAACAGTAGCGTGCGCAACAGGAACGGCAGTAGCAACGCGAGTAACAGGAGCGGTAGTAACAGAGCGAGCAACATCAACAGTAGAACGAACAACAGCAGCAATAGAGCGAGCAATAGCAATAGAGCGAGCATCAGCAATAGAGCGAGTAGCAGTAGTAGAGCGAGCAATAGCAACAGCACGAGTAGCAACAGTAGTAGCAACTGCAATGCAGGAGCGTTGCTTCCTACCACGATTCTGTTCCGTCACAATCAGTTTTTATTTTTTCTTGTTAATTCCCGATGGAAAAAATGAGTTGGACTGTAGATTTAGAAGCTAAATGAGCATCTTCTTGTCGCTAAAAGAATTCGGAAGGCTGGACGCAGCGCGCGCCAAGGCAACGGTTGGTTGAGAAACAAGCTGTTGAACCCTAGCGGTGACGGCACTCCAGCCCCCCGATTCCAATCAGCTCAGAAGGAAGCGTTCTAACCACGCGATTTGTTGGCCCGGAGGTACAAAACAACCGTGTCATTCGATCCGGGACATGCATTCCCTCTCTGGAAAGCCCATCCCTAAAAAATCGAGATCCTGGAAGTAAAGCGCTGGCGGTCTTGGTGCCTATTAAAGGTTCAGCGCGGCAACTACTTTTCGCAAAGACCGACAAAGCAGCTCGATCAGGGAGTAATGGAAGTCACAATGACGAGAACGTCCACCGACCGCCATAATCACACGATCCCCTTCTCTTGCCAACATAAGGGGTGGCGGAAGTAGCTGAGACTCCAAATCCGGCCCATTTCATTCAGGTACCTCCCCTCACTTCTTCCCCCACACGCATAGCAGATCTTTCAGCTATAAACATTAGACCAGGATTTGGTCTTGGGGAGTTGGACGCAATTGCAACAGGGTAGGTAGCCTAAGACCACTCAGCCGTCAAAGCTAAAGCGTTAAGCTCGAAGCTCATGCAAAGAAGGAAACTAACAACTCCAGCATCAGCCCCATCCACCCCCCTTCTGATCGCGCCTACAGGTAACGGGACAGGATCCACTCCGCCATCAGGTGAAGAACCCCAAGGATTATCGCCAGTAGACTATGAATTAGAGCTAAAGGCGGATTTTCCACCAAAAATGGTGCTAGAAATGCAGGAAGATGCTGTCCGCAAAACACGAAGAATGGTGATTGGAAGAGCTCTGGGTGGTAGACCCACGATCAAAGCCCTTCAAGATTGCTTCATACTACACTTGCCCACCTCATACACATCAGTCACCTTGCTAACAAGGGGCTTCTTCGAGGTTCTATTCATGGATGAAGAAGGGGCTATGTTTGCCAAGAAAATAACAACGGTGAAATGGAGCGGTTTAAACCTCTCCTTCTCCCGGTACATCCCAAACTTTGACGCCAGTGTACAAGGGGCTGAAACCTTACTCTCACACACAATAAAGGTCCAATTCCGAAATCTTCATGAATAATTCAGAAACACAAAAGCTCTCACTATCATGGCCAACAAAATTGGAGAAGTTCTAGAAATTAGAACCAGAGGATTCATACATAAAAAGACCCGCCGGCCCCATGATCATAGTGGAAACCCATGACATCAGCAAGTTCGCCAAATACATTCGTATCCCCTCCATGGCAAAAGGGGCAATCGCGAAGGATACTACACTACAAAGAATCCTATACTCGGGCCTCCCAAATCAATGTCGGAAATGCTGCCGTTTTGGGCATTTTGCCCGAATCTGCATAGTGACCAAAATCCCAATTTGGAACGGAAGTACTCCCGCAAGCACTCCCCCAACGTGGAGTGAAAGGGTAGCACGGGGCCCTACTGATACATTCGCCACCCAATCCACCACCCACTCTCACAGAAACGAGAGCAGATAAGGGAGTTGGAGCAAGCAATCATCTAGGGAAATTGGACCACCTTCTCAAATGGAAGGGGCTCAAACAAGACAAAATGCTCCCACTAAAATTAGAAAAAAACCAGGGAATGGGGGAGTTGTCAACCTCCCTAACTCACTAGATAGAGGGTAGCCTCAACGTGAACCCTTCAAAAGTCATGACTCTGGTGGAAGGCACGGATGGGAGTAACACCTCCAAAGCTAAATTAAGTTTCAATCTTTCAGGGGAGAAGAATGAGTCAGTGCAAGGAAAATGGGTTAACCTAAACCCTTTTGAAGTTTTAAATGGGGAAAACGAGCGCTCCGATTTTCTTAGGAAAATCTCGGAAGAGCTAGAGGGAGGATGGACATTCCAGGGGAAAAAAAAGAATAAGGTAAAGATTGACACAATACGCCCGGAGAGCAACCAATCTCCTCACCCTTCCACATGAGCAAGCATAGCCCCAGGGGGGAAAAGAGGTCAGACCTATTCAGAACTCCATCAATCCTTCTTTACCTCCTTAGGAATCCCTCTCCTAACCAATGAAGATGTCTGCAGAGCCCGGGTATGGCCAATACTCACAAGAGAAAAAGGCCCCCAAAAGGAGGTACTAATACATTCCAGAAACCAAGCCCTCCCCAACCTTCCAATTGGCATCAGAATCACAGGGGACGGGAGAGAAGACTGGTCCTCCAAATTGGCCATGGATGAATTGATCCAACACATAGCAATCAGGCTAGAAGAGAATGTTCTGAGACATAAACTCCTGTTGAAGGACCAACTTAGCCTCGAATGGAGTTGGCAAGAGGAGCCAAGCAGGGGTGGATCTGAATGCACCATTCTTGCACACATCCCCACCGGTTCCAATCCCGTTAGCATACATAACAAAAAACACTTACACTGGAAAGCTCTCGAATCAATCTCAAGCATGAACAATGAGATAAAATTCGCTACCCCAGCCCACAACCTTTTTCTAAAATAGGGGGTGGGAGGGGTAGAATGCCAAGTTCACACAACCAAGGCCGTCAACTGCCAGACCTCGCCCTAAGTGGTTCGGAAGAAACATTTCATCCCACTAGATCTGGGGTGTTCTTAGACTCCCAATGTGGTCATACATAACACCACCACTATCACCAATTTGTAAGAGCTCGAATGGGAACGAAACGAAGATAGCTCCCAGAGGAGCCTCCTACCACAGGGATCGATCGACACTCAAGCTGCCCTAGACTAGCCACCTCATGAATAAGAGGCCCCTTACGGTAGCCTCCTTAAACGTGAGGGGCTTAGGGAAGAGCTCCTCCAAGCAAAAAGAAATCCGCTCCTGGATCTCTTCCCTCGTCCCCACCCCTCAAATACTGCTTTTATAAGAACACCACCTGGGGGAAATAGACTACTCCAACTCCACAAAAGGGATCCAATTTTGGAATGGCGCTTCTTTTTAGAACTATGGCCTACCAATGGGGCGCTCACAGCGAATGAGCGCGGGCACTTCCATTCTCGTTGACAGATCCCTTGCCCCTCTCATCAGTGCTAATGGCATTCTTTTAGAAGGTAGGGCACAGTTCATTACCCTTAAGATCTTGGGTGCCGGTTCCCTGACAATCATCAACATTTATGCCGCCTGCTCCTCAAACGAGAGAGCGACGATGTGGAAATGGTTGAGTGAAGCGAATCTAGTTGTCGACCACTTCATCCTAGGTGGTGACTTTAACCACTGGGAAGAAATTGAGCGCGGAGGGGTGGCTGGTAAGCGTCAGATGCACAGAAGGGAGGCGGTCGCATGGCACCACCTAACCTTCTAATATGGTTTAATGGACGCATGGCTGCTTGATAGTTTTCGAAAAATGTCCGCAAAGGAATTCACCTTCGGCAATGGAAGATCCGGCGCACTTTCGGCGGTCTCACGCATAAATAAGTTCCTCATTTCCCAAGACCTGGATTCGAGAGGAGGGAGAATTGAGGCGGCTGCTTCGATCCGAAAATTCTCCGACCACTCTCCCTTTAGTTTTATCCATATGGGATCAGCCTGACATACCTAACAAACTATTTCATTATTTTGATTCTTCCCTACTCAAAGATGAAAAAGGGAGAGCTGAAATGTTACAAGCCTGGGAAGGGGAGCTGCCCAAACCCTTAAACGATTCAAAGTGGGCCCCCTGGTTGGAGGCCATCACCAGAAGAGTATTGGCATGCAACACAAGATTAGCGAAGGAAAGGCGTCGCCTAAGAGGGGCGTAGGTCAAAATGCAAGCAAAGAAAATCTAGCTGGCTGAAAAGCAGCTTCAACGGGACCCAACTAACGAACAAGTGCGGGACATCTTGTCCAAATCGCAAGGAAAGCTGGCTGAGGTTTTCCAAGCCTTAGTTGAGTGCAATAGTCACCTCTTGTTGCGGACAGCAACTCACACAAAAACTGGGAATAACACTGAAAGATTCGGAACTAGAACCAATAACACAACAACTCACACAAAACTAGGAATAACATTTGAAGCTTCAGAATTAGAATCAATAACACTCAAAGAAAGAAAGCTGGAAGTAGTATTGATATTGGAAGAGTAAATACAATTGGTGTTGATGAGAGTGAGGGACAAAGTCTCAAGGTCCTTAATTTATACTGCTAAGATATTATTGAAAACTCCAATGCTAAGATACTATTGGAAACTCCAATGTTGGCTAAGATATTATTGGAAACTCCAATGCTAAGATACTATTAGAAACTCCAATGTTGGCTAAGATATTATTGGAAACTCCAATGCTAAGATACTATTGGAAACTCCAATGCTAAGATACTATTAGAAACTCCAATGTTGGAAAAGATATTATTGGAAACCCCAATGCTACTGTCACGTCCGTCACACCTCTTAGCGGCCTAATGGTTCAGGTATGGGGACACTTGTTCCAAAACTTTCTTTGACTTCCATCGAATCGAAAAGAAAAAGACACTCTTGAAGGAGTTAGAGGTTGATGGAGGGACAATTTCTAACCAGAAAGACCTCTCTCATTTCATCACAAGATTTTATGCCAACCTCTATGAGTTAGAGACACACGCCTCGGGCAGCTCTGAGGCACAAAGAGATGTTGGGAGAGCGTCCCCACTCGGGTCACGGAGGCCATGAACGCCAACATGACCCGATCCTTATCCCTGGCAGAAATCACGGAAGCCATCACCTTGCTCCCCAAAGGTAAGGCCCCAGGGCACGATCGAATACCAACAAAATTCTTTCAAGAATATGTGAATGAAGTAGCCCCCACGCTATTACTAGCCTTCAAGGCCATGCTAGCACGAGGATTGACCTCGGAATACATTAACAAGGGCATGATCACCCTGATTCCGAAGTCAGGGGACCACTTAAAATTGGGGAATTGGCGCCTAATCACATTTTTGGGAAGCATATACAAGATCCTTGCAAAAACTTTAGCTAGAAGAATCCAAGAATTCCTTCCTTTCATGATCAGACCAAACCAAACCGGTTTCGTAGAAGGAAGAAACATTCTAGACAATAACTTCCTGGCTCAGGAGGCTCTGGTCTGGGCACCAGAGAGCGGCCAGGACCTTGTTTTCCTACTCTTCACTCAGGAGGCTCTGGTCTGGGCACTAGAGAGCAGCCAGGACCTTGTTCTCCTACTCTTCAATTTTGAAAAAACATTTGACAAGATTGAATGGGACTTCCTCTTCCCAACCTTGTCCAAACTAAGTTTCTGCCCCACCTGGATTTAATGGATTTCATCCCTTTATTGGCTCGCATCCTCATCAGTTAAAGTAAACGGGAAACCTGGAGAGGATTTCAGACTCGCCAGGTTAGTCAGACAAGGTTGTCCAATAGCTCCATACCTGTTCATTCTTGCTATGGATGTTGTGGGCCATATGCTGGATGACCCAAAGCACGAAATAGACGGATTACACCTCCCCAAAGGGGGATGCGTCCGGGATCAAACTTTCGCGGATGACACCACACTTTACCTCAAGGGCTCCCTGAGTAACTTAAGCAAAGTTCGGGCGGTCCTCGATATATTCTGTCTTGCCTCTGGGGCAAAAATCAATTGGGGAAAATCCGCGGCCATATGGGCCAGCAAGGAAAAAACAGAACCCCCATGCGGGGAGGGAGGCAGCAGCCCCATCAATCATTAATCAAAGGAAGAAAATACAGGGGGGGGAGGAAGTGCCACTGGATGGTGGCGTTATCCGTCCCCATGATGCTCATGTGGAGCCATTCTTTTCTAAAGTTAAGTTCGATGCTAGCAAGAGTGTCGTGGTCCTTGGTGGGTCGCTGGGATCTAATGGCCTTCCAAGAGGCCATGTCGACCTCAACAGTGGCCACCCAGGCTTGAGTGAGGATCACTTTGAGGGAGTACTTATCATCAAAGTGCTTTCTACATCTCTCAGTCCAGAGACGATAGACAATGAAATTACGTAATATGTCTAAGGGCTGTCTGGGGTAGGTGAAGCCGCTGGTGTGATATGCAAGGAGCCCCGGGGGGTCATCTTCTTGTTCAATTGCCGCTTCGCCCAGGAGCGCGAAGGGCCACGTGATCACAAGATTGTGGGGGGCTTGCCATTCCGTCCAGATACACTTGTATGCTTCCCAGGCGCGTTGAGCCATGGGGCACTCCAGGAGGCAGTGCTGAGGTGATTCTTCCTTGTTGTCGCCGCATACCTTGCAAAGTGAAGGAAAACCCATCGTTTGTAGCTAGGTCCCGACCGGGAGGCCTTTGTTGAGTATCAGCTAGATGAGCGTGCCCACCTTCCGTGGGCGCGCATTATGCCAGATTCTGGCCGTCAATTGAGCCGTAGAGGTGTTTCTCAGGTTAAGGCTTTTGAGGAAGGTGGCCATGCTCGACGCTTGCGTGGATTTGCGGATGTTGGTGTATCCCCTTTTTGCCGAATACCCAAAAAAGGGGGCGTCGCCCAGGGGTGGGCTGGGCTGCCAGTGCCATTCCCCCAGATCCCAGGGAAGATTTTGGATGAAACCGGTGTCATAGATCAGCAAGGAAAAAAAGGAATGGGAATGGGGATAAGAAGTTGGGCTGAGATGGATCCCTGAAGGTCAAGGGGTTCGATACTTAGGCATCCAAATAGGCTTCTGGTTACCCATTGAGGCCAATTTTGAAAAACTCATGTTCACCCTAAAAGGGAAGAACCTGGGGCAAGTGCAACCTCTCTTTCACCGGCAGAATTCTGGTTGCTAACCAAGTATTGCTCTCCTCAATGTGGTATCTAGCAGCCTGTTGGAACCCCAATCCGAGGATGTGCAACTAGATCAGAGGAGTGGTATGAAACTTCATTTGGGGGGGAAAAGCTTCCAACACACGGGCCAAGGTCAAATGGGATTCTCTTACACTTCCCTTGTCTAGCGGTGGCCTAGGGATCATAGACCCCAAGGCACAATCCGAAGCACTACTTGCCAAACTTCTGGTGAGAGGTCTTGCCCCAGGAGGAGAACCCTGGAAAGAGATTCTAAGGCACCGAGCAGATCAGGTCCATCTCCCAGTGCACGGCAAAGGACCAAGCATCCCGGATATAAATTGGCTCTGTGCCGCCACCAAGCTCAAAAAATTGAAATGCTCATTTTGGAAGAACATCCTTGGTTCTTGGCTCAATGTAAGAGTTGGTCAAACAAAGTCCAAACCCACATCCCATGCGGAGGTTCTTAGACAGCCCATTTTCAGCAACCTTCTCATCCTCAACATGACTGGTCACCCTCTGGAGTGAGTGGTCGCAATGAAGGACGAGCCATTGCCAATTTTGGCTGCACCCGAATCAAAGATCTTTGGGACCAGGAGGGAAGGGCATGGAAAAGCCTCCAAGCCCTCCGGATGACCTACCACGTCACCAACAGGAACAACAGAGAAATCATCATAGCGAGCATCCCATGGAATCCTGCAACTTACACTAATCGCTTTCAAGCAGGGGACTGGATCAGCAAAAGAAACTCTGGAAACATCACCACTCTAGAATGGATATACCATGTAACTAGGGTCACCCCCAACACGGTGCAAGCCATTGAATTCCAGAGGGTAACCCCCACTGGTCTCATCAGAGTTGCGAACTCCCAAATGATAACCCTTTCCCCTAAAGGTTATCACCCAATCAGGGTCCTCTTTCAAAAAAGACATGGAACCCCATATAAAGTTGCCAGGGAGCTCCCATCACTCACCAAGCTCCCCTTACTCTGGATTTTCGAATTCGGTTTCATTGATGGGCTTCCCTGGGACCCGGGACAGTGGCATTGGCAAGCCTCCTCCCAAATGGGTGACTCTCCTTTTTTTGGCTATTCCACAAAGCGGGGTTACCGAAACGCAAGGAACCCCACCCAGAGCCCCTACATCTGCTCCTTCATTCAAAGGTTAAACATGCAGAACTCCACCGTCACGCAAGTTATGGCCAGAATCTGGCATAACGCCCAACCCTGGAAGGTCGGCACTCTCATATGGCTCACTTTAAATCGGGGCCTCCCGGTTGGCACCTGGCTACAATGTATGGGGATCCTCCCCACGTGCAAGGTTTGCACAGAGGAGGCCCTTGAATCCCCTCAACATTGTCTTCTTGAGTGCCCCCTCGCCAAACAGGCTTGGGAGGCCTTCTTTCACATCTGGCAAAAATGGGGAGTGCCCAATGACATCACTCTTTCCTGGCCATTCATCATGCTGGGTGAAGCTGTTTTCGAGAGAGAAGATGACCCCCCCGGGATCCAAGGGTACCATGTAGGAGGCTTCTCCTACATTAAACAACCGCTTGACATCCTTCGCAGTTTTATCCTCTACTTCCTCTGGACGGAGAGATGCCGAAAGCATTTTGATAACCAGTATTCCTCTAGGAAAATCCTTCAGCAAGCCTGGGTTGCTACCGTTGAGGTTGGAATGGCCACTTGGAAGGCCATTAATTCTGTTCGGTCCACCCGGGACCCTAGTATTCAAGCTAGGATTGATCAAGCCTTTAAGGCGGAATGGTGCCACTTAGGCATCTTTGGGGCTGATTGCGCCACCATTGTGTGGTGCTTCTTGCCCCCCTTGTATTTCTTGGATTTATCTAATGTTTGATGGGGCTGCTGCCTCCTTCCCCTTCTCGGGGTCTTTTCTCAGAGCTACGTGGGCAAAAGAGATGGTGCCATGCACAATACCTAATCGTCAATCCAAACCCAGACCAACCTATCCACCTCCCATCTACTGACCTACACAATTCTAAAGCTTGCCAAATCAAATTGAAACCCTAGAAAGTGGCGCTTCCATTTCAGCTTGGACCACCTAGGTTAAATAGGCACAATGCTTTGGACAATAAAAGGTCGGTGCAAGCACCTTGGGCTGATCAGCTCTAGTCTATCTATCATATTGTTAGGGCGGGAACAAGTTCCTATACCTATTCCCATCTGTATGCTATCTAGTTATCATTTGACCTGGGATTACTTGTCCAAGGGCACTGTGTTCCCCATAATTAAGACATTTGGGCTCTCAAGTCTCCAAGCGTCAACAGTTAATATTGATTTCACCTGGCTTTCCATCTAGAAAGAAAGTATGTCGAGCAATTGGCTAACAATTACCTGGTCATTCGTATCATTGGCCTTTCCAAGGAGTTTGTGCCCTTAGAGATGAGTTTGTGACCTTTGGCAATGTGGGCTTCAATTAGAATGAGTCAAACTAATATCAAACTGTTGAATATATAACTTTGCAACCAGAGGCATTGTACTTTGAGCACTACTTTTTGCCTTGTGTTAAGTTGCATTATTGTAGCAAAACCTAATCGGACCCCTCTTCCTGAGCCAACGTATAATACGATAATAGAACACTCACTTGATGAAATTCCGGGTGTTTGTTTTGGGACTCCCCATGCGGGTTCTTGAACAGGGAAGTCATTGTGACTAGCTGCTAGAAACATGGAACAAAATTAGCTTTTAGTTGTGATGGCAGGGGCTAATCCAGCCAAGGGTAAATCCAGATTACTAGATGATTATCACTCATATCCAATCCTGCCAGCCATCCATCCAGGAGTTACACTAGGAAGTGTTGTTTCACTCAAGTGATAAGGTTGGAAAGGCGGCCGAGAAACACTACAAGTGCGCCAAATGGGCCAAGCATGAGGCTAGTGAGCCAGCAGCCACCAGTGTGCTGGCCAGGTGGGATGGACGGTGTGTGGACCAAGGATTAAGGCCTGAACCATCTAAAGCGAAACCGGACCGGACCCAGCACAGCCTACCATGATGATTTGCAGACATGCCACATTCAGACTGTCTCATGGGTAAAATCATGGTGGTTAGCTTTGAACTAATCATCTACGTGCATCTACCTACCTAGTAAGACAATTTGGGTGGTAACTTCTACGTACCTAGCTAAGAACCCATGTTAGCCGCCCAAACCGCCCATCTGCCGCCCCCGGAATTGACCACTTTTGGGTACCCCAGTAGGCCGGACAGAGAACTTTCATATGGCAGCAGCTTCTCGGAGCTTCCTTTCTGGAGAGCCAGAGTATCTCAGGCGAGGAATCTTTCTAGAGCTTGGGTCGACTTTCGATCGCTGTTGCATATAACGGAAGGCCTGATTGACGAAGTTCAGGTCTGCGGTGGATTCGGCGTGTCCTGCAGATTCGCGGAGAACTGTTTGGATCGCGGATTAGTACAAAGCCCGACCACCGTTTCGAATTTGATTCTTCAGGAGGCCGCGGTTAGTTGCAGCAGGACTCTAATAATCATCTCCAATAAGTACCGGTGGAATAAGTACCGGTGGAATCGATGTTCGCCTTTGACATATAAATGATCATGTTCCAGTTAATTAATTCATCATGATCGATACATGAATTGTTTTTTCTGTCCAGGCTCTGACACATACCTTTGTCGACGATACAGTCATAGAATACCGTAGTTGATCTAGAAGTTATCCACAAAGTCTGCAAGCGCGAGGTCCCATCAAGCTCTTGGACGGTTGTGAGATTTCCTAGTCATTTCTTGTTCTCAAGCTTAAGCCGCGTATAACAAGTGTATATGACACGTAATTGTTTTGATCTCAAGAAGGTAAAAATTTCCCGGGCTCCTTCCACATGAGTCTCTTAGCCTTAAATTAGCCGACCTGTCGAAGCGGAGGTACATGCAGCTCATGATGGTCATAATTTGGGTGCTACAGCCTAGCTGGTGCAGCCTTGCAGCTATCTTCACGTGCATGAGTCGAGGACGCTTCCCGTGATTGCTTGCGGGAAACAAGCTGTTTGTTACCGTTTTTGCAAAACTGATGACAATTCGGTCACCCGCGTGCTCATGTCTCGGAAGGAGTTCTTGGACGATTCCCTTGTGGGAAATTTGTCTAATACTACCTCCACGAATAGACTACATGGAATTGTGCAGCACAGGGAGTTTTGCAACATTCCCAGGGAGCCAGCCTCACAGGGAAAGTTCAATTAAGCCATCTAGAAGGGTACCACTAGTGTGAACCAATGTCAGAGGGGAAGTTGGGAATCTATTGGGTTATTGGTTCTAAGAGGGATTTCTAACAGGGATATAACTGAGAGCTTTCCCATATTCAATCACACAGTGAGTTGTACCAAAACTCCTTGTGAGATCTGGAGATATTTAAATTCCATACTTTTGGTTACATGTGGTTCCCTGAGAGAAATGCATATATGTATATATATTCTTGAGCTGGTCAACAGAGCTGGAATTAATTGGATTCTCTCCTATATACATATATATTACTTCTCTCAGCCAACCATATGCAAACTCATGTATGGTGTGACGACGGTACAAGAAGTAGCTGATAATTACTCTTGAGGAATTATCCTGGAGCTCATGACTTGCAACTTGGTGGGTACTTATTATAATACGCATGTGTACTGATGAAGCTGATGATCAATTCATGGTGTGCTTTTGGAATTGTTTGTGCCTAACTTTAGCCAAGTAATTATTCAATGAATTGTGTAAACATGTGTTCTTACCTAATGTCAAATTGTCATTTTAAGGTAATACTAGTGTAGCCTGTGCCTTTAGCTCAATTTTTGAACTGGTTACCCAACTTATTTTTAATCCTTCCAAGACCATTTTATTGTAATTTGATTGAATTTTCAATGACAAATATTACTCAAAATTAAAAATCTCCCACATCTTAGATCTAAAAATTTCCAAATCACTTTCATGAAATCCTAATCGCTGAGGGGCTTTCCAACAATATCAAGAGTGGGCCCAAATTCCCCTATAATTTTTAGTGTTGGTTTAATTGAAATTTCAGTGAAAAATGATTCAGTATTCAAAACTTCTTGACAGTAGCTAAAAACATTGTAAAACAAACTCAATGCACACCTACCCATAAAGGGTTTCACCCAACGGTACCAAGGGTGTGGCAAGAGGCACCATGGTTTGGGAGATTACACTGTGACAAACAAAACAAAGTAAACTACCTTCCTGCATAGATAGATTGTTGGATGCATGGCGCAAATGCATAGATGATGGTTGAAATCTGCCCATCTATGGTCTAGAGCCTTGGGAGAGGCAGCAGGTTTTGACTACAGCCTAGATTCCTTGCAGTAGATCAGAAGCGCTTAAAATGATTCAACCGTTCTAATAACTTCTTGAGCACTAGTAGCCCACACGCTTAGAGATCCCAGCTTCTCCTCACAAAGACATGCCGGGAAGTTGACAGCTTGAAGATCTGATCACTTGAAAAAGAGGTCCGGGGGAATCAATTCAAGCCCAAATCCATTCCGTTTGTTGCTTCATGGTTTTCTGCTTGCATGTTATGATGCACCAAGCTACACTGTTATGATCTCTTGTTTGCAGATGCAGGACACGCACAAAATTAAAACCTCAAATGTTCAACCTGCTGAGTCTTGACACGATAGATCGAATAGTTTATAATTCCAGCAGCATGCTGGAGCTCCACATGTATGGGTTATGGCAAATTCTAACTTTGCACAACATGCAGTTCCTGAACATGGTCACATATATGGATAAGGAACTTGGGTATCATGTACTTGGGCAACAAGCCAGTAATTAATTAATTAATTAATTACCCCAATATTCGCCCAATGACCTTGTTTGGTACTGAACCAAATTTTTGAAATCCTGGAAAAAACCTAACCACCCGGCCATGAGGTGTAACATATGGACCGACTGCCTGATTGGGAAGCATTATTAGTATCCCGTACTTAGCAGCCCCTGGAAATTCTCATGAACGAACTTTCCATGTTTAATCCGAACATTGCCGGATAACTCGATCTTAGATTCATACTTTCCTGTGATCAGCCCTTTTCTATGTAGAGACATCTTAAATCATCAAATTCATTACAGAAGCATGATCTCCAAAGTCCTATCATGTATTCTGCAGTTGCTGTACAATGGGTGTGGTCATGAGGTGAACACCAATATCTAATCGGGAGCTTCAGAATTGAGCTTTCAATCTGGTGATAAATTTTCTCAATTAGTGTCATTGAAAGACTTACTAAATCCCAAACCAGGTAGAACAGATGAAAAAAAATTACACAACCCAAGGAAAAGGTAGCAAATTAAAGAACCAACCTACAGGTATTTCAAAGGAAATTCTGCTGGGAAGCTTAGACTGTAGAATGCTGCGACTGTTGTCAGGAAATCCCTGGCAACTAATTGTGCACTTGGAAGAGCTTGGAGGTCCTAACTATTGCACTTCACCCGAGATCAGTACCACTTTCACTATTAATACAAGACATTTGGACCAGTAGAGAGCCTAGAAAGACTTCTGGACCCATTGACTTAAATTAAGATTGACTGTACCACTTATATCATGGTCCGAAGCACCACAACATCATCTGTCAAGGAACTTTCCACACCATTTTCCACATTTGTTTTTCCTCCTCTTTACCAGTGTTGGACGGGTATCATAGACAGTGCCGGGCATGACATGAGTATGAGATATCACTGGGTATCAATTTCTATTGATACCCGAATTGATACCCTGAATGTCAGTCCTTTCTTGTGTGAGAACCGGATCCTCATTAAGTCGTTCAAAATAGAGAGCCCTGGGTAAGGTAAATGGGTAAAACCTGGGTAACAGTCTCAGGATACATTTATTATGGTTGGTTGTTGAGATGGAGAGTTTTTGACATCTAATTTGTGCTAGCTTTACATCCTTTAAATTATTCCTTGTGTTTAATATTTTTGTACATTTTCTGAATCTGCGTTGTGTTTTATAAATAAATTTTTGCAGGGTTTTGATGCAGTTTTTTTTGTAGGAATATAAAGTTGATTTTTGTGAGTTAGATCTTGTGAGTTTTCTATTAAAAAGCTCCCATAAACAGTTTTCTAAGAATCTGCCTAGATAACCCACTGTTCCGAAATTTAAGAGAACCATAAGATAGAGAACCAACAAAGAAAAAAAAAACAGTGAAAACTTGAATACCTTGCATCAATCCCTAAACATTTTTTTTTAATTCCAAAAGAGAACTGGGTAATTTTTTCAAACTCTTACGAAAATCAGATCTGACAGCCCACACTGGTGTTTACCAGTGTTGGGTTAGTATTGCTTTTTAAAATAATTGCTGGGTAGGTTGTTTTTATTTTTTTGAGATGACACAGGTTATCAATAGATATGAATATATTAAAAAATTGAGTGTCAAGTAAGTAATCAAATAACTGGTCAATAACCACCGGCTAACCTGCTGATTATACACCAATTATGCGCTTTTTAAAATTTTAATATAAAATGGTTTTTTATCTGTTTTTTTGTATTAGTATCTTGAGATTGATAACCTACCTGGATGATCCAATTATCATTCAGGTAGATTATTAGATTTTGAAGGTTCCATAGCAAGTGATTATCAATCTAATCAGTTATGTAAAAATCAAGAATCGACTGGTCGGTTACTAATAACTAAGTTGATAACTAGGTCAAAATTCAATAACCAGCCATCACCGGATTTATTACTAGAACATCTCACAAGATTTTCCACAAATCTTTCACACCTTTTTGCAACCTTTTTTCCATCAACATTAGAGATCCCCTTCCCTTGTGCCTAGAAAGAAACAAGGCATCACAAACACGCTGGCCCTGCCAATAAATAAGATGTTGTAAATCTACCTACTGTGTTTAGACTCTCAACACCAAAACAATCGGTTCAAATCTAAACAATCTAAACACTATCACCAAAGAAACCAGTTCACCTAATGTGAAACGGGTTCTAATAAAGCCCAACTTCGGAAAGTTGGATCCAATGCAATAGTCCCTGTCCCTGTGGGGGCAGGGCCCAACAAAGGCAAAGATCAACTGCAGGAGAGAGCACTGAGAATCTGTATACAGGGAAATTACACACACAGGACGGTCACAGCCTTGCTGTAGTTTGCACACTTCATTTGACACCTGCTCCAATGTAAAAGAAGAGGGCTCAGAAACCAGGCTGGAGTGAACCAGCAGCCACCAATGCACCAGTTGAGGATGAGCCCGTTGAACCCATTTTGTGGATGGACATCCTCCCTGCCCGCATGGGTTTTTTTTTCCACCTCTTCTCTGCCCCAAAATTCTCTACCTCCCCCCTCCTACCTCAATCCTACCTACCACCTACCTCCCCCCTCCTACCTACCACCTACCAACCCCACCCACCCTCACTCCATCGCTAGAGCTCCAGAGACATCGAGCGGCTAGAGTTGGAGCTGTGGCTAGAGCTCCAGAGACATCGAGCGGCTAGAGCTGGAGCTGTGGCTAGAGCGGGAGCGGGGGAGCTGGAACGGGAGCGGGGGAGCTGGAGCTGGAGCGGGACCCATGCGCCCACCATGCAAGATGCCCACCTTTTTTTTTTGTTTCTTTTCTTTGTCTTGTTTGAAGAACGCAATGTTGCGCTATAGCGCAACAAAGAAGGCCCTCTTCTTCTTCTAATTTTGTCGCAGCGCAACAAAGAAGGCAATGGCAGCATTGTTGCCATCGCCTTCTTCTTCTTCTTCTTCTTTGTGCAACACAAGAAGGCGCAAAGAAGAAGGCGACGACAGCATAACGTTGTTGACGTCACCTTCTTCTTCCTCTTGTTTTGTTACACTGCAGCGCAGTAGAAGAAGGCAACGGCAGCTACCGTCGCCTTCTTCTTCTTCTATTCAAGCTGTGCTGCGTTGCAACACAACAAAAAAGGCAATGGCAGCAACATTGCCGTCGCCTTCTTCTTCTCCTTTATGTTGCAAGAAAAAAAAAAAAGTAGACGATGGCAGCGTTGCTGTCATCGTCTTCTTCTTTTTCCTTTTTGTGCAACGTAAGAAGGTGCAAAGAAGAAGGCGACAGCAGCAACATTACCGTCGCCTTCTTCTTCTTCTTTTTTATGCAGTGCAAGAAGGCGCAAAGAAAAAGGCGACGGCTTCTTCTTCCTCTTGTTTTGTTGTGTTGCAGCGCAACAGAAAAAGGTGACGGTAGCTACCGTTGCCTTCTTCTTCCTCTTATGGAGGTGCACTGTAGCGCAACAAAGAAGGCATCGTTGCCTTCTTCTTCCTCTTGTTTTGCTACGTTGTAGCGCAGTAAAAGAAGGCAATGGCATCTATTGTCGCCTTCTTCTTCCTCTATAGGAGCTACGCTGCAGCGTAGCACAGCAAAGAAGGCGACGGCAACAACACTGTCGTCGCCTTCTTCTTCTTCTTCTTCTTTGTGTAGCACAAGAAGGCACAAAGAAGAAGGCGACAATAGCATAGCTGTCGTCACCTTCTTCTTCCTTTTGTTTTGCTGTGTTGTAGCGCAGCAAAAAAAGGCGACGGCAGCTGCTGTCGCCTTCTTCTTCCTCTTATGGAATTGAACTGCAACACAGCAAAAAAGGCGCCATCACCTTCTTCTTCCTCTTGTGGAGCTGCGTTGCGTTGTAGCGCAACGAAGAAGGCGACGACAGCAACGTTGTCGTCGCCTTCTTCTTCTTCTTCTTCTTTGTGTAGCGCAAAGGCGTGAAGAAGAAGGCGATAGCAGCTATGTTGTCGTCGCCTTCTTCTTCTTCTTGTTTTGCTACGATGAAGCGCAGCGAAGAAGCCAACGGCAACAACGTTGTCGTTGCCTTCTTCTTCTTGTTGTTTTGCAACGATAAAGCGTAGCGAAAAAGCCGACAGTCGCTTTCTTCTTCTTCTTGTTTTGCTACGTTGCGCTACAACACATCCAAGAAGGCGACGGCAACAACGCCGTCGCCTTCTTCCTTTTTGTTTATTGCTATGCAAGAAGGTGCAAAGAAGAAGGGGACAATAGTAAAACTATTGTCACCTTCTTCTTCTTTTGTTTTGTTACTTCTTTTTTCCCCTTGTAGCATAGCAAAGAAGGCAGCAACTTTATATTGAAGAAGAAGAAGACGATAGTTGTCGCCACCTTCTTCGATGGCTTTGCTACAAGGAAATGGCGACCTCTGCCTTTCTTTTGTGGTTTTGCTGCAAAGAAGGTGACGGCAGCAATGTCGTCACCTTCCTCTATGGTGGCGGTTTTTTTTCTTTTCCTTGTTGTTGCTTATGGTTTAGTTCATTAAAATTAACATTTAACAATAACTAGTGCTTTTTTGTTTAGGGTTGGAGGTTATAATGGGTAGGGGAAGAAGACTAAGGAAAAGTGGTGGTGGTGAGTTGGAAGTCAATAAGCAAGATGTTGCTACACGAGATGAAGCAATTCTTCTGCTAAATGTTGTTGTGCTAGATGAGGCGATTCTTCTGCCATATGTTGTTAGAGGAGATGAAGCAGTTGGAGATGAAGTTAGATGCGACAATTGTTGAGCAAAATATTGATGCATCAGATGCGGCAATTGCTCAACAAAATGTTGCAACATCAGATGCGAGAATTACTCAGCAAAATGTTGTTGCATCAGATGCGGCAACTGCTCAGCATCATGTTGCTACATCAAATGAAGCAATTGATGACTGAAATGTTGTTGCATCAAATGAAGCAACTAGTGACCGAAGTGTTGTTGCATTAGATCAGGAAATTAGTGAGCAAAATGGTGTTCTATCACAATTGAAACATAAGGATAGCATTGGTATAGATAATTTTAGAATTTGTGGACATTAAAAGTTATGGACATTAAATTAAATACAGATTATAAAATTGTACAAATTTTTTGAACTTTAATTATATCCGCACCTTCCATCATTTGTTGGAAGGTGTGGGAATTTTTTTGTCAAAAGTTTTTTATTGCAATACCTTAAAACAGTTCATGTTTATAGGAATAATATGTGATTTTGTGATTTTATGTTTTGCAATACCTGCATTCTATTTTTTGAACTCTCATTTTTGGGTTTAAGTTTGGAAATGGAAATTGAGCAGGCTTCACAGCCACTTGCACTTCTTTGTCCACCTAATTTGGCTCGAAAGGACAAGGAATGGACGAAGGTTAAGTCGAAATGGAAGTGTAAAGTTGGCACTTGCACTATCGCATATTGTGCCAAATGGTTATTGACTAAGCATTTAAAGGAGGTGCATGGTTTGGTGACAGAAAAGTTCAAACCTGGGAGGCCTTCAACTTCTGCAAGAGGTCCTCGACATCAAGACCATGCCCAAATGAATGTTCCCATCTTAGGAAATGCCATGGTTGTGCAAAGGCGAAATGATCAAAAAGTTGTTAGTCATGCTCGTGCCAAAGCAAAGCACAAGTGGAATCACCTGGCAGTTGTTACAAAACAATGTCCACCACTCCCAAAAGCAGCTTTGGTCAGATTAACTTCAGAATAATTGTTGAAGGTGTTAGGCCTCAATGCCTAGGGCGTGGGCAGTGTGCCTCGAAATGCAACATCACGGATGGAGAAGGATGAAGATTTACAGGGGATGATCCAATCCACCCATTGTGTATATGCACAACAATTGAAGACGACATGGGATGTCAAAAATTGGGATCGGACAAACAGTTGGCAGATGTTTTGGATTTTCATGAATCTAGAATGATTCATGGAAGGTAAGAAACAATAATAAGCAATGTTTATTGTTTTTTTATTGTATTTCATCCAAGGTGTGTTACGGTTTAATTTGGTGATTTTTGGGTGTTTATAAGGTTCAGGACCAAACAAAGGCCCAGTTTGTTGCAAATGTAGTTCAGGTTGAGATGCAACGTCGTCATTTTTACATTGCTCGTCATGCACAAAGGCTGCAAATGCAATAGCTACATACCGAGCTAAACACGAGATTATAGATACTGATATGGGTTAGGGTTTCACTTTATATAATTAGTTAGGTTTTGTAACCCTTTTATTTTTTGGACTACTCAATTTTGAACTTCGATCTTTTAATATGTTATAGAGAATCAACGTTTTTTTTCATTAGGTTCTTTAGTAATTTTTCATGCACCCATTTTTGTACATCTTTTATCAATATAATAGTATCTTCTATTCACACTTGTTTAATGGGTATATGGTTAATCATATATGTCTTCTTCGTCATAATTTTTTTAGTACTTGAAATGTAAGAATCAAATCAAAGATCAAAATGAACATTATGCAATACTTACATCTAATATAATAGGACTCACATCACCTGAAGACTTTTAAAACAATCCACACATTTTAAACATATAATACCTACATCATTTTTTATTATGAACTCCATAAGGCCATTTTCAAATATGCAATACCCGCATATAAATCCAAAAATAACCATAGGCATTTTGCATTCATTGCAATACCCCCATATAAGTCCCATAATAGCCGCTAGCATTTTGCATTCCTTGCAATACCCGCATATGAGTCCCATAATAGCTACTGGCATTTTGCATTCCTTATAATACCCACATATGGGTCCATAATAGCCGCTAGGTTTTTTTTACATTCCTTGCAATACCCGCATATAGTTTCCATAATAGCCGTTGGTTTTTTACATCTCTTGCAATACCCGCATATAAGTCCCATAATAGTTGTTGGTTTTTACATTCATTGTAAAACTTACATCTTGTCATAAGATTAATTTAGAATAATAATTAATTTGGGTATATAAAAAGACATATTTTTGGTACCTAGACCACTTTTGAAATGACATTACATGCGGGTATTGCATTTAGGGTTTAAGGTCTTCACATAAGGTTTCCTTCAATCACCTATGGATTATTTCAATATGATCTTGCCTGTAGGTATTACATCTAGGCCTTGGTCTTCATTCAAAGGCGTACCCAAACTACATATTGGGTATTTCAAAGTGACCTTACATGTGGGTATTACATTTAAGGTTGCCCTTTCATTGTATGTTTTACATTATTCACTTGTGGGTTATTTTAAAATGAACTTGAATATGGCTATTGCATTTAAGGTTAAGGTTTCATATAATTTTGCAATATCCACACACGTACTTATTTTCACCATTTACAAATTTAGCCTTAAATTTTTTAATAATTAAATAAAATTTGTAGCAAAACACAAAAGAAAGTATGTCTCTTACCATTTGTTAATCTCCAAGCTAATCTCTTTCAATTTGTTTTAAAATATGTATTGCATTGTTTTGCATATAAAATTCCCCCTATAATGCATTGTAGACTTATTTTATTTACTATGAACTTGTAAAAAAATGTTAATTAATTTAGGGTTTCCCAAACTCTAACTAAGCTTCTAGAGCAACTCGATTAGCAACTGCAACAGCTCTGGGTTCGAGTGGCATTTCATCCCTAACCACAACCAAACTGTATTACTTGTTAATTAATACCTCCCTCGTCTCATTTGTCTCAATTTCTTATCATTTCAATTCAATTTTAAACTCTGATAGGGCCACATGCCAATAAACTATTAGTTAGATTTTTTTATTTGTTTAATTGTAACATAAGCAAAATTACAATTTGATGACCTAGTTAGAATGCAGTTGAAATTTCCAACTCATTCTTTGATGATGTCATTGTTTATTAGTGGATGAAGTTCATCCAATGGGAGTTTAACCAATATGACAATTCCTCAAGTTGAAAAATAGTTGAAAGTTTAACTTTGAGATTTGGATGAAGCTGGATAAGCTTCATCTAAAAATTGAAAATGTTTCGTCAACTAAAATGGTATGTTGATTTCAACTAAAATCTTGTCATCATGTTGGTTGAAAAATTGACACGTGTAGGTAGGTTTCGACTGTGTTGTGGGTTCAATTCAACATTGTCAACTATTTTGGTAGGCAGTTGAAAACATCATTTTGAATTGAAAAAAACATTTTACAATTGGAAGTGACATTTTCAACTTCAAAATGTAATTGAAACATAGTCAAAACCATAATTGAAAACCTCAATTTTTTCCTAGTGATGCAATTTATAAACTTGCAATTTTGCAATTTGTAACTTTTTAATTATATATTTTGTAATTAGTAATTTTGTAATTTTTCATACTTGCAAACTTGTGAACTTACAAACATGCACTTACAATTTATCAAATTGTAAATTTGTAATTATTAATTTTTCATTTGTAAACATCTTGATTTTACAAACTTGCAAACTTGGTCATGTTTGTAATTTGTAACTTGCAATTCTTGAAAATTAGAAATTTATATGTTTGTAATTTTGTAATTTTGCTGTACATGCAAGTATGAAACCATGAAAATCTAGCATGTGCAAACTTGTAAATATGCAAAAATGCACTTGCAATTTGTAACTTTGTAACTTTGTAATTTGGTAAGTTTACATATTTACAAACATGTACTTGAAATTTTAATATTTTTAGTTTTGTAAACTAAGAAGTTTTTAATTTTGTAAATTTGAAATTTGCAAACAAGCACATGTAATTTATAATCTTGTGAACTTGAGAACGTGCATTTGTAATTTGTCAAATTGTAAATTTTATAAATTTGAATTTTATAATTGCACATGCAATTGATGAACTTGCAATTTTGTAATTTACAACTTTGTAATTTTATATTTTGTGATTTGTAATTTGGTGATTTGGTAATTTGGTAATTTTACATACTTGTAAACATGCACTTGCAATTTATGAACCTTCAATTTTGCAATTTATAACTTTATAATTTTTTGTTTTGTGATTTGTAATTTGGTGATTTAGTAATTTGACAAATTTTGCATACTTGCAATTTGTGAAATTGTAAAATTGTAATTGTTAATTTGTAATTTGTAATTTGTAATTTTTTTCAAAGTTGCAAACTTGCATACTTGCAACTAGTGAACTTGCAAACATGCACTTGCAATTTGTGAAATTGTAATTATTAATTAGTAATTAGTAATTTTGAATTTTTTTCAAACTTGGAAACTTGTAAACTTGCATACTTGCAAACTTATGAACTTGCAAACATGCACTTGCAATTTGTGAAATTGAATTATTAATTTGTATTTTGTAATTTGAATTGTTTTGCAAACTTGCAAACTTGGTCATGGGTTGGTAGCAAGTATGAAAACATGCAAATTTAACACGTGCAAACTTGTAAATATGCAAAAATGCACTTGCAACTTGTAATTTTTGGTAATTTTGCATATTAAAAGCTTTAACCCTCTTTATTTTCAAACCCCATATCTTTTTCATTTTTAGTCCATTTTAAGTGATCTAAAAACCTATGACTAGGGATATACAAGACCTTTTTGTTCCCCACATGCAACAAAACAACAATAACAAAATTATCTCAACATTCGAAACTGTGATATTTTGCGTCAAATCTTTTGAAAAAAAAAGGTAAACCTATTGTGCATTATAGTTACACTTTAGTTGATATTAAACAATTAATTAACTTCAGATGGTTAGCCCTAGTTTAGCAAGGCCTAAACACCATGTAATAAAAATTATAATTACAATTTAATTGATTTTTTTCTTAAGTGTTTTGAAAAAAAAACTTAAAACCTTCTTTAGTTTCAAACCCCATATCTTTATCATTTTTAGTCTATTTTGAGTGATCTAAAAACCTATGGTTGTATCAACTAGGTATTTACAAGACCTCTTTCAAGTTCAAATGCAACAAAACAATGACAAAAGAATTTAATGTCAAAATCCAAAATTACAACTTAATTTTAATTAAGGCAAATAGGCTTACCACCATACACTTTAAGATTTCAAAGGAAGTTGATTTTTTATGCATTGTTTTTTTTTTTTTTGTTAAAATAAAAATTTCAGCCTTCCATTTAAATTTCCAATATTACCAAAAATACTCAATTTGGTCAAAAACGAAGAGGATATGGGTTGTTTTGTATAAGGGGGTTCATGTTTGGTGATAAATTTGTTAAAATAGTTTCAAATTTAGAGATTAAATTATTTTTTCATTGTTTAGTTGCATTTGGATTTCAAAACATTCTTATAGATCACTAGTTGGCACACCCATAGTTTTTTAAATCATTCAAAACTAACTTAAAATGAAAAAGATATAGGCTTTCAAACTAGAGAGGTTTAAAGTTTTTTTTTCAAAACATTTTAAACAAAATATCACAATTTTGGATTTTGAGATTAAAGTCTTTTATCTTTGCTCTACTTCATTTAAAGTTCAAAGAGGAATTGTAAATCAGTCGTTGGTGCACCCACATTTTTTTAAATCATTCAAAACAAAACCTTCAATGAAAAAAACATGCAGTTTCAAACTAGAGAGGTATAAAGTTTTTTTCAAAAAAATTGAAACAAAATATCATAGTTTTGGAATTTGATATTAAACTAATTTTTCATTGTTTTGTTGCATTTGAATATCAATGAGATATTGTAGATCACTAATTGCCACACCCATAACTATTTAGATAATTCAAAATGGACATAAAATGAAAAATATATGGGGTTCCAAATGTTGAGATTAAACTATTTTCTCACTACTTTGTTGCATCTGGAGTTCAAAGAAGTCTTGTAAATCACTAGTTGGCGTACCCATAGATTTTTAGATCACTCAAAACAAACCTAAAATGAAAAGATATGGGGTTCAAACCATAGAAGGTTAAAACATTTGAAAAAAAATATTAACTAGAGTGCAACTATAATTTTTATCCCATATTGTTTGTCATAGCTTCCAAGTTTGTAAACTACATAATGAAGTTGGTGCACCAAGTGTTTCCAAAAGGTGAAGTTAGCACTTAGGACAAATTAATAAAAAAGATATGACCTTAAAGGCCATGTGGTGAAAGAAAAGATAATGAAAGCCTACTTATCTACCTTAAACCTAAATAACACTATGATCTACTTATATACTTAGGCCTACTTACCTACCTACCTACCTACCTACCTAGGTTTAAGTTAAGGAGGTCTATATAAATAGGTAGGCCTAATAGGTAAGATACCTATCTACATAATTTTAGGTAGGGACAAATGTCAACAAACTATTACTTAGATTCTTTGCAATTAATTTACAATTATATGGAAAAATAAGGTTTCTTTTTAATAAATTCTTTTAGTTCAAATTTAGAATGTTATAATACAATAAGGATTAGACATGAAATTGTCATAAATGTTTATTAGGCTTACGTGGCCTAGGCTAATATATTACATATATAACTAATATGTTTACTTAATAAACTCAACCACCTTCAATACCTACATAGACCATCTAAAATATTAACCTAGAAGGCCGAACATTAATGAATAAACTACATAATAGGCCTATATTACCTAGGTAGCCTATTAGGTGGTTCATTAGGTTACTTAGCAAATTGCTTATTAACCTATTACTCATGTTTAAGTTAGGTTGTTTAGCTTGGTCAATGTCCACACTTTAGTCAATTTAACAACCTTAGGTTTGAACTTTTGTTGAAACTAGTAATTTGTCAAGGTTATAAATTCTTGGTTTTTTTTTATGAACATTATTGTGTTTTTTGGATAGTCAAGTCATCTTTCAACTTTTGAAGGTGTCAAAAACATTACATAACAACTTGGCCCTCACAAAGCTTTTAAAATCCACACAAACTCTAGTATGATGTCTAAGAGCTTATGAACATTTTCATACCTAGCTATTAATCTTTTGGAATTTTTTAACTCACATTAAAAACAAAGCTCATTAAAAATAATTGTAATATATATAATTTTTTATTTTATTATAAATAAATATGAAAATATTATAATTATTGAAATGGATCACTAGTATAATTCCATAATATCATTATTTATATATTAGGTGTTATAAATAACAATATATTTGGACCAATATTTAAACCAATATTATACATCATAAAAAATAAAGTTTACATAAGGACTTGTGTTGTATATCTATAAAACATAAAATATTTTTGACCCACTATATGATTATTTTAACTAAGAAATTATTTACTATATATCAGAAAAGTATAAAATAAAATTTCAATTAAACATAGGATTAATATATGGGAGAGATCATTTTTATTATTATGTGAATTTTTTTTTAAAAGTAGAAAATTATGTGCTTTGATTTTTTTAAAACATAATTTAAAATCTTATTAAATTAAAGACTTTATATTTATGTTTTTAGTATGAACATACAACTTTAAAAGGGAAAAAAAACATGAACATCTTTGAAAAAAATTTAAGCTAGAACTTTTTATTTTTTGATCTTGATAAACTTTGTATTGCATTTAAGGTTGGGTTTTCACATAAGGTTTGTTTCTTACCTTTGTGTGATAACTCCAACCTAATTTTCCCAATCTCTTTGAAGAAGATGTAAAATGAAATTCTATTGTTTCACATATGTCTAAACCCTAAAATTTTCCCCCCAATTTAATATAAAATATTTATGATAATTAATGAAGTATCAACAAAATTTGTCATATAATTAAATAATTAATAGACCATTATTTCAGATAATTTAGATGATTAATGATCAAGAATTAGATAATCATTTATTTATTTAAAATAATTAACTAATCATTTGGCTTAAGTTTATTTATTTGAAAATAAAAAGTTAGATCTAATCAGATTAATTAATTTGATATTTGATTGATTAACTTTAGTATATTTTTGTTTTAATAAGTTATTGAAATCACTATTTAAGATAATTATTCCATGTTATAGATTGCAAGTTCAATTTTTTCATGAAAAATTCTTACACCAAGATAAGCTTGATCACAATTGTCATTGTATTATTTGTTTTACAAACAATACAACCTATTTTCAAATTCATGAAAAAAAGTAAGAATCATGGAATTCCTAATCAACAACCCCAACCTCTATACACACCTTTGTTAACATACAATTTTGAAATTAATTAATTATTTTAGAATGACCCAAAATGCAAGTATTGCATTTAGGGTAGGATCTTCATATGAAGCCTTAAACCCCACATGCATACTTTCGGAGTGACCCACAATACAGGCATTGCATTTAAGGTAGGATCTTCATATAAAGAGGCTTAAACCCCACATGCGTACTTTCGAAGTGACCCACAATGCAAGTATTGCATTTAGGGTAGGATCTTCATATAAAGAAGCTTAAACCCCACATGCGTACTTTCGGAGTGACCCAAAATGCAAGTATTGCATTTAGGGTAAGATCTTCATATAAAGAAAGCTTAAACCCTACATGCATCCTTTCGAAGTGACCCAAAGTGCAGGTATTGCATTTAAGGTTGGGTCATTTCAAAGTGATTTTACATATGCATATTGTGTCTAGGGCTAGGTCTTCACTTAAGGGTATCCAAACCATTTAGATGGGTTTTTTTGAAACGTGGGTATTACATTTAAGCTTGTTTTTCATTTCAACTTGAAATACCCAAACTTATATTTACCTTTACCAACTAGAATTTTGGGGTTTCGTTGCAATACCTACACCTGTACTTACCTTTACCAACTGGAATTTTGGGGCATAATTTCAATACTTGCACTTGTACTTACTTTTACCAAACCCTAACAAAAAAAAGTATTAGTGATATATGCCCTAAACCTAAAAACAATACAAACTATACAAATCATATAATGCAAAATAAACAAATTTAAAAGAACATAGGAAAAAATTTAAAACAAAATCAAAGGTTTTAAACTATGAATATTTATTAACTAAAAAAAAAACGTTAATCTTTAAAATATTCAAATAAATTTCATATAAAACCAAAAGAAAAGATATGTCTTTTATCTTTGTGTGATCTTTCCAACCTAATTTTTCCACTCTTTTTGAAAAAGATATAAAATGCAATTGTATTACTTCACATATGTGTAAACCCTAAAATTTTCCCCCCAAATTTAGCCTACTTTAGATTAATTGCTATACATTTATTAATTAATTTATGTGTCTTAACCCTAAACCTAATGGTTAAGTTAGTAGGGTATGTAATTAATAAAATAGCTAGGTTAGTAAGGTAGGTGATTAGTACAATAGCTAGGTCAGTAGGATAACTAGTTATTAGGGTAGTTGTGTCAATAGGGGATAATAAATAAAGTACCAAGGTTGGTGCAATACTTATGAGGGTAGGAAAGTGAGTAGGGTAGTTATATGTGAGGTCAGGTCTAGGAAAAACGGCCAAGAACAAAAAAGAAAGTACAGTGGTCAACATCAAAAAGAAATGGATTGTGATGAACCCCATCCGACGTCGAATGAAAAAACGCAACCCATCCAGTGGACAGAACGGCCAACTAGTGCATTAATGGCTACTAGTTCACTTTGGCCGTGTCTACTCACCATTTCTAATTGGGGACTTTCAATTAGCCCTAATTGCAAACACGTGCTTCTCATCTACATGTAAAGTCCTCATCTGTTTTCAGCCATTATTGTGTGGACTGTTAGTTCTGCATTAGCCATTTGAAATCTACCATAAGATTGTAGAAATCTAACATGGAATTTGTATAGATTCTATCAAATTTTTGTTCACAACCTATATTCTAATGTTGGCAAGAAGCTTCTATAGATGATCTTCAAATTGTGGCCTTGTTAGGTCTGCATTTGCCACAACCACATGTGCCATGACCACATTAAATGCATCTTTTTTCATATGTGGAGTGCCCAATTAACCATTGACCTATAATTTCTTGACCTCATAAGGACCTAGCTTTTGTATATAATGTATTGGGTCAAGATGAAAATTTGCGTCCTTTTTCTGGTGTGAGCTTGCCTACCATCTTGTTGCTATCACACTATGGCGCAGTTGTGGTGTTTGTGCCCAGTAAAGCGCTCGGCCACAGCCTTCACAAAAATATGGGCTGACATTTAGCTCAACATCGCACAGGCCTTTGGGGGCCCTTATTCCAGTAAAGCCCACAACTTCAAGCTTTGCTGATGACCAAATTTCACAGCACTATCTAAAGTGAATTATAACAAATACGAAGGGGATGAGATGTGCAATATGTTTGGGACTTTTGTGGAGTTGTTTCCCCTTCTTCTTCAGTTGATTAGTAACCCTAAACAATTATTCATGAATTGGCTAATTAGGGTATTTTTTTCTCTGGAATGTGTTCATTAGTTTGTGTGTGCACACAAGAGAGAGGAAAGGGGGAGGAGGGGGGGGGGGGAGAGGGAGGTTGTTGGTGTACAATATGGTAATGCAATGAAGAGGAAGAAAAAAATAGTGCAGATTTTAGTAGTTAGCAAGCATGCAAGAACAAGCAAACAAATCATCAACAAAAGTAATGAATAAATGATGAATGATTATACTTAACTATTGTTTCTTGGTCCTAGCTGAAACTTTTGTGAATTTTCTAAGTGATCTACTTCTTCCATAATGATGATGGGAAGATTGAAACACATAGAAAAAATAATAATGTACCTAGAAAAAACAAGTAATAATTTGAGAGATCAAAGTAATGCATACACACAGTCCCATAGTGGATAGAGGTGTTAATATTGTTGTTTGGTTTCCAATAAAAAACACATGCATTTAATTACTTGATTTTTAGCAAGTCTTAGTTGGAATAGATCAACTTATTCACTTCTATTCTTGAATTCTTTCCTTGCCTAGTAATGACATTCTTCATTTTGCACATTAAAATTCTTTAAAATTCTTCATTTAGCACCTTGTCAAAACATTCTTCGACGCGAATTTTAATGAATTTTAACAAATTTTCGCGAATTTTAACGAATTTTAACAAATTTTCGTGCTTCTTTGGGCTTCCATAACATTCCCGCACCAAGAATGTCATAACTATGTTTCCTTGATCTAATAGTCAATTTTGTTCATAAACTTCTAGAAAGTTCTAAAGAAACTACCTAAATTAGATTTGAATTACCATCTAATCTAACACTCCCACTTAGTAAATCAAATTGTAAGTTGTTTAAGACCCATCCTATGCATATATCACTTGTGATGCTTTAGTCTAGGATTCCTTTTGTCCATAGATCGAATGCTCGTTTCATTGGTATTACAATATTCTAATGTTATTTCAATTACTTGCACTAGTTCTCTAACACAGTGATGGCCTATGTCAATATGTTTCAACTCATTGTGATAAATTGAATTCTTGACAAGGGACATTTGTTTTGGTTGTTAATAAGAACAAGAATTGCTTCCTCTTGCTTGAAATCAAGTTCCACAAGGAATGTTCAACCACATAACTCTATAATTTGCTTACAATTCGAACATGAATTTTGCCTTTCCAGTTGAAAGTGTTACAATTCGTTGTCTTTTACTAATAGCGAAAGCATTAAAACAAGAAAAAAAAACCTATTAGTTGGGATCCCATTTTCAATGTTTCCTCTCTAATCAATCTCAAAAGATCAAAAAATAATCACATTGAACTGCAACCCATCAAGATCCAAACTTGAATACTAAAGCCATAGGTTCTTTGTGCCTTGCAAGTACTTAAATTATTTTTCTACAACTTTTCAATGTAACAATTGTGGTGATTCAATAAAGTTATTCACAACTCTTATTGCAATAGTAATGTCAAGTCTAGTGATAATTATAACATACATTAAACAATCTATTTTTTTCCATAGGGTATTATTTCTATTTCATTTTCCTGTTCTATAGTCATGGGGTCCATGAATCTTACAAAGCTTAGAATTAACGTCAAATGGTGTGCTTATTAATTTGCATTCTTCCATGCCGAAACATTTTAAAATATTTTCTATGTAGTTTTTAACCTCAGCTAACATGGTTTTTTTTTCCTTTTCTTGAATGACTTTACCCTAAGATTAAATTTTATATCTTTAAGGTCTTTCATATCAAGCTTACCACTGTGATTCGATGTTATTTATAAAATGAACACTTTCATTAAAGATCAATAAGTTATTAATGTACAATGTAAGAAATATTTACACGCATCTTTTGTTTTTAAGTGTGTATACACTCTTGCTAAATTCACCTTTTTGCAAACCAATTTTTCAAAAGAATGTGTCAATTCTTATATTCCAAACAAATTGTGTTTATTTTAAGCCATATATGGCCTTCTTGAATTTATAGACTAGGTTTTTAATTTAAAACTCTACATTCGTCTAATTGCTCCATGTAGACATCTTCAATCAATTTGCCACTCAAAAAAACACCTTTCACATCCATTTGATGAATTTCCCAATTGCAAATTGATCCAAAAGTAATAGAGTTTTGATAGGTGTGCACATAACAAATAAAATGTATTTTTTTAAATAACCAATACCACCAGTTTTTGCAAAACCTTTTGCTACCAATCATGCCTTGTATTTATCCATTTCACCATTCACCTTTCCCTTGATTTTGAAAACCCAACTACTTCCTACATGGCCTTTTCCCTTTTGGAATTTTGTTAGTGATCGTGTTCCATTCTTTAATAAAGAATTATATTCTTCATTTGGTTTTTTTTTCAAAAATGAACCATCTTTTCTATGTAAAACTCAAAAAATTGATAGTAGCTTGTCTATGGTAATCATGCATTCAAAGTTGAAAGGACTTGAAGGTGTTCTTCTAACACAAAAAAAATTTCTTTGAGTTGTTTTGTTTGCTAACATTCCTTTGATTACTTGCAATTTTATATCTAATGTGACCTCTTAGTTTAATGCAAGTCGAATTTGTGCTTCTAATGGAGAAATGTAATCAATATCTTCATATGATGGTAAATCAACTACAATGTTGTTGTTAAATTTGTTAACATGTAGATGAATAATAAATTCCCCACTATGAACTTGCTTGTCTTCATGGTTCAATAGTTCCTAAAATCCATGATTTAAAATGTCAATTTGCTAGTGATTAGCTCCCATTGATTGTGTGGTTTTCTTAGGTGGATGAACATAAAATATTATAATCTCATGGTTGTTAGTAAGGTAAAATAAACAAAAAAAAGTAGTCTTTTGAAATCAAATTAAAAAATGGAACAATTTTTTATGTGGACAAAAAAAAATGGATTCAAAATATTTTGAAATTGAAATATAAAAACATTAGTCACTATATTTAAATTATGGGAAGTTGAATACAAAGTTTGAACAACTTTAGTATCATAAAAGTAGGTTGAAAATACGTTTTGAAACTAATTGGGTCAAAATGGTGTTCAAACCTACGCATATTAATATCATAAGTGTGTTAATGTTTGCTCCTTGTAGATTTGATAAATCCTTGCCCAACAAATTGTTTGCATCTTAGGGCTTTTCATCAAACCCAATCTCCATATTGGTCAACTTGCCTAGAGAAATTAGGTTAGATAGCTTGCTAGGCTTCAATAACTTGGTTGCCAAACTTTGAGATTTACCCCTTGGGCTTCGAGACTATTTTTGGCCTTGTTGGGTTGTTTTAACATATGGCAAAACCTTCACTAAGTTTTGCAAATCTTGATTAACTTCATCCTCTAACACATATGTTCAACATGAATGTATTTCAACAAGGGCAATTCTAAAGAAATGAAAATATTACTTGGCATATCAACTCCTAATTGCAATTGTGAATTCTTTGAAATTAAAAAACAATAGGAAGAATTGATGAGCTTACTAGACTCATCCACTATGGGAGACATTGGCTTGATGACCTTCTTGTTCAAATCTTCAGTTGCATTTCCAAGAAGCTTCATCTTTTTCAATGGTGGTTCCACATTTGCTTTTTATTTAAAAGTTGTGTGTTCAGGAGATGCAATTGGAACATGCATTAAATGGCGCTTTTCTACAACTTCATTTGGTTTAGGTGACATGCCACTCATGTGTGATTTTGTGGGAGAGGTAACAAGCTTCCCAATTCCAATTATCACACGTTTTGTGCATGAAACAACTCCATTGGGACTGTTATTAGGTGTAGGAATGTTATGTTGAACTTGCCATACAAGCTTTCCAATGGTTTGTGTGGACCCAAACTCTATGCACTTGGTTTCCATTGTGAAATCTACAAACACAAAATGTAAATTGATTGTAGATAACTTTGAATATGTTAGTCAAAGGGAGATTAAAACTACTCTAGATGTTCCAAAAGGGTATAATTACAATGTGAAGCCATGGTACATGGCATAAGCATGCTAAAGTAAGCCAATTGGTGATCCTTGCTCAAAAAGTAAAAGTAGGTGAAAGGTAGAGTTTGCATTTTTGAATTTTAAAGTTTTTAGCAATGCTACAAATTTTTAAATGTACTTATTATACTAAATAAACCATATATGGTCATATTTCATGTATTTTATTATTTTCATCATTTTATTTATTTATCACAAGTTTATGTCTAATATTTTTTCAAAATCTAATTATTCAACTGTTGTGATATTGATGTTTGAGTTATCATGCGTATTGATACCCTTTTTAAAAAAGTTGAATATTTCAATTATGATAATGTGAAGCCCTTAAAAAGTAATTTTCCAAATTAATGGAATTATGCATCTAAAACATGATTTTTATATGAACCCAAACACTAGTACTTACATATAATATGTCAAAACAATCTTCTAACAATTTAAAAGTAGGACATATGAATTTTTTGGTCAAATGATAATTAATCAATATACTTTTACATTACTTTGTGCAATATGTGACAACAACGTAAATTTGGAAAGTAGAGTGAAAGTAGGTTGAAAAAAAAAGGAAACAAAAAATCTTAAGCTTTATGAAACATATCCATACCATCCTACATACATTTGTGTAGTTTTTTTGTATTTTTTTAAAGATTCGGTTATATTTTCTTTGTTTCAAAGTTGACAATTTTGTGTTTTCTACTTGCAACATATATATTTTTGGCCTACTTTTGTATGCTTGCACCTTACAATAATATAACAAAACTTGTCTATAATGGATGTTAAACTAACCATCTCATTTGAAGATGTCAAGTCTAGAAGGGAGAAGGTTCAGTATTTTAACAACTAGAATGTTATAACATTGATGAGAGTAGAAAAGGGGCAAAAGATAGATTGGGCACAAATTATATTCAATAGTTTGTGTAGGGAGCTAGATCGGTGGTATAAGTATGTCAAGAAAAATAAAGGAGATAAGAAATATACCTATCAATTTGTATTAGTATTGGAAAACATTGTTCAATATATGTTTGTGCACCAAAAAAAGAATCTAGAGAAACCACCAACCAAGGTTAAAAGAACTAGGGAGGAGATGTAGATAACACTCGAGAATAGAAAGAAATCTGTAGCAGACTTTCCAAGAAGTGCTTTCAAGAGGAAGAACAAAGTTGAGGAAAGAAGAGCCTTAGGCTCCAAAGTGAAGAGGGAACATGAAAGCACAAATTTGAGGGCACAAAAAATGATGAGATGTAGAGTGGAACCATTCGTAGTGCCAACAGTGGTATAGGCAGTTAGATAAACTATAATAGTACCACAGATGACATCTCCACAAGAAAGATAATTGAGGGAGTGGAGGCAAAAAAATACCAGGGGATGACATCGCCACATAAAAAATGGTTGAGGGAGCAGAACCAAGGAGTTAAGAAGGAACATAACATAAGGTTTCTAGAGGGTGAGGAACATCTGCACTTTGATGGAAATGTATATGAAGATTAAATGGATACCATTACAAGTCCACAACATTTGTAGCATTTAAACAACATTTGCAATAACAACAACAACAAACACAAAAAGCTTTACAAGCTACTGAATTATAGATGAAGAAAGTGGTGACACAACTTGGTTTTGAAATGTTCAAACCAGTAGAACTACATGTACCACCTAATAGACCAAAATTTGCAAAGGGATTCCCATTTGAATTTAAAATGGGGAGAAAAATGGTGCAAGAGTTGGGATCATTTGGAGAAGGATTTCGAAATCCTACAACATAGACAAGTACACCAAAATCTATGGAACATGTAGTTATAGAAGTAATGTAAGTAGATAAGGTAGTTGAGCTATTTCATACCATGGAAATTGTGAGTTTAAATATGGGGAATTTGATTCTAGAGGTGAACAATCTAAAGAAGAGGTTGGTTATAGGGAAGTGGGAGAAGATAATGTTACATGAGGAATTGGATAAGGAGAAAGATTTCCAAAAAGGGTATAAACATAATGTGGAAATGTAGAGGAAGAACAAGGGAGAGGTTAAGTAAAAGATTAAATTGCTCATTAAGAAACTGCAAGATGAAAATGATAAGCTCAAAGGTAGTACAACACGTTTGAAGTTGCAAAATGAAGAACTACAAGATTTAAGGTAGAAGGTTAAATCTAAGAAACCATAGAGAGAAAGTGGACAGAAGCATTGTTTCTTCATAAAAAACAACATGAGGGTTTTGGATAGTGAGATGAAAGCACTAACTAAGGAAAAGAAGGAGAAGGAGAATGTTCTAATAGATTTGGAATTGGTGAATCTAAAAAATGTATTTCTGCTACAATCTGAAGAGTTTAGAAGAAAGATAATAGAGGTAGAGAATTAGAAGTTGTTAGAGGAAAGGAAAGAGTATCAAAGGAATTTCCAACACCTACAAACATAGTTGGAGATGACATAAGAACAAAAGACGAATCTAGACCCAATTGGTGTAAAAAAAAGACGAGGATTATTAATAGATGTTGTAGTATTATACCCTAATGAGGATGAAAAATAAGATGAAGGATTCTGAAGTCAAATCTAAGGAATGATGGGAGGTTGTAAAGGAATATTTTACAAAGGAGTTGGAGAAGTATCTAGCTCAACATAAAATTGATGAAAAATTTATAAGATACAAGTTGGAAGCTTATCAAAAGAATTTTCTAGATTTTATTTATGGCAATTTAAGAAGTATAAAAGTATCGAGCCAGGATGAGGAGACTAAAGCAAGGCCTACTGGGACAATTCAGGAGGAAGAAGTGCAGATTGAGGAACCACATGACTTTAAAAATGAAGCAGCTCAAGTGGTATAGGTATAGACAGAGAAACCACAAGACCTCAGAAGAGGGGGTCAAGAAGAGAAAGAAACACAAAAAATTCAAGAACAAGGATAGGTGGAGATTATTCTAGTAATAGAAAAAGAGGTATTTAAAATACAGCCCTTGGAAATAGAATTGCAAACTGAGTTAGTAGAAGAGGAGGTCAAAACTACAAAGATGGAAATATAGGTCAGAACTACAAGGCCACAAGTGGGTATAGAACCACTAGTTGTTATATTGGTTGAGATTATAGAAACTATTGTAGAGGAGACAAATGTTTAAAACGTTGTAGAGTACATTCATTTCATTTTATGTCATTTTCCAAGGACTTCGGGAATGGAATCCAAAGTACATAAGGGGTAATGTTAAAGGGGTTGGATGAATACATGATTTGGATGAACATACATTTAGGATAGGGATTGATCAAGAAATTTTGTTAATTGAATTTTGAATTATTATTGGTTTTGAATCATGATGATGGACTAGGGATTGGCCAAAGGGGGAGGTTCTAGAAAAGAAAAGACATAATTCTTAGACACACAATTTTGGGGGATGAGTGAGAGGAGCTATAGGTACTAGCAATAGAAAACCATAGACTCTATTTTGATATACCACATATTTTAATTGTTGTTTTGGGATTTTTTAACAAAACATGGGATTTTGTTGTAATTTTGATTCATGTTTTTAGCGATACAAAGAAGCATAGACTTATGCAGTGAATTCTATGTTTGTATCGTTGTGTGAATTTTTTGTAATATCATAATATGGTGAATTGAATTGTAATAATATTTTTGAAGTTTTTTACAATGTATTTTGAAGTGCATAACCATGCATTTGGTGTTTTAATGAATGGCAATGTGAAGTGTGTTGAAAAACAAAACAGAAATAGTGAATGTATGCATGTAAGTGCAAGTTTTGTTGTTATAGTAGTGTGGAATAATTCTACAAGAATTAAATGTCACTTTTACTAGTGATCTTAGATCTAGTATTTATAAATTTGGATGTCTTCTCCATGAAATTCATTTGCATGTTGTGTATATAAGGATTTGGAGTTTAAGGTCTATAAAATATCACTACACTATAAGAAATCACAATTTTTTAAAAAACTAACTTGATCAAAGTGTCCACATTGACCAAAAGGTTTGTCCATTTTGACTAAAGGTTTGGGGCATGAAAAGACATGTTACATTTGAGTAGTACATTTGACTAAAGTGACCTTTTCGACCAAGTGTTAAACTAATAATCTAGTCAAAATGGACAAATGTCTATCAAAATGACCATGGCTTAATCAAATTGTCCATATTGGATGGATAGGGTTTAGTCAAATTGACAATATTAATTTGACATTTAGTCAAATTGATTATTATGATTTGACACTTAGTCAAATGAGCCATGCTCATTTAATGACTTAACCAACTTGTTAAGCCTAGGCTACCTACCTAACTTAACATAATTAATAGGTTAACTTAGGTTTAGACTACTTATTTACTTACCATAACTAATAGGCTAGTAAGCTAGTTGTTAGGTAATGATTTAATTAATAGCCTAATTAGGTAGCCGAGCCTAAACCTACCTTGTAGGCTACTTAAGATGTAACGTAGGATTATTAAGTAGCCTACTAGGTAGTGCAAGCCTTCTAGGTAAGTATCCTAGGTGACCTAGGCTTACTAGGTAGACCTATTAGCCATGTAGGTAGCCTACTAACCTAGACCTACTATAAGTACATAACCTAGGCCTACTAGGAAAATAACATAAACCATTTAGGCCTAGTAGATAGGTAGCATATCCTACTACTTAGTTGGGTAAGTAACTTAGGCCGGCTACTAGGTATGTACTTTAATTTAGGCCACCTAAGCCTACAAGGTAGCTAGCCTAACCTAAGCCACCTAAGCCTACTAGGTAGGTAGCCTAATAACCTATTAAGTAGGTAGCTTAGGCATATACCTACCTAATAGGTTAACCTACCTACCTAGTATGCTTAGGCTAGGTCTATTAATAAGTTAGTAGGTACATATAAGGCCTAGTAGACTATAATTTATATGTTACTTAGGTACATGCATTTATTAATAGCTACCTCCTACCTACCTAGGCTAACCTACCTATAACATGCTTATAACCTACCTATTTATGTAAGTATTGTTAAAAAATTCAATTTCATTTAGTATGACCCCCCATGAATCTACTCATGACACAATAAACCTTAATTATCTATTCCAAATCATAGTAGTGACATACAAAATACGCGTATTTTTCGAAGGTGCTCAAAAAGAAATATTTTCAAGTATTTAAAAATTTGAAAATGTGAATACGTGAAATACGTGAATACGATGAGCAAAACGCTAAGCAAGCTGAGCTTAAGTTGCGCCCAAACCCAAAGACAACGATGATCAAGTATTTTCAAGTATTTTTTAAAAAGCCCAAAAAAACGTATAATACGCATATGTTTGAATCGAATTGAGAGTATGTCACTACTATGTTCCAAATTTATAAACTAATACTTATAATAGTCTACAATGAGAGTAGCATTTTAAATTTTAAAAAGCTATACATTTTGTTTCAAAAAATCTAGTTTTGGCATAGATTTAGTGAAAGACCTCAATTTCTGAATTACACCCTTTTTGGTCTACTTTATCATATTTTTATCCATTGTAGAATCATAGCCTGCTACATTTTTTTGTGTGGATATGGGTATGCACAGGTGTTGAAGTTTGGAAGACATACTGAAATATGCAATTAATTGCTATAAGAAGCATTTCAAGGAGAAATTGTAGCAAAGAAGGAGAACCCAAGGAAACAAATTGATCTTGAAAATTTCTAAGGCAAGTAGAAAAACAATAGCTTTTGCATTGTATATATTTACATTAATGCATCATAATGTGAATCCAATTTTGAAGACCATGATTATCTTTTTTGTGGATTGCAAATAGATTGATCTTACAATCCATAGACCACCACTTTGACATTGTGTAGTTTGTTTCAAACCATGTTGTATGTTGTTCTTACATGGTAGATGCTTAAAGAAACAATTTCTCAATCCAATTTTCTTAAAAATAATTTGGGGATGTTACAGTTGATTGATTAGGTCCATGAGGAAACCCCAGTCATGTGGTTTGAATTTTGAGCCTTTGTGTGATGCCCTTGAGCAATTAGGATGTCGTCATTTAGGAGATGGTGTAAGAGTTCCCTATATGTTTTGATTGAAAATTTAGTCATTTCAGACATTTGGAAATCTTTTTGTCAATAAAAAAACACCCATGATTTTTAACATCAACTTGTTAGCCTGTCATTTACATGTATGATGCTTAAATGACTACTTGGCTCTGATATGTCATGTTTGTGTTGGCAAAAGTGTCCAGTAGTGCTAGCTAACATGGCTATGTCCAAATCCAACATGCATCAATGATGTGGCTGGACTAAAAACTAGTTCTAAAAATATATAATTTTAAAATAAAATTAAAGAATTCCATCAGAATGTTGGAAAGTCACTACACTGTCACTAGAACTATGACTCATTGTGAAATATATATGCTAATTTTTAAAAATTCAATCTTCTAAATCACAACTATAAGATGTCACAAAAGAAAATTGAACCGTCATGTTTAGAGCCTTAAACCAAATCCTTACCCATTCAACCATCATTTCATGTGGTGACAAATAATCTAATCGCATAAATATAAACAAATGTATATTTCAAATTGCACCCATCATATACGATTATGCAAATTCACAATGAAATTATTGAGATTCTTGACATAAACCACCCATGTTGAACCTAAAAGTTTGGTGCAAAAAGCCTTTCATTATGAAGGATATTTGCAATAGAAAACATGTGCAAACAAATGTGTAGAAGGTGAGAAGTGGAAAATGGTTGTAGAGACACAAACCATCTAAACCTTTATGCAGTAGGGCATGCTAACAATTTCCAATGGGGAGTGAAAGAAAATGGTGCCTAAATATTGGACATTTTGTAAACAATTTACAAAGCCAAATCAGAAGGGACCTTGGTCCCCTTGCTTGCTGAATGAAGAGCCTACCTATAAGAGGAATTTCAAAAAGGGCCCTTATATCCAATGAAAGAGAAGAGAGAAAATCTTGAGATCTGATCAAACAAACACAACTGATTAGTTATGGATGTCCCATCAAGAGAGATTGAATCAGTGCCATGGTCCTCGGCATCAACAGACCCAGATGAGAATGTATAATTTCATAGCAACCCACACCAGATTCTTACAAAGAACCTTTGGTGTCCAACAAGTGAGGATTGGCACCACACATTTATAAGAACCTTTGGTATGAACAAGTGAAGATTTGCATCTTCTTTCGAAGCAGTTTGGATGTAGGACTGTTCCTGAAGGAGAACCAAAATTGTGACTTTAATCAGAGGTAGTTCACTCTCATTGCTGGTGGCCTCATTTGAATGCCTGCAAGATGATCCTGGAGAGAAGCCCAATTTATCTTTTACCAAGAGAAACACAGCACGTTATATGCACAAAAATAGTAGCCAAACCTCATCCTTGAACTGCCAAACCTAGAGGAAAGCAGCTTGTGGTGACTCATTGTTAACTCTGAGACCCAAGACACTACTGCAGAGCTTGCCTGTGATGATGCAGGCCTACCAGATTCAATGAATTGGCTTTAACTGTCAACTGTCAGAAACCCAATTGCCACATTTTCATCACATACTCTCACCAAATCTATAATCCATGATCTGTGCTGCTACAACTCACCACCCCACACATTACATGCTCTAGTATACATTCATCAACATTCCTTGCACAATTGTGCCTTGTTCACCAGCTACATATTTTCTGATATGATCTTGACATAGACGCCTCAACCCAACACAATCAACTGCTACCTATCACAACCATATATTGGTCACAATAATTGCATGACTGCCTGATTGACTCACACTCTAACATGACAGATGACTATGGCTAATCAACCTAGACTTACTATGTTATCAACACAACAAATTGTGGTACATCCCAGCCAGTCATCACTTGTTCTATAAGAACATCAGAATCCCATTTTCTCAAAATCAGCTCAGGTGAAGCAGTTTGTTGCTGTTTTCTGTCCACCATTATTGTGCCTCTTCTAGTCTTCAATCTTTGGCAATCTTCTCTTGGTTGAGCTAGTGGCTACAGTGAAGATCGGGTTTGTAATTTCTCTTTTAGTTTCAAATTATAGTAGATTATAATACTCAAGGAGTGTAATTGCTAAGATCAAAGTTCAGAAAACAAAACAAAAAAATGGGGAATTTATCTCATGCTCCAGCTGCAACAACAAGATCTGTAGCCCAGTACATGGGACTACTACTGCTCATGGTCATAATCATGGCCATGATGGTAACAGATGTGAATGCCGCATGTCCAGGCATAGAAGAATATGATTCATGCCTCAGTTCTGTTCGAGACATCAACAGCGTACCACCTACAGACTGCTGTGACTATCTAGCACAAGTAGCAGCACAAGATGGAGGACCCCAATGCTTATGTGATTTGGCCATAGCCGGGGAGGAACTGGGATTGGATGTACAAGCAGCTCGAGCCTTGCCTGGGAAGTGCAATGTTCAGAACCCCACAGGCTTCGTATGCGGTAAAGTCTAACCCCTTTCTATAATCTGACAAAGCTAATTTGCCAAATTACAACTGTAATTTTTTTAACTTAAAGAAAAATTAAAAACAGGACTTGATCACAGTACACTAAATATTAGCTTGTTGTAACATGCTGTTATTGATATCTTTTGATAGTATTGAATTGTGATACTATTGAGTTCTTGGATTCAAGTCTTTGCTGGTACATCATTCTTCAACTTTTTGCTAAACCCCTTCTTTTCCTTTTTCTTTGCTTTGCCTATGTATGATAGTTTTAAAAAATTAAAGTCATTTTAAATAATAGCTATAGGTGCTGGTGGTAGCATTTGTTCATTCATGCAGGGCTTGTCAACATTGCTAAAAAATTTGTCACTTTGAACTCAAAACAGCAATATTTTGTTTGGTTTACTTTCTGCACATTTGATTTTGGGCACACAATCCACAATGTCACCTTCTTTCTAGTTTTTCATGATAATAATGTCAACTGGATGCACAAGTAAATGAATGTAGTAGAAATTTCCTAGAAGATCTGACTTCTGTATTTTGGTACTAGATATTGATTCAGCACCCTGATAGTGGCCGACACAAATGTTTTTGGTTCCAGCACAAAATAAAAGGTGCAATTTTGCATATCTTATATATCTATATATTTATGTACTCTATTCCTCAAAACTTTTCGACAATGAGATGAATGTATTGTATATTTGTCAAAATTGACTACAGTTTTGTTTGTTTGATGTTTATCCATTCCGGAACTTCAGCCATTGCATTTCAGCATTGATTTCAGCATCAGAATTGATGGAAAAAATGGAAGTGGGTTGATCATCAAGTGAGAGGATTGTGAAGCTAAATACTTGTATCTCAGCAGTTACATGTTGTGTTGTGTTCAGAAGAAAAACCCCATTTGGAAGCATGCAGCATTAACATTAATACAATATCAATGTGTTCTACTGCAGATATGTGGTAATGTCAAACAAAAGGACATCCCACTCACCATCGCACCAAAATCAACTTATCAAGGTTGCTATACTCCCAAAAAGTGCTGAAATATCTAGTGGACACTCTATCATATGGACACTAATAAATATCTTGTGGCTGGTTCTACTACAAGTAATGTATTGCTTTGTGTGTAAGTTCTTGGAGATTGTTTTCTTGCAAGAGATTTTGCAATGCTAATAAGATGAAAACTATACAATATTAATAAATGAAAACAATTCCATGGTTGATTCATTTTTGGTCTTGCATCTCAATATTTGTGTCCTTTCTATTTTAAATTTTGGGATACATTCCATCCACAGTACTCCTAGGATTCAAAAGATTTTAAATCATGAAAAAGCTTGGGATTCAAATAATCAGCAATTCCAAATACACCTTCCAATTTTTTGGGACTCAGAACCAGAACATCCCATCTTAAAAAGGTGTGGGACATGAACAGAGTATTCTTTTTTTTTAATATTGTTCACAAAATGGTGAAAATTTGCCACAAAAAAGCCAACAAAGAATTTTTCCTTTCAAGTGGCTATTTCAGTTGGTCCATCACAATTTTCTTTAACATATAGCAATACTTAAGAACTTCTCTTGAGACAACTCCCCCATAGTCTATATACATGCACGTTCAAATTTGGCCAAAGCATATGCGATAAAAGTTTGGTGTTGTTGAGAACATATGTGGAACACACTAGGAACTTGATGGGAACCCCTTAGGGACTCAATGGCAACACAGTGAGAACAGTTTTTTGTGAATCTGTAGTTTGTACCTCTATGATGGTTCCATCTCTCAAAGGCCTCAAGTTGCTCATCGTCATTCCCCAGGGTTTGCCTGCAGTCTCTTGTCGCCGGTTTCCTCTACCGCTTTCCACAACTCCATCTTGTTCATCCTCTAAAAAGTTGCTGTTGTTGTAATGGGCCTCAGCCTGCTTCAACTCCATGCATACGGAATTCCAAAAAGGCCATGAAAGGAGTGGGCTTGGGCTTGGGCTTGAGGTCTAGAGGAGAATATTCTTTGTCGTGAGGTACCAAGATAGAGAATATTGGCTTGAGCTTGAGGGCAAACCCCACAAATTATGTTAATGCCATGTTTTACACCTTGCATGGTTTTGTCACGGGCCTTTGGTAACGGCCAGAGTGAACCAGCCCCCATGACTGCACCAGTTGGCCATTCTATCCATAGGATGGGCTGGATGATTTGTCTCTTTTTTCATTCATCTCTTTACCTTACGTTAATCAACATTCTACCACAGTCAATCTTTTTTGGCTGCTAACCTTTGACCATTCTTTTTTGCATTGCCAATTTTTTCCCAACCCTGACTTCGGTACTACCCACCCACCTAGCTACTATACTGACCTAAAATTTAGCCCTGCCTACTAACTAACAATTAATCCTTTAATTACTTTAGCAAAACTCTTATCTCCTCTTGGCTAAACCTATATTTCTTCTTGGCTAAACTTATAGTTTTTCTTGGCTAAAATTTTATCTCCTGGCAAAACTTATATATTTTACTAACTAAATTTTTATCTCTTGGCTAAACCTATATATTTTACTAGCTAACTTTAATTTTTTTGTTAAACTTATATTTTTTGTTGACTAAAACTTATATTTCTTGGCTAAACCTATATATCTTACTAGCTAACTTCTATTTTTTGCTTAAACCTATATTTCTTATTGACTAAACTTCTATCTCTTGGCTAAACCTATATTTTTTATTGGTTAAATTTATATTTCTCGACTAAATTATTTTTTCTTGGCTAAACTTATATATCTTATTGGCTAAAATTTTCTCTTTTGGCAAAACCTATATCTTTTGGATAAACCTATATTTCTTATTGGTTAAACTTATATTTCTTGCTTAAACTACTCTTTCTTGGCTAAATTTATATATCTTATTGGCTAAACTTCTCTCTTTTCACAAAACTTATATCTTTTGGATAGACCTATATTTCTTATTGGTTAAACTACCCTTTCTTGGCTAACTTATATATCTTACTGGCTAAACTTCTCTCTTTTGGCAAAACCTATATCTTTTGGCTAAACCTATATTTCTTATTGGTTAAACTATTATTTCTTGGTTAAATTTATATTTCTTAACTAAACTTATATCCCTTGGCAAAACCTATATTTTTTTAATTAAATTTATTTGTCTTAGTTAAACCTATATTTCTTCTTGGTTAAATTTGTATATTTTGGCTAAACCTATATTTTTTCTTAGCTAAACTTCTATTTCTTGGCAAACTCTATATATCTTATTGGCTAAACTTCTAATTAATTCCTACTCCAAAAATTAACCAAAAAAATAGATACATTTTTCAATAATGCCATTTTAATTATTTGCAAAACATCTACTTATTGGCAAAACCTACCTACCTACCCACACGTCATTATACGTACTTTGCAAATTATGGACTTCAATTGTAAAAATTATAATGTAAAATGTGGGTATTGTAATTGTAAAAAAACATTTGGCGGAAGTCCTCTACCTCCACTTTTACCATTTAATGCAAGATGTACTTAATTTAATTAAAGAATAGGCTTGATAAATATAGAGTTAAAAAGACATCAAACATTTATGAATTGCACAATTTTTAATATTAATCAAAATCAATCCTAGGTTGGATTTTAGGGGGGAAATTTGGTCAAATTTTCACATACAAATATTTGCAACAAGATGCATTTTATCTCTTTTGAAGGTGAATGAACAAAGTCTCAAGTTGAAATGACCACATTATAGGTAAGAGAATAAACTCTTATTTCATTCATTTAATTTTTTCTTTTCACAATGTTTCAATTTTAATTCATAATTCACTCCTAAAAGATTATTTTGTATGGCATTTGGACATGTTTATATAGTTATTAAATTTCATGACATTTAGCATTCAAATTGTTTAGGTTTATATATAAATTTTTGGGGTAATTAGTTTGAAATTCAAAGGCTAATGTTTCCATTCATTATAGTTTTTAATTGATTTACTTTAAAATTCAAAACATAGTTATTATAAATGTTTTTTGTATTCCATTTGTAGTTTTGTTTGTATAATCATTAAGTTGAAAGCATTTATCATTAGGATTATTTAGGTTTTAAGTTTAACTTAATGAAATGTGTGTTGATTTATTCAGGTGTGTTTTCAAATCAAAATACAATTCCTTTGAATGTGATATCATCCTTTAACATTAACAATATGATATTTTTCCTTAATCATTTCCTTATCTTTTCTTATTGTTTTGTTCTTAATTTAAATAAATAAATTTCCTTGGATGGTTTTAATACCGTCATCAATTCCACTAAGAATGTTCCATGTTTGATGTATGGATTTAGCATTTTGGCTTCCCATAAATAGTGTGGATTTAGGGTCATAATGCAAATATTACATTTTGCCACCTATATAGAGTGTGCATCTTTAAATTGTTATGCAAGTATTGCATTTCCCTCTCCCAGATATAATGTGGATTATGGTCATAATGTGGGTATTGCATTTTGCTCTCACATATAATGTGCATATTTAAATTATCATGTAGGTATTACATTTAAAGCTCCCACATATAGTGTGCATCTTTAAATTATCATGTACGTATTACATTTAGGGCTCTCATATATAGTGTGGATTAAAGTCATAATGTGGGTATAACATTTTTCCCCCATATATAGTGTGCATCTTTAAATTGTCATGTAAGTATTGCATTTAGGGCTCCCACATATAGTGTGGATTAAAGTCATAATGTGGGGCGTTGCATTTTCTCCCCATATATAGTGTGCATATTTAAAAAGTCATGTAATTATTTCATTTAAAGCTTTCATATATAATGTGGATTAGGGTCATAGTGTGAGTATTGTAGTTTTCCCCCATATACAGTGTGCATTTTTTAATTGTCATGTAGGTATTACATTTAGGGCTCCCACATATAGTGTGGATCAAGGTTATAATGTGGGTATTATTTTCCCCCATATACAATGTGCATTTTAAAATTGCCATGTAGGTATTGCATTTAGGGCTTCCACATATAATGTGGATTAAGGTCATAATGTGGGTATTGTAGTTTTCCCCCATATATAGTGTGCATTTTTAAATTATCATGTAGGTATTGCATTTATTTTTTCCATAAATAATGTAGTTTGTTAACTATCATGTGGAAAAACAATGTTTAACATGGAGGGGCACATATAATTGAGGTTGAGTGTGCATACATCCCACATGCACGAATATCGAAATTTTCTAAATGGTGAATGAAGCCATGAAGACTCTTCAATGGAATGGAACATTTATAAACATGTACCCTCACAAAAAAATGTAAAAATGCCAAGAATCCAAAACCACCTCAGCCATATTTGGTATGATATTTTATTATTCACTTTTGTTATATGGAACTTGTTTTTTAACCTCATATTGTACCAAACTTTAAGTCCTAAATTGATTTCACATTTTATAAGTATGCATGTGGGTACGGGTCGGAAGATAATTGTAAAGACCAAAATCATTATCGATTCAATAAACAGGGTTGTTTAGCTCAATTTTTGATTAGGCGATTGTACACACAACTCGAGGTGCCATAGATAATCTTCTACCATCGACCTCATAGGCAAATCAATGGGGTGAACCTACACATGGCAAACATGACCTTGATTCCATTGCGTGACCATATTTTATTGCCCCATGAAATGACACAAGCCTTCAAGGACCACATTTGGACCCAATTGGGTTTAGATAACACCATCAAGCAAATATATGATAAGCATTAAGCAATATGGTGGGCTAGAATCAATGTAGGAGAAGCAATGACAAGGGATGATTTCATTAGACAACAAGACATTGCTTATTTGGATCATAAACACAAAAAAAGGGAGTTGGTGGTTACACCAAAATCCAATCATTTCCCTTCACACATGGGCATTTAATCATGTGTTTTATTTTCAAGATGTAAGTGGGATAATGGGATTCATGTCCCATTCACAATAGGGATACAAACCCCATCTCAATTCCAACGCATGGTTTCATTAGGTGATAATGGGGCAATATCAATGGATGCCACCTTCGACACCAATGATGTGAAATTTCATTTGTTCACATTGATGGTGTTTGATGCACATCGCACTAGAATGTCGGTTGCATGGATCATTACAATTTGCCAAACATGTGATGATTTGGTGGAATGGCTAACTCCTTTATAGTCACATATCCTTGGTGTTTAAGTTTCTTCTAGGATGTGCCATCCTACAACAAAAGCACTCAAATCCTTAAACAACAATCAATCCAAAAAAAAAAGCTTGAATCTCCCCAACAATAGCGATTGCCACCACTACCCAAAAACTTCAAGCTCCCTTAAACAAATAATTTGTACATGTTAATCACATGCCCATGTGAAGGGGATAAACAATTTGGACTATTGATGCAATAGAAGTCATATGAAAAGGTTCTACATGTGAATACCAAAACTAGCAAGGTAACTTTGTTTTATGCCTTCAATATAAGGAGACAATTGCCCATGTCTTTTTGGACTACATGAGGCCCAAGTTATAGAGATTATTGGTTCATAATTATGTTGTTTGGTTTCCAGATCAGCAATACATGATTTGTTTGAATACATTCCCACATGATTCCATCTTGTCCATAGTGGACTTTGTTGACAATTACACCTTTCAAGAATTTAATGAAATTCAAAAAATGCATTGGCATTCATTCCAAATTTCAATTTTGGTGCACATCCAGTGGAATACCAACTATATTGACAATCCCAAACATGGGGAGAAAACTACTTAATGAATATCATTACTATATTTTAGATGTGCACATGACACCCTATTTGTTCAACATTATTTTGAGTTCCATTGGTTACATTTGACTTCAAGAGGATTTGACTTCAACAAATGTTTAGTTTGGTGAGATGGTTATGCTACCTAGTTCGAATCAAGATGTGCTCGGTACCATGTTGCAAGGTACCTCTCATTACAACCACCTTTTTTGAGTTTTTAGCATATTAAATTTCTATCAAGTTGCATTTTAATTGTTTTTTATTTCATGTTGGTGTGCATGATGTTTAGGTATTACTTTAAAACTAGAATCCAAAACTTGTTCCCACCTTTGTGTCACATGGTCTAGTTTTTTCTGGTTCCAATCATGGTAAGGGAGTGCATGATGGGGCCAGTGCAGTGCTAAAGCAAAAGATTTGCAAGGAACAACTATTTATGAACTCACATTTAAGGCTTCAAAATGCAAGTGACATTATGGCATTTTGTGATAGGCATAAAACAAAAGAACATGTTGCTTACCATAATTTGTTAAGAAGGATTTTCAAAGTCCATATCTCTTGTGTTTTTCTTGATTATGAAAATTTAATATGGAATATAAAGATATTCAAGTTGGTATTCTCAAACTAAGTCTGTATAGGAAAACAAAAAAATTACATATAAAATATGGTCATTAAAATAACAAGCATCTTGTAAAAATTTTCAAAAAATCCAAAAATTCGTCCAATTATTCTTGCACCCACTTATAAAAATGTTGTTGCTTCCCCCTAAACATGATTGTAGTGCTATTATGATGCATAGTAGGAAGAGAACTACAATTGTCAAATTGAATTGTCAACCATTGCGCCTTATTGCAAAGTTGTGTCCATCAAGAATGAACTTCCGTTGCAAAAATATTAATTATATGGCTATATTCAACCATATAATTCCTCCTATTGCACAACCATTTTGGTGTTTGCAAATATCAACATGATAATTATAGATACCCGTTTATAAGTTACTATAACATTAGGGTGAATGCATGGTACAATGGCTCAATATTGATAGAAATTACATTCCTTATAAGTCCATACAAGATTCTTTAAAATGGTTCAAATGGACATGGTTGTTACTTTAAAAAATGTTATTATTCTAATCTTTGAATAATACATGCTCAATCACCTACAAACCTTCCCAAAGCTATGTGATGTTGTAGTCAGACAACCAATCCATATTTTTTGACTTCAAAAGATCATTACTACTAACAAATGAATTTTTGTATCAATAAATAACCACATATTTTTCTTCACAATGAAATTGTTAGTTGAAATTCAAATCCCAATCAGTAGATCTAAAGATATATTAAGCACCATAAGCATTTGAATAAAAGGTACCCAAGGAAAAAACATCATTTCGTCACAAAGGTGAGCCATCGTAGCTTGCATCTACCCATTATGGTCCTTTTAAATCAAATGAATATATGTTGAACCTTTTTTGGGATGGTTAATTTGAGATGTTTTTATTCTAATTAATTTTTAATTTCTGTTTTGTTTGTTAAGTAGTCAAATTTTATTGTCAATGTGTATGACTTTCACACAATCTAATCTAATTACTTTAAGCTTTCATTAAGGGGGCTCTTCACAAATTTGAATGAAAGAAATCCCATTGGATTTTTTACAATTATTCTCACCCCTTATTCAAATTAGGTTTACGTTACATGATACTCGTAGTTTACTTATGATTGAATTGATAGTAGCTATTTTGGTATTCCCTTCATATTTCATCATCAAGGTGGGTAATACCCCAATGGACTTACATGTTTTACCCATTAATATATATTCTACCAAGTCCTATGTAATTTGGATTACATATGTATTGTTGGTTTTCCACCTAAGATTCTCCAAGTGTTTGGTTTATAAGAATTTTGGACTATGTCATGGAATATTTGAATATGTTATTTGACGTGGAAATATATTTTTATTGTGAAGGAATATTTTTTCCATGTAAAAAATATGCATTAGGGTATATTTTGTTGATGTGGATCTATGATATACCAAGGAATATTCTTTCATGTTCATTTTTGTTTGCTCATGTTCATGCTCACTTGCTCACAAAATAACAACCCTGAGATAGACTAAACCATTGTTTATGAATAAAATCCAACTGCAATGCATATTTTAACCGATTGAAATCCAAATTCCAAACAATGCACATGTGTAATGCCATAAACACTCACTTTTGACAACTACACATAATGTATGGCATGTGTTTTGAACAATCTAATGCCAAGAAGCCTTTTCACAACATCTTTTTTGTTTAGGGAGATAGTGGTTTTGTTTTCCCATCAATCTGTAACAAGGGTTTTCACCTCTTCATCTAGAACATTTAAGCATTTTTTTCACTTGTATGTTAATCAAAATGCATAATTTTGGGTGTTTAAAAATATCTACCTTTCCGCATATTTTTTTATGTTCTATTTATCAATCCCCAAAATCTTGCCAATGCCTTTTATTGTAACCCTCACCTTGGGCTCACGATCAAGGCAAGGGCTTGCGAAGGTGTGGGCCAAAAATGAAGCCTAGGAGTCACATTTCATGCCCCGAGAGTGTTTGAGTGTGGGAGAGTGTGAGGAAATGAACCTCCACACTCCCAAGTGAGCTCCCACTTTAGGAGTTGGAGTCCCGATGGACTCTCGAATCTTCATAGAGTGATTGCAGGGATCAAAACCCATTAGATTGAAGAGTTTCGTACATCATTGGAAAGTCTTGGAATTTAGATGTTTAAAATGGGCTTCCATGACCCATTTGAGATCTAAAACACAAGTTATGGCCAAAAGAAGGGTCATGAGTCAAATTGCCAATTTGATTCCCGACCACTAAAAGTCAAGAATTGCCTTGATTTACTTGCGTGCAACATATATTTGGAAAGCTCTCGACAAGGGCTACAACTTTGCTATAGATCTTAGCTCAATCAAAGGTCTACATGCAAAGGTATGGGCTTCCAAAGTTACAGGAGTCCCAATTTAGGAATTTCAAGATTCCCACTTGCGAGTCTTGGGACAAAATGACATTTGGGTGTTGGTCCCATGGCCAAGCACATAGTATACTATAAGGGAGAAGGAGGTGGCTTCCCTTAAATCCGGGCCGTGGTGAGTCTTGTGAGTTCGTGTTTGCCCGTGATTTGTCCATGCACCAAAAATGTTCCAACCATGCATTAACCAACTTGTTGTTTGGTTTGTGTAGGTCCCTGTGATTAATTGATTTACTTGTCATTCTTCCTAGTCCTTATCTTAGAGCTCTAGCATGCCCCTTTACCTCCAAAATGTTGTAAGCTAGGGAGCGCGCCCCAATTCCTTTTCCTTCCGCTGTTTTCACCTTTGGATTTGTAGTTGAGTCCATCAAGGAGTTTAGGGGTGCATCACCTTTGCCATTTTCACAACTTGTGATGTGGCCAAAGTACAAACAATATCTTTTGCCAATACAAGTTTAATTTATTGTTGACCAATAAAACAAATGGTGAACCCATCTTATAAGCTTTTTAAAAAAGGAGGCAAAAATTCCTTAATCAATGGATGACACAAAATTTTCCATAACCAATTGTTGGGATTTGTGATTAAAAATTTACCATAGACATTACAATATTTTTAACAGACTCTACATTAGACTTTTGGATTTGATGGACATACCCACCTTTAATGTTCCTAATTACATATTGCACACTTTGTAACCCAATACCCTTTCCTACAATGACAAAAGCATCTTTCTTCACATCTTTGCAAGCTCTACATCAACACACATTTTCCCATGTGTCTATGGTTTGCTTTTGAGACATTAATCTTAGTGTTTTTGATCGTCTATTGGTACAAATCTAGGTGTTTTTTCACTTTCTACATTCCTTATATTTGCCAATTCAAACCTTCAACAAAAATTTCCTACATTCCCATTTCTTGTCAAAAAACAATCTCACCCTAATCAAGTTTCCACTAAAAATGAGAAGCCTATTAGGCACCATTCACATGTTCAAAACATCTAAAAACAAAAACATAGGCCTCCATAAGAAATGAAAACCTTAAGCTACCATAAAAAATAAGAACCAATCCTTGCAGAAACAAAACAAATAGATAATAAAATCTTTATATAATACATTGACCTAGAACCTTGTTTCCTTTGAAGTCAAACATTGTCATTGCCTTTGGTTGATTCTATTGGATGAAACACAACCTTCTTGGTAAGATTGTTTATAGACAATTTATGTGGCATAGTACAAAAGGTTTACAAAAGACATCATGTTTTCACTAGATTTGAAATTGTATGCTCATGCAATTTTAATAGGTGAGTTGGTTGTCTTTTATTGAACTCATATATGTGTTTTTCATCAAATTTTGAAAACTTGCATTCTAATTTCGTTGGAATTTAAGGGGGGAGGTTACAAAAATCTCCCAATATGATGTTTTTACTTGTGGTAAGGAATCTACACACAATTCAAAGTGGCCCAAATTCCATTCTTAATTTGCTTTATTTAAATGTTGTAGCAATAATCTTTTCATGATTTACTCATGATGTGCACAAAAACTTACAATAATCAAACTTGAATATCATTGCCTTATACCTAGACCACTTGAACCTTTTGACCTTTCCCCATATCTTGTTCTTCATAATTCTCACAAACTTAAGGGTGCAACAATCATCGATGAATTTCTCACAAACCTCCTACATTTTTGTTGACTTTAGGTGTACATTACTACAACCATTTGATATGGGTGAAAATCCTTGTAAGTGTACCGTTTGGGATGAAAATGACCTACTCTTTATTATAGTTTTTTTTCTTTTATATTTTGATCCTCGTCAATAAAATTAAAATATTCATAAGTACCATATTTTAGACCACTAAAATTATAGATTTAATCACAATCATCTATAAATGTGTTCTTACATGGTAAAAAAAAACTAAGTTCAAAATACCAAAAAAAGTGCATCACAAATTTATAAGCTTCATGGGTTCATTCCAAATTCATGTGAAATATGTTATTTCATGGGTTTGTATCGTTTATACACAAATGTCACACATTATTCAAACATGGAAGTCATGTGCACAACATTCATGTTGAAACAATGTGAATAGGCATATGACATTCGTGTCTAAACAATGCACACAATATTGATGTTCAAAAAGTACAAATAGATGAATGGCATTTGTGTCTATTCCATACGAACCTATGAAAAGCAAATTTCGCATGACTATTATTGCAAAAGCATGATCCATGAAGTTTGTGATGTGACATATGGTAGGATTTTGGTACACCTTGAAAAATTTGGACTCACATAAGTTGTTGAAATAATAATTTTTAAAAATTTATTATGTTAAGGTTTAGTTTATAGCTACATTAACATTTTCTTGTTGAGGATCATGAAATTTATATTTTATTGTGCTTTCACCCATTACATTTCAAGTTTTTTTAAACATCTTTATGTCATTGGGAAAATTCCAATTTTTTATTGTTGTTGCACAAGTTTAATATGAATATTGTAATGTTCAAGTTTCACATATTTGTATATTTCTATTACAAAATGATATAAATGTAACAATTCAAGAGTGGTTACACAAAAACCAGTTCCTTTTACCCCATTTTTACTTTAAGTTCAAATTGTGACTAAGAGCACTTGTGACTAGGGTGCCACATAATACTTTCAATTTTAGTTGCAAAATTAGTTGCAAATAATAATAGTGGCAAGGTAGTCACAAGTCATGGGTTGGAATGGACAAGATTTGATGGAGCAATCATTAAGTTCGATCATGATCTTTGGATGGCAACTACTATTAATTCTACATCAGTGGGCAAAAATCTGATCTTTTGCTTTCTTCTACATGAATTGCCAAGGATATCATGTAGTAGGGATTAGCCCTTGGTATACTTTAATGTGCTTTAACCTTATTTTTGAGAAGAAATCCTTACAATAGTTAGAAAATATTAGCTACCTACTCCCCCGTGGTTTAAATACAATCCTTATATGATAATTAAGTTTGTTAATACTTTGTTTGCATGATAAAAAAATTGAATGCATGGAAATGTTCTCCCCTCTTACAACATAAAAATTAAAAATGTATAGAAGATCCTATAGATTTTAAATTTTGATTCACCCCTTCTTGAGAGATAAAATAAAATGATTTGAACCCAAATGATGGGACTGCCAACTATTTATGGACAAAATACACAAAAGACATGAAAAACTTCAAAATCTCTTAGGCATGCTCAAACTGAACTCACGCATGTAAGTTCAATTAAAAAAATAAAAATAAAATTACATCACCAAATGAAAAGGAATGACAAATGTTTCAAAAGTCTAACTTGATTATATAGCTTAAGTGGAAATTACTTGTAACTAAACTAGTTACTGAACACTAAGTAGAAACTAATTTAAATTCAAATAATTAGTAACTAGTAACTAATAATTAACACATAAAAAATATTAATCAACATTTATAACTTGGGAAACTTTACTCCTCACGATACCCTAGTTATATCTTTATTATAGCCAATTAACATTTCCCATCTAAATAATTTGGCTTACATTTTTTCACATGCCCTTTTGGAATCCGTGGTACCATGAAGGTCAAATGTCTTGTTGCAAGTTGGTTTCTTGCTAGTCTTTTATCATTATCACATTTTCGGTAAAGCTTGGTTGAATGCATTGTCAAAGTCCCTACTCAATTTGAGGACTCTGCACAAAAAATGACCACAGAAAGTTTAACTTTGATGAAGAATTAAGCTCTTTTATCCTTCCAATGAATTTCATCTAGCTTCAACTACTTAATGTTCTAGCAATTGAATCAACAATTAAATGTAACAAACTTCATAGGTAAACTGTATAATCAATGTTTGTACAATCATGAATTTATTAAGGTGAACAAAACACAAGCCTGGAAATTTGCTATTTTAGGTGTTTACCATGTGTTGAGGATTTTCCAGATTGTGGAACAATTGGTTCATGTCTTGTATGGCTTTGTTTCACATCATGGTCATCATGGTTTGCTTTAGTCCGCTTTGTTGGATGCTCCCCATCTGGATCATTTGGCTTACATTCTTTTTCACATGCCCCTTTGGAATCTGTGGTATCATGAAGGTCAAAAGTACTGCTAGACATTTTTCTCTTTCTTGTGTTTTGGTCTTCTCCTGGTGTCACATTCTTTGGAAAGTTTGGTTCAATGCATTCTTGACATCCTCGTTCACTATGAAGAATCTGCACAAAAATTGATCACGTAAAGTTTAATTTTGATGAAGAATTAAACTTTCATCCTTCCAATGAATCTCAACTAGCTTCAACTATTTTAATGTTCTAACAATTGAATCAACAACTACATGCAACAAATTTCATGGTTAAACTATATTAGCAATGTTGGTATAATCATGCATTTATTAAGGTAAACAAAACCCAAGCCAACTACATTTGAAAATTTCTTATTGTATGTGTTTACCATATGTTGAGAATTTTCTGGATCTGGGAACAATTGGCGTCGTGTCCTTCCTGGGCTTAGTATCACATCTTTGGCAGCTTGCTTTGCTGGATGCTCCCCATTTGGATCATTTGGCTTCTGTTTTTGTTCATATTGCCTTTCGGAATCCGTGGTACCATGAATGTCGGGGTCCCTACGCCACTTTAGTAAACTACACACAACATATAGGTAATAATTTCACAGAATCAATTTCAATGTATATAAACTTAAAAGCAAGGAGTTGCAACTCACATTGGAATTTATTTTTAATAATAAATTAGATAAATTTTTTTAAGTAGATTAATAAGTAAGCACAATTGAAGTGATTTTTTTGGGTTATTTTTAGAAAGTTCCAACACATACCCTATTGACATTTATCAATGACTTGGACATTGAGCTTATAGAAATGGCCTTCCAAATGTCAAGGGAAAAACATACATGCCCTAATTTCCTCTTTAATTTTTGGTTATTTAGCATCACTCTCACATTTCACAACCTTGTACACCATCTCTAAACAATTCATATAAATAATTTTGGCAACATGAGCACATGTAAAGCCCACGTGCACATTGAAAATATTTAATGAAAGTTGAAGGGTTAGCAGTATATTATATGCAATGCAAATTCAAATTTCCTTTATTCAGATGACCACATCTACATACCCTTGCTCTTTATCATATCGGATGATGATCCGCTGGTTGTCAGTCAAGATACATCGAGGAATTGATAATTGCCTCAGAGGTTGATGACGCTTTTTCAGTAACACTTTGTAGCTTTCATCTGTATCCATAATTTTGACTTCAAAAGAATTTGACTCTCCCGTTGGCTCATCATTGATGTTACCTTCCTTCACTTGTGGTTTTGATGTGAGCACTCGTAACTTTTTAAAGCCACCATTAGTTTGTTCATGCAATTCCAAATCATAAATTGTGTCATTGACAACAACGGTTGTGTTTGTGTTTTTTTTGGCCCCCTTCGCCATCTCATCCTATAACACATAGCAAAGGCATCTTCATTAAACTAAGTTCTTCAAAATTTCTTAACATGCCTAGAATCACATCATATAGTCAATGCTCACCTATTACAAATGTATGCATATGACATTATTCAACCAATAATATAACACACTAACAAAAGAATAAGCAAATCAATTAGAATGAAAAATCATGAACATGGTTGAGTTGGCATACCTACTAAATGGCAATCTTAGTACATAATACGATGAAAAGACTTGCAAAACTGATTGATTCAAGAAAATAACCACCAAGTTGTAAACATAGCCCATATTAGTACCAATGCATCATGATGCTTAGCAATCCTTGGAAAACACTTTAACCTTGGCACCCTTCTGGCTACTTTTATTGTGACTGCACTAAAGTCCTTCGGAACATGTATTGATATGTACATGTGCTATATTCTTCAATAATAATTCTACATGAGACTTCTTCAACACTTTATTCTCAATCACATTAAAAAGAAAAGTAAATCAGCAATGCCTACCAAAATAGTCTTGTGACCCATTTTTACATGTACATATGACCTAGAATTGGGGCTCTAATTTTGAAGCTTCAAGCATTTCATTCGACCATGAGAAACCACTTGTGTAGAATTGTTGAAAGCCATGTTCTTGGTCTAATTCACAGTGTATCATTCCCTCTCTACCTCTATCTCTCTCAAGCATACAATCATCTGGATGAACATTTTGTTATGGATAACAAATGCAGAGACGTGTATTAGTCACAAACACTTCCAAAATTTCCCATACTTATCAACTATTTAAGACTGTTACTGGTCTATCTTGGGTCCATGCAAAAGGAAATAAAGAATGAAAGATCTCTACTTAAGACCTGAGATTTAGAGCGGTTGGGATCGGATAATCACCACTTTTCCTGAAGTGAGAAAAAAAACCCAGGTAAGGAAGACGATAACTGTGGAAGAGAAAGAACTAGTTTGAAAGAACTATAAACCTAGCAATACGAACAGTTCTGAGAGGCACCCCTGTTTTGCCAAACCCAAGTCATGAGACGCACATAGCAGAAAACAAAAGATAGGCAGACACAAGGGAAAAGACCAACGAAAACAAAGGCGACTCTCTCCAACCAAAGAGACCTGTGAATCGAATTCCACAACTTCAACTGCCTCCAATAAGCTCAGTAACCTCGTAGCTTGATATGCAAACTTACAAGTGTGACGACTGAAGCTTCTAGGGACAACAGACTGGGGACTCAAGAATTTCTGCGGCTGAGGATATCCAACGCAACCACAGCAGAAAGAAGCACGCCTTGAAACACATTGTAAAACCGAATCGAACAACTAATACATGTTAGTTTCAGCGGTGATTCGACGGGAAAAACGTTCTGGATTCTGATCAATGTAAAATCCAAAACGTTCCATTCTGTTCAATGTACATCTGAAGTTACTACGCACAAAATTTCAAAGCTGGCAATTTAGGCAACGAGCTATGCACCTGTAATGGGAGTTTCGGCGACCTGATGCTGTGAGACAAGAGATTAGACATTCTGTATCCGACGGGCGCTGCACATGTGTATCAGACGTCTCAACGAGAACTTGTTCTCACCGTAACTCTATGTGCGTATGGAATTTTCTTCCTTTGTCAAAAAAAACTAGCGAGTTCTCGTGCAGAGCGAACTTGCTCTCGCCATACCTCTGATTATGTATGTGTGGGAGTTTCTCTTTCTTCGTTTAATAACAAGCGGCTTCTCGCATAGAGAGCTCAGAGAACATGTCCTCGCCTTTATGAAGATAGGCAGTAGGTACCCTGATTTATTGACTTTGTTGTGACGCATTTGTTGTCTATCAACACACTTGCTAAAAATTTCCCCCGAAAATGCTAATTTTTTTTTTGGTCAGTAACCGGAGAAATTTCGTCAGTTAAAAAACGTTGTACAGTTGTACTTATTGTCTGACATTGCAAAGTCATTCATTCATTATGCTTGCCTAGGGTAAGTAGCAAGCTCTTCCATGTGTGTTGCATTCAAAGCAGTTTTTGACAGCAAAGCTTATCACTGATTTACCCATCTCAAGAACCCCAACAGGAACCTGAAGTGATAATTAAAACAAGTCTATGACATTTCTTGATAGATGGGTTTTCATCTTATTCCTTTTTTTAAAAAATATCAGTCTTAGGTGAACCAGAACTTACACTAGTGCCATGGTAAAAATGCTTAAGTTTTTTGGACAATAAAGGTCTTAGAAGAGGTTATGGATGCAGTGAAAAAATGTGTCACATTGTTGAGGAAGGCTAGGCAACTTTGGAATATATCTCTCACCTTGTTATTAGATCACCTCAACAACAAGACCATATTCAAGAAACATGGCTGACCAAGTGTGTTGATAGATGAAAAGGAAATAATTATTGTTTATTGAATACTTGGTATGCAAGAATGTGGGTTATCAATCACATTACAACAACTCAAATTAAAGGTAGTAGAACTTACCCAAACCCAAGTTACACAGTTCAAAGATGGAATATGATGGCATATATGATGGTATTTGTTCAAGTCTAGACATTCAAGATTAACCATTAGGCTTGCAAAGGGAGTTGAGGTCTTAAAGCACAAGGTTTAGCAAATGAAACATGCAAATCATTTTATTAGAATCTAACAACTTTGTACATCTAGCACAATTAGTTTCTAGATCAAATTTGGAACTATGATTAGACATGCATCTAGGTTGGGCAACAATTAGGAGTTTAGGTGTTAACCAAAAAAGGTTCATAGTAGGTGTATAACACCATTCCCAAGTCTAAGGTGTTCATCAACCATATGACAACTTCAATTTTTGGGTAAACATATTTTTAATTTTGAACTTGTATTACTATATTTGAATGATTTTATCATTTATTTTTGTGATTAATAGTAATTAACAGTGACTCAATTTTTTATGATGATCATGTGGCATGCCACGTGTCAACAAGTTGTTATAACTAGTAGTCAACCTCATGATATATGACATTAATTTCAATAAAATTACATTTATTGATTGGTCAAAAATGTTCATAATACCAAAACATATCTTTTATGATTTGTCCTATACAATTACAATGTCCAACATGATTAAGGAAATGACTAAGAATGTTTTTAACAACTAATAATCAACCTAATGATTCATGACAATAATTTCAATAAAATTGCATTTACTGATTTGTCAAAAGTGTTCATAATGCTAATACATGTTTTTTATGACTTGTCCCATGCAATTACAATGTCTAACACAATTAAAGAAATGACTAAAAAATCTCTTTAACAACTAGTGGTTAACTTCATGATTCATGTAATTAAACAAAATGACTAAAAAAAAAACTATAATGGCAAAAGACCAATCATTTTATTAGTCAAATTTAATTTAAATAACATAGTTTAGTTTATAATTTTATCACAATTTAGGTTTAGCCATGTATTGCTTCAATTGCAAACTTTATTTTAATTCTCCAAATATAATCTAAATATTCAAATTTAGCTTAATTTATCATTGTTTCACCATGTTTAACATAAAAGATGTTTATTTTCATTTATATTAGTTTAGCCATGTTTAGCCTAAATCATTATTTTAAATGTAAATTATAAATTATTTAGCCATACATTAAAAAAAATCAACCATGCTTAACCTAAATAATTGTGTTTTAAAATGTTTAATAATGTTTAAATTAACTTAATCCATGTCTAGTTTAAATTAGCCTAGTTTAGTTTAGGTTTAACCTAGTTAAATCTAACCTTGCTTCATCTAAATCTAGTTCACAACCTAAGTAGTTTTAGTTAAGGTAATCTAAATTAATTTATTTTTAGCATAAGGAGGCTTAAGTTAACTTAGGTTAGACTTGTAGGTAGTTTAGGTTGACCTAATTCATCCGAAGTCAACTTAGGGAAACCTAACCTAGGCTAGGTTAATTGGTAGTAGGTAGGTTGACCTATGTCCACCTCAGGTGGCCTAATTGAATTTGAGGCTAATTTTTTTGATTTTTATAAGATTATGTTTAATGGATTTAATACAATTGTTTTTGGTAATGCAATGGATGAAAGTTTGAACCCCAAAGTGGAGGTGAAAGGTTCAAGTCCTTGTTCTTGCAACTTCTGATACATAGGCCACTTAACCTAGGTTAGGTAACCTAGTTTAAGCTATGAGGTTAAGGTTTGTTTTTAACCTATGTCACATAGCTCAAGTTAGGTTGACTTTTATTCATGTGTTATGACTCATAATTGAACATGTGTTTATAGATTTTTAGCACATATTATCCATTTTTCAAGGTGTCTTTTATAACTTTGAATTGAGTACAATGACTAGGTTGACATGGCATGCATTAAATGTCAAAGCAAGGTCAATGATGACATGAAAATTCAATATTATAAGCAAATAATATCATAGTTAATAAGATGATTAAATTTTGCAATCATATGTCATTTGTGATTAAATGGGTGAAATGACATGGGTTTAACAACTCAATAGTCATTAGTCACAATTGTCCTTTTTAATTGATACACAATTATAAAGGCAAATCACAAAACTCTAAATGTGTTTTCGTGAATAAAGATGGCACAATATTGTGGCTTGGACATGATAACTTTACCTACACATATTTCACACACATTACAACCTTTAAATGTGAATTTTCAAGATTGGCCATTTTTGAACAAAAATGGGTCACCCTTAATGTGTTTTCACCCGTAAAAAGAAATGGTGAACAACTAGAAGAATCCATGACAAACATCATGATAAAAAATTAACAATATGTTCCACACCTACACCACACACAAACAAACAATTAAGCTATGAATCGACTGCACGAACAAAGCAAGAGGAAAAACAAAAGCGAGGAGGAAGCTAGGACAAAAAGCTCCATTCCACCAACAATAGTTAACAACATCAAAGAAAAACATCAAAAGAGGATGATCGCCAAAAGAAGAGACAACAAACAATAGAATGAAATGTATGGTGGGGATGTCAAGCCCTATTATTGTGGCGCCTCCAACCAAAAACAAAGTTAGGGTTGCTTGAACCAAGTTTACCTTGTCATTATAGATGGTTGAAACCTTTTTGAAATATTTCATCAAAACCATTTGTGGTTGATAAACATTTTCACATCAATGAAACTTTCGTTTCCATCTCCATTCATTTTGCATGTGTGATAATTGTTGTCCACTTGTCATTATATGAGTTGCTGATAATAGGATATTCACTATTTAGTGATAGGGGTAATGGTATTTGTTAGGTCTTTCTTCTAGTTGCAAGGCATATTCACTATTGATCAAAACATGATGATCCTCAACTTTTGTCACTCATATTTCACTCACTTCTAACCCAAATGCTACAATCTAAGCGACGATTGGAATCCCAAAGGTGCTCTACAAACTTTCCTCTGAACCCATTGCCAACCAAGCTAGTGACAAGACACCTCTCGCCTCTTAGCCATTAAGTGTTCGAAAACCAAACTATCTACCCTAATACCACGGCTAGGCTAGTATGAAAGTTTTTTAAAATGGAATATTAGGGTGACTTTAGACAAGGGTCCAAGGTCCAGGGACCAATGAATTCAAGCAATCTTATCGGTCAAAAGTTTTAAATTGGTCCTAAGGCCTTTAGATGAGGGTCCAAGACCAAAAAGTGGCAAACTGAGGCTACTTACATGGCACCTGTTTTGGAGGGAAAATCAATTAGTTGCGACCATAAAACAGTGCTAAAATGAGAGCTCCTGATTTGGAGAACCAAGAATCAGGCAAGGGACTAAGGTATCGTCCAACTCAAGGATTCAATTTGCTTCAAATCAGTCCAAATTGGTTCCTAGGAAATTGGACCCTGGACGCTTGTCTAAAGTGGGCCTTAAACTAGATTCCAGTAATTGTTTTTGACTTGTACTCAATCCAAGGACCTGGCTGGTATGTTAAAAAGTTAGCCCAGCACTGGTTTAACACCCCTTGACCTCGTTGGGATCTTGAGATCTACTTTGTTTGAATATCTTTATTTGATTTTGGACTTTGTCTGTTTTCCCACATCCAGGATTTTCAAACTTTTGTTTAGCCGCTGTTCAGCTTGCAGATTTTTAGTTGTTATTTTAATTCAATACAAAAGTCTGGATGATTAGTGAACGAAGTTCTGGGAACTGTCTCATTTCTTGAAAGTTCAGAGCAATCAACCACATCATAGGATTCAATCAATACAAACAGGATTGGATTGCAGAGTAGATACTACACACATGTCTTGATGTTCAAAAGTCTCCTACACTGGGAATTTGTCCAAGAGGTGTGATATTTGAGCTCAATGGGGCCAACATGAACACCTTAAGGTTCATGAAATTCCTTTCAGTGTGGATTCATCCTAGATCCAAGAGATTAGCTGGGTTTGCTTCCAGAAGCGGACAGAACAAGAATTATCATCAATGCTATGTTAAAAATTTACCAACCATTGTTGCAAGCATTTTTGTGCTCTGGACCCAAGAGATCTGGAGCTTACAAGCCCTTGTATATTATGAAATTTCAGTTGCTTCACTACCCACAAATAGGGTGATCCTAATGTCAAGATTCTGGATTTCACGATGTCTTGGATGTCATCATGCGATGACAGAAGGTTTGTCAAGGATTAGAAATTTGGTTTCCACTCTTGCTGGAGCCTAAATTACTTTGTAGGTTCAATGTAGTTTGGAGTAATGTGGTACCATCCCACATTTTAGGTACACATCCCACATTTTAGGTTGCATTGTTGATTTGCAAGCTATAGACGTTTTTGAACTCCCAATTTGCCCCAAAAACTAATTTGATTCATATTAAATTTTTATTGAGAAAAATAAATCCAACTCAATAACTCCTGCAATGTAGGTCTGAAAATTAGGAAATCACCTCATTGCACCCTTATTCACCTGAGGGGGCTTTTAAAAATTACCAGCCGGTGGTCCTGAAATCTCAGGTCCCAAAGTAACAAAACAAATGAAATGGGCCAGGCCATGACATTTTTCTTTCCCTTTTAATTATATTTACATAGTTTAAGTTATTTATAATAGAGATTACAACCTATGTTACTTATTAAATAACTGAAATTGCACAAGGAAAAAATTAAAAGCATGTAACCCGAGGGGTCTGGTATTATAGCCCATTCTGGAACCTTCAGATGTCAAAAAGGGGTTTTGGGTTGAAACCCATTGGAGTGCAGGTGAAACTCTTGTTGGCCTTCTGCCAATGAGCTTGACTTGGGGTATCAACAGCTTTCAGGTCAGGTCTGCTGTTGTGGTTCAAAAGAAAAAAGAAGAAAGTGGGATGTGTACCTATAAAACTAATTGCATTAGATCTTTGAATAAATGATGTGTCAACTCATTTGTCTCCTGCTTACTTCTAGAGCGTATGAAACTCCGGCCCTAGATACAACTTACTACCTGTTGATAAAAGGCTCCTGAGTCCTGACTTAACGAGGATCAGGACTCAGGGTTCGGCTATGGAATTTTCCAAAATAGATTTTGGAACACGATTGACACGTCAATGTGGTGCAGATCGGTGCACTAGCTCATTGGCAAACGTGCGAAAAACATTTTCTAGCGAAGTATGGTGCACTAAATTAAAAGTCATGTCCTGTTATGACAAAGAGTTGAATTCCATTGAAAAACTTGCTACCGATAATGCTTTCCATGCAATGCACATGGAAAAGGTTGTAAGTTGTGAGCTGATCATGAAAGGGTACAGTTCCATAAAAGACAATCATTGGGTAGAAAAACTGAACTTTTCTATAACGTGTGCAAAACTGTCAAGATGTCTGTCAACTCCATCAATGAGTGACTTACAGTGCCAAATGTCACTTTTTGGCTACTTTCAACTCATAATGAACCGATTAGACTTCAGTAAAACTATGGGATTGAAAAAGCCCTGACTTTTATTTCCAAAATATCAGGTTATTATAGCCTTGTACATGATTGACAACAAATATTTGTTCCTTCCATAAGTTAAAGGGTATGACTAGCAACCACAAGAACCAGCACTCACCAATGCACCAGTTGACTGTTCTGTCCATGGGCTGGGCTGCATTTTCTCATCCAGCTTCAATCATTCAACTTTCTTTGGTTTTTGACCCCCGACTTTCTTTTTTGTGTGGGGTCATTTTTTTCTCAACTTTGACCTCCATACTGCCTTCCCACCTAGTTACACTACTAACCTACATCTTGGCCCTACCTACTAACTAACAACCGGCCCCCCTCCTATCTCACTACCTGTTAATTTTCGTTGGCTAAACTTTTAATCTCTAAGCAAAAGCTTTTATTTTTTCTTTAGTTAAACTTTTGTTTATTCACAAAATCTATACCTCTTTATGGCTAAACCTATACCTCTTTGCAAAACCTTTATATTTTCTTTATCTTTCAATAGAACTTTTATCTTTCAGCAAAAAAATTTTACTTCCTAACTAAACCTTTATCTCTCAACAATTTTTTTTAATTTTATAACTAAACCTTTATTTCTTGGCAAAACCCATATTTTTTCTTGGCTAAATTTTTACTTTTCAGCAAAACCTCCTTACTTATTGGTTAAACTAGTATCTCTTGGTAAAAAAATACTTTTTTTTAGGCTAAACCCCTATTTCTCAACAAAATTAATATTTTTATTTAACTAACCTTTCACCTCTTAGCAAAACCTCTTTACTTTGTAGTTAAACCTTTATCTTTTAGCAAAACCAATATTTTTCTTGGTTAATGTTAAATTGTGGAATTTGGCAACTTAAATACCATTAAAAAAAAGGTTGTTGAAAAAAGAAAAGAACAAGAAAAAAAATGGAAACACATGTGAATAAAACTTGTTTATTTTCTACCTAACGTTTTGCAACAACTACCATCTTAAAGCTATTACTATCTTTTATAGACCTAAAAAAGATCCATAGTAGCCTATAAACCCTTTGTGGTTGTTGTTTATTGTTTGCAATGCCTGTGACCCCCTATGGTTGCTACCTACCGTCTGTACTGCATGTAAACCTTCTTTAGCTACTACTTACCATTTGTGCACATGTAGACCTTCTATGGTTGTTGCCTACCGTTTACATCACTTTCCAATCCCTTTAGGCTTCAAATACCTACCGTCTACCACTTTGTTGTTACCCTCTAATGGCAATTACCATCTTGTGCCAGAATGCACTTTTTATTCCAAAACAAAAAGTAAATAATATTTTAACTTTATAGAAAAAAAGAAGAACTAATACATAAGAATAACAAAACTCTATATAAATTTGATATGAATTGTTTTCCCTTCTTTTATCATACTTTAAATAGAACACACATTAACACACACTAGAATCCATACAACCATCAACCATTCTCCATTACACAAGGTTAAATACAACTTTCTTCCATGTTCTTCTCCTTTTTTTTCACACAAGAGTGTCACACAACAACATCCTCTTAATGTTAATGATCTAATCTCCTCATCTTTTAATCTCTAATCTTCGAATGAAATCCTTCACTCCTCTTAAAAAATAAATAAAGAACGTAAGAAGGATACTCATCACACAAAGTTTGAGTCTTTATCCTCCTAGATTTTTTTATCTTAATCCCTTCCACACATCCTAGTTATGTATAGGAAATCCATCCATCCCTTATCCACTTGAACTAATTAACCTAGATGGCTTCACCCCTAGTAAATATAAGATGGAAGTATAATAATACCACAAGTAACTAAATAGTTACTAGGATGCCTTTCTAAGTAAACTAGATTAGGATATTATTTCTAGTAACTAATATTACTTTTATTAAAATTCTTCCCATAATTATTTTCTGATTATTTTGCCCCATGAAGGTAGTTCATTGTACTAACAATATTACTATCAAAAACCACTTTCATTTTATAATGCTCATGTGATTGTTTATTTTTCTAACAATAATTATTATCTAATGATGGTACTACCATCTCTTAACATCCATGGTGTTTTAAGCAACATAGGACAATTTTTTATCATTAATAATTAAACTTCCATCTCTTGGCAAAACCAATATTATTTATTGGTTAAACCCTTACATCTTGGTGAAACTAAGCTCTTTCCTTCGTTGAACTTCCGCCTTTCAACAAAACCTTTTTATTTCCTAGCTAAATCTTCACCTTTTCGCAAAACCAATATCCTTTCATGGCTTAATTTCTACATTTCAACCAAACCTTTTATATATTTTAATTAAATCACTACATTTTTGGTATTTCTCACATGTAAAAAAAAATTAGAAATACTATGGAAGGTGATCATTATTGGGTAGATGCACAATCAAATGGCTCATTTTCTTGACATTTTTTTTTCTAGGCAACCTTCATTCAAATGCATAATGGTGATTAATATATCCTTAGATTTATTAATTGGGACTTGGATTTTGACTAACAATTTGATTATGAAGATAATTGTGTGGTTATTTATTGATTAAAAATTCATTTGCTAGTAGTAATGGACTTTTGAAGTTGAAAAAGAGGGGCTAATCAAAAAGGAATTTGGTGATGAAGGTTTGAATGTACTTCCCTTGTTGAATGAATAGAAGGTGGACATGGGAGCCTCCTTTTTGAAGTTGACTTTACAAGCAAATAATAAGTAGGCTTTGGAACCTCCTTTGACCTACAATCATCTCTCTAAGTTATGGTTCAATCTATCTTCCAATGTTATTTTAAAACATCAATTGTTTGAATATTTCAAATTGGAGGAATTTTATGTTGTCATGGTTCTAGGTACCATGGAGGATGAATGGTGTTTTCCCATCATATTTTTCATGAAATTTAAGTTGAAAACAAATTGACAAATCATCTTGATTTGGTTATCAAGATGTTTGCTTGGGATCAATACTCTATTGGTAGTTTTCCATTTGGACATGCAATCAATGTTTGGTATGATGAGAAGCAAAGGTATGTAGTTCATGTTTAGTATTTTTGCAATTTAATGTTGTAGGTTGCTTTTGGTTTACATAGTTATTTGAGTTCAATTTGCAACTTGTATACATGCAAATAAGAAGTAATGAAAGCAAGTTTTGATTTGCAAAATTTATAATTACATTTTTTCTCAACTTCTCTTCTATGGTTGTTGTGTGATTTGGATTTATAAAAAACCCTACATGACTCGAGTTTTGTTAGTTCCTTATGTATGTGTCTTTAGCCTTGTTGGTTTTTTTATTGTATTATTTTTTATTTCTATTTTAAATTAATATGCATCTTGCTTATTGTTGTGTTTTTTTATTGTTTGTTTGAACTAAGGTAAATTGGCCCATCATCGAACAATAGCTTATCATCGACCACTTTGACAAATCTTTCTCAATTTTTTTCCATTTTGAATGATTTAAAATGTTATAGGTGCACCTTCTCAAGCTTAACAAATCATCTTGGAAATGCAAATCCAAAGGAGTAGCCAAAAAAAAGTGGTAAAGAAAATATGCAAATTGGTTCGCACATTTTGTATGTAATGTTTGACCAATTCACATACATGTCTATTGGAAAGGTTGCCAAACTTTGTACTTGTGAATGAACCATGTAACCAATCTGCCACAGTTGAAAATTATCTTTGTCGCAACTAAATGATACTTTGAATTTTTTATTGGATGCCGTAGTCTTGCTTACAGCTATTGCAAATTGCCAACTGCACTTATAAAAGTGTAAAATAGGCACCAAGTGCCAACACTGCCTCCAAGAGGCAACATGTATAGCCAACTTTGAGACCTTGGGCAAATGAAAAAAATAACCCTGCTACATAGGTACCCACGCCCTTGTCCAGGTAATTCCCAAGCCCAAAATGATGCTGACAAAATTTAGGAATGGAAATTCTTCTGAGCCAATGAGGACCACGCCCCCCAAAAAAGGAGCGTGGGGATTCATAATTTCATACACAGCTAATTCATATGGATCACAAGAGGGTGGGTACATAGGGCTCTGAAGTACATGCGAAAATAACAAAACCAGTGAATCTCTGAAATCAGGATCGACGTACGTCAGCTCCTTGTGGCAGTTTACGACGTAAGTCAGACCTTGTGGCAGCTGGCCATTTTGCACTTATTTGAGTCTAGCAGAGCTTTTATCCTCTAATTGCACATGAAGTTTTCTTGTGCGGGGCGGGCGGAAAGGTCCTGCAAGCGATGCAAGATGCCAAACATCACACGACAAAGATTTAGGGGTTATGTCCATGACTGCCTGACAGGATGGATTCTAGCGTGTTGCCAATTATGCTTTGGATCCACCAACTAGGATGAAAGAAGACTCTTGCTACGACCTGCCCATAAAAAGCTTTCTGAGTGAAAAAGGCTCAGGAAATGTCATGCAAGATGCCAAACATCACACAACAAATTCTATGACTGCGTAACAGGCTGGATTATAGCGTGCTTGCCAATGATTCTGAGTGAAAAAGGGTCAGGAAAGGTCATGCAAGCGGTACAAGATGGCAAACATCACACAACAAAGGTTTATCGGTCCATGACTGCCTAACAGGATGGATTCTAGCTTGTTACCGATGATGCTTTGCATGCGCCAATTAGGATGAAAGAGGAGTCTCGCTAAGGCCTGCCCAGAAAAACCTTTCTGAGTGAAAAAGGGTCAGGAAAGGTCATGCAAGCGGTACAAGACGCCAAACATCACACAACAAAGGTTTATGGTTTCAGTCCATGACTGCGTAACAGGAAAGATTCTAGCGTGTTACCGATGATGCTTTGTATACGCCAATTAGGATGAAAGAAGAGTCTCGCTATGGCCTGCCCATAAAAGCTTTCTGAGTAAAACAGGGTCAGGAAACGTCATGCAAGCGGTACAAGACGCCAAGCATCACACAACAAAGGTTTATGGTTTCGGTCCATGACTGGGTAACAGGATAGATTCTAGCGCGTTGCCGATGATGCTTTGTATACGCCAATTGGGATGAAAGAAGAGTCTCGCTACGGCCTGCCCATAAAAGCTTTCTGAGTAAAACAGGGTCAGGAAACGTCATGTGAGCGGTAAAAGAACATCCCCAGCGGTCGTCAGTATGGGGCCCTACAGAGTAAAATTGAATTAAGAAAAGTCAAAACATGCCGCTTTGGCTGGGGAAAATGGTTTTTTGAGCAAGAATATTTGTACAGTTTGCTGAGGCTCGAAAAAGGCAATCAACGCTGTGCACCTGCCAGGAAAGAATGTAATAAATATGATTTACCTGATGGTAAACTGATTATTTTTCTGATTGGCCAAAAATAATGATTGGTCTAGGTGGTTTGCTATTAGTAGCTTCCCATCCATTTGCAGTCACAATTTTAGTTTTATATGGGGGGTACCACAAAAATAAATAGCTAAACTTGGACGTGTGAAATATTTTTGCAGGGTCACATACGGAGCACCTCTGGGATACCCTAAATCCCCAACATTACACAACAAAGCTTGTTGAGTGAAACAGGGTCAGGAACAGTCTTTTTTTACTGGCAAAATTTTTTCAAAAGAGCACTCATTTTTAGCTCCTTCTCTTTCGTTAATGAAAATCCTAAGGAAAAGCTAAATGAAATCCCTTAAATTTTGCCCTGGGATCTGATGCAGGGGCCCAAAGGCTGCTGGAGGTTCCAGTAAGCAGCGAGAAATATAAAAGGGTTCATAGCCAGATATGGCTAAATCTTCCTTAGGATGATCGCCACATTTGCTGCATCATTTTACTGATGCTCACCAATTTGGCTTTGTCAAAAAATTCCTTCAAAAAACACTGGTCAGGAAAGGTCATGCAAAGTGGTACAACATGCCAAACATTATACAACAAAGTTAATGAGTATCTGAAGAATGGATTCGTTGCATCTTCCCGACTAGGTGTCTATTCCAAAACGTGCATTTCATGGTTCCAAAGTGCGTCTGGGCATTCCCATCTTTTTTGAGAAAATTTGGATTGGGCCAGCGGCAGACGGGGAAACAAAGAAGCAGGCAGTACTTACTCTTGTAATGTGTGCAATAACAACAATATGCAAGTATGATGTTGTGGTACAACACTCCAAACGTTACACGACAGAGCCAATGAACTCCTGCCTGGAAGTACCAGATCTGACGTCTCTCTCTCAATGTGTTTCATTGAATGAGTTAACGTGCTACGTCTGATATTTGTCATGAAGGCAAGAAGTAGCTTACGAGATTCATTATGAGAGAAACAGGGTAAAGTCTCTTGTAGTCCAGACGCGTCAAAGCCTCCTCGCAGCAAAATGTCCCCATTCACATAAAAGGTGCATCGTTCGTTGCCTAAGTTGCTGGCCTTGGAGGGTTTTTCTTTGGCATCTCTGTCTGCTGTTGTGAAGTTTTGTGTACAGTAACTGCTGCTTTTAAGGTACCCGTACTATATTCAGAGCTCTAAGATGTTGGCGCTTATTGACTTACGGTCAGTTTGTCAGAACCTGAATTTCCTAGAGCGGTGCTCTGCAAAGTGGCTTGCTGTCTGATCCATGGCTTTTGCCACTCTGTTGTGCATGTCGGTAAGTTAGCCCGCCATCTTGTGGAGACATAAGAAGGGGACTGGTTTGATTAACAGCCAAGACTGTGTGAGAAGTAACCAGCTCTGCGTTGAAGAGAAAGAGTTGTGTCGGTGCTTTTGAATGAAATGACAAGTGGTGAACTAGAGCCCGCGGATTTCCTAGACAAGGATGAGAACTTGAACGCTATGGCGAATGAACGTCGGCGTTTGATAGATCAGAAACCTCATGTCAGAGTCGATATCGAGGCCATAAAATTAAACGTTAGGGCGCCTGAACTTTTGCGTCTCGTAGATCATAATCCCGAGGCCAGAGTCGAGATCGTGGTTGGTGCTATAAATTTGAACTTTAGTGCAGCTGAGACTCCGCCCGTAACAGATCAGGAATCTGACGCCGATGATGTAAACGAAAACAAGATTAAGGCCCATTCACTACGTATAATAGATGAGGATCCTGAGAAAAAACTATTTCTGCAAATTGGGAAACAGAGCGTTCTGATTTAAACAAGAAGATAAGCTCCAAGTCGACAGATGTAATCACCGTTAAGGCGGACTTGTATCAGTTTATTGGGCTTTACAGTGTGTTTCAAGGCGTGATTCTTACTGCCGTGGCTCAGTCGAGTGCCCTCAGCTGCAACATTTCTTGGGCCCCTGGACTCCTGTCCTTATTTGCTTCAGTTGTTACACTTGCGAGCGTGTATTCCAAGCTTTATTATTACCATAACCAGAAGAATATTGTTGACGATTGGAAAAATGGTGAAGCGGTGAGTGTTATTTGGTTGGAGAGAGCCGACTCGATCTTCGCTCATCTTTTCCCATAAAGTCTGCTCATAATTTGTTCTCTCTAACGTGCCTCTCATGTGCCTTGGGTATGGCGAAACTTGTGTACCTCTGATTGCTGCCGCTCATAATGCTAGTTTGCCCATATTTTTTGTTCTCTCTCATGCGCCTCTCATGCGCCTTGGGTATGGCAAAACTTGTGCACTTCTGACTTTGCTACTGCTCATACTGCTAGTTTTTACGGTTCATTTCAAACTAATTCTTCTTTTCTGCGGACGTCCCAACTTCCATGTTCTTTAGCCCTTGTCTGGAGTTTTTTCTTTTAATTAAAAAGGAAATGTTTCTCGGCTTTTGCTTTAGTTGCCTTTAATCGTGAATTTGGAGATTCTCCGATATAATTCATGAGAGTTGTTCACTGCAGAAATTGACTTCACAGATCGACGACTTCAAAATCAATGGAGCCATTCCCGACAAAAAAGAAAAGGAGAAGGGAACGGGAACAATCAAATGAAATGGCTTTGACTATGACGACATTGGCTATTTTTTCATTAATCGTTTTTGCAAGTTGCTTCGTCATATTGTGTCCTAAGTACGTAAAACCCAACAAACATGTGTTCATGTTTTCTCATTCTAGTTGATCGTCCTCACTTTCCTGGTAAATTGTCTTGTTCTATTGGCCAAGAACAGTGTTGTTATACATGTTTGAAGTTAGCTTTTGATGTGATTCTTGACAAGTTCAAAAAATTTGAGGCTGGTCTAACATTTTGGATCCTTTTGTTATGTGTAGGCTGAGGTGATGTATGTTATGGAGGAACCTTGTGGCTACCCTCACATAGAAGGCAAGGTTCCCTTAGAGTTAATTATGCTTCTTGATTTTGCACCTTTCCACCAGAGTTTTTCCCTTAAATCCACTTCTCATATATTTATTTATTTATCTATATTTATGACGTGCAAAAAGCATTGCCTGGGTTTTGAAAGTTGTTGAAAGCACTCATGGATTGTATTTCCATGTATTATTTTTCTTTTCAAAAGAAGACTTGGGTCTTTTGGACATGTATGTGCAGGTTATTCTCTTCAGCAACAAAGGCTTTGAATTCAATTCTATCCATGATCTTGGTTTTCCTTCTCTGGATCTGACTCTTCCGTTGAATAGTTGCATTGAAATCCCCACTCTCATAGCAACATAGATGTCCTATAGCAGCCCATAGCACACAACATTACCTAAGTTTACTTCAAGGTTAGATTTGCAATCCATTCTCCCATTATACAAGCCCCAACCAAGGCCTTATAGAAGCAATTCATTTATCAAAATGTAATTGTTTTGTTTTTGTTGTTTTTGCATGTTGTGAACTTGACACAAAAGAGTCAAACTTGGATGTACAATAAGATACTAAAAGTATCACAACTTTACTTTCATTTGTTTTGAAGTTTTCTAAAACTTAGATTTGGTTGACTTGAAAGTTGGGCCTTAAAAAAAAAATTACAAAAATCATGAGTATTAAATTGCTTCATTTTTATTATTTTTGAGTAAATTTACACTACTCACATTATGAAACTTCTATTTGAAACGCCCTATTTGATAGCAATATACCTTTTTTTTACTAATTTAAAAATTTTATTTCAATTTTCTGAATAAATAAAATCAACACCTAAACCATGTACATCTTCAATTGAAAAACATTTAGGACCTACAAACATCATAATCATCACTATGTTCTAGCATAATGTAACATTGAAAAGGTTTTACTATAATTTTAAAATATAAACTTCATGATTTTAAAACAAATTGAAACTTGAACTTTGATGGACTTGCTTTCTCTTGATACATATATATGTACATTGATGTGCAAAATTTCATTGATAAACTTTCTAACAAAAAGAAGTACTTTCTAATCTTTTGTTAAAATAATTGTTCTATGACAAATGACTAAATATTATAATGTACTCCAAAGAATTGTTGCATCATTTTTATATGCACGCAATTTAATATAATGATAGATTAAAATGTGAATTGCCTTTAATTGCACATTTTGATCACTAGATATTTTCCAAGTATGTCCCCAAATCATTCAATTTTTGCTTGTAATCAAAACTACAATATTGTGACAAAAACGTTTGTGTCCATCATACCATACAAATGTACCCTTTTCTTACCCTTTTCTCCTTTTATGAAAAGGCTAAAAATTGTTCAACACAAATTTGTTTGGAAGATATTCATTTACCCACATCTATGATCTAACAAGTTTGCCATTGAATTTTATGAATTTGACAGTCACATGTATGTGCAACTTGCTTGCAAAATAAGCATTGGTGCAAATTGTAAACCCACCTACATTTCTCACCTTTATATCATGACCTTGGTGTTCATGCTTTAAACTACATGCCAACATTTTTTTCCTTTTCTTTCTTTGATTTATTTTTCATCAATCCAACCAACCACCCAGGCTTTGTTGGACTTTTTCTTTGCAACAACATTAAAATTGACATGGCAATACATGCTGAACATTATTGGAAGTTTGCGGAGATGCATTGAAATGGAAACTATGGTATTTTTAATAAATATGTTTGAAGCAAATTTAGCAAGCAAAGTAAACCAAATGGTTGTAAATGCTTGAACCATCACACCAACTTGATTTAACCATCCAAGTATAAGGCAATTGTTTGAACACATCTTTTTATTTTCACTCCTCAAATATTGGATTTAAATTTCAAGTTGGAGTAGAATTAAATCTTACAATTTAATCAAATGAAGTATTTAGATGTAATCAAGAAGATGGAGACTCAAAAGAGATTGTAAGTTACACCTTACTCCATGGAGAATTTGCATGTGTTTTTTTTCAATTCACTAAATCATTTGATTGTCACCCACATTGGGTGACTATCATGTTTTCCATGGGGTATAACACATTGTGGCATCTTTCACATTCAAATTTTGTTTGAACACCTTGTTGCTTTATCTATTTATTCAATTTTTGAATCTTCTTGCTATGTAAAATGAAAAGTGGTTTAATGCTAATGTGACACATAGTCAAAGTCCACTAACATCTAGGTCTAAATTTTTTAAGGTGTACCAAAATCCTATCTAGCATCACCTTTTTCAATAGTTTTTATTTAGTCTTTTTTAACCATGTAAAAACACATTTATGGATGATTATATGATGAAATCTAGAAATGTCCTACTTGGATGTTTGAAATTTTCATCAAGGTAGGTTAGAAATATTTAAACCTAAAACTTTGTTAAAATTTTCTGATATTTAAATGTTAAAAGATATAAAAAAGCTTATTGGAAAGAGCCCACCTCTTGACCTTAGAATACAACAAAATTATTATAATGTTTCACCTTTGAGCACTAAGTTGCATTTACAAGAATAGAATGTTCAATCAACTCACCAACCAACTATTGGATATTTAGTTTGCAATGGTGGATTGACCTAAAGCAAAAAGCTTTGGGTTTTTTCCTTACATTTCAACATTTCAAATAGATTAAAAAAAAATTAATTGATTTTTTCCAGAAACAATTTAGTTATTGTCAAGTTTGAAAAGGTACTATGGCATGAATATTTCATTTGTCTTTCTAGTAACATAACTAGAAGTGAATTTTACTATCATTCTAATTTTGTTCATTCATTGACATTCCCCCTTAATAAATTTCTCCTTTAAAACAATTTGTCTTCTCACAACACTTCTTTGTTACATGTGACTTTGTGGTTCAATCATCTTCTCTCTTAAGTTCACAACATATTTTTCACAATTAAAAATATGTTTCAACTTTGGCACACCTTTCATGAGAACATTTGTGAATACATCATCAATGTTACAATATAACAAGGTAATTTCATTATTTTCTACCTTCTTTCTTTAAAATGGTAATGTAGTTATATATGTTTTGATTTTTCGTGATATTTAAGGTTCATCGAAAATGAGATTGTTGATTGATTCATAGAAAAATATATTGAGATTGTGGCATGGAAAACCAAAATTAGAAAAAATTTGTCAAAACCACATAACCTATTTGGCAATATGATCTATATGTAGCAATATACACTTTCATCTATGCTTGAAAAAATTACAATAGCTTGTTTCTTACTTTGCTCTGATACAACACCTCCACTTTTGATGAAAATATATCGAGATCTTGGTAAATGTGGAAATCAAGGTCACTGGCCCAATGAACATCACACCATCCTTGAACTTTTGATGTCATTTGCTTTCCACCATACCTAATTCCATAATTGATTATTCCATGCACAAATAACTTAATATATATTTAACAACTACCCACTGTAGTTTTCATTAGTTAATTATAAACTGAATTTTTTGCCCAACTACATAGGTTATATCTAGTCACATACAAACCATAACATACACTAGGTTGTGAACAACACAAGCGTATGATATGTTCTTGATTTCAAGCTTTTCAATTTCCTTTTCAATAATCATTGTTATTGAAAGTTGGTACTAGCTTGAATGTGAATTGAAGCACTTTTGGCTAGATTCTTCCATATTAAATTGTTTTAGGATATCAAAATAATTTAGTTTGTAATAAGTGAAAAAATTCAAAGATTCTATCCCTTTTCACTTGGATTCCAAGGCAACACTAAATAGGTCCTATTTAGTCATGTCAAATTTTGATGATAACATTGCATTGGTATTTTTAAAATTTTCATATTATTTTCAATAATGTATCTCAAAGGGAATTGTTTGAACCCATACCATATATATATGCAATTTGAACATCAATTTGATAGATTTGAAATTCAAGTTTAACAACAATTGATAATAACATTCACAAAGATATAATTTTCAAGATCATTGAAAAGGTTTCATAATAATCAATACCTTCTATATATTTGGAAGAAACCTTGAGGTACTAATCTTTCTATAAAGTTTAAGCTTTGCAACATTTCCATCTAGATTTATTATTTTTAAATTTCACTATTTATAACTTGTTATCCAGACCAATGCTTTGGTAAGTCCTCCAATCATTGCATATTATTTTTCATCAAAAAATCTTATTTAGAATCTAAAATTGTTTTCCAATGAATAGCATCTTGACTTGACAAAATCTCATGTCGATTGTTGTTGGTTTCAATTAGTAGAACATGTGCAAAGATTGCATAATCTTTCAATTTTCGCAATGGTTATTTGTTTTTCAAAGCTTTTTAAGTCTATTGAGGTGGTAATAATATCCTCTCAAATTCAATCTTTTTGTTATTCTTTAATGGCCGATCATAACATGCACATTTCATGTTTGATGTTATTTACTAAGTTGGACCAAAATTGGCAATTGAGAATCCATATCCAATTTATTTTCATCCCACTAAACCTAAGCTTCAAGCGATGTTGAATTTTTTTTTTCCATGTCCAAATTCAAATCACCCCAATTTAAACCTTTTTAAACCAACTTTATAAATATTTGTCTCAAAAAAATCAATTCAACTATGTTAAATTTTGTGATTGAATCTTTTACATAAATTGCTATTTGTTTTCTATCATCTGAAATGTTATAAACCTTCAAAATAAGGTGTCATAATGTTCAAAAGGTGAACATATTCTTCAATTCCATTATTAAAAAAATCCATATAAACTATAAGTTTTTTCGATTGTGACACTAAATGTACCAAGTACATTATGAAGTTCACCTTCCATTAATCAATACTAATCTTATTGGGTAAAACCACAATCAAAGGAACGATCCAAGTGATTCGACACTCCTTAAAACTACATTTTTGTATGTTTGAAAAATCACAAGGAAAGCATAATATTTTTGATTGTCAAAGAAAATTTAATTGATTACAAATTTTACATGTTCAAAGATTTACACAAATCAAAAATGTTTTTGCATGTTCATAACATACAAATTTCAAAAATGAACAATCCTTGTTTTTTTTTCAAACATCCTTTTTTTATTACTAAATGTGCACCACTCCTTCTAAAAATTTGAAAGAATTTTAAAATTGATGATTAGAAGGGCAAAAGGACTTGAATTGATGAAAATTATTTTTATATCTCATTTACTCACATTTGATTCAAAAGTGTTTTTGATGTTGAAAATTATGGATTTTGAAAATGTGGATTTAATAAAAGTTGTTCCTATTTATGTGATCAAGAGCATGAATACATAATATACATGATATAAAATCAATATGTAATCAAAAATGTATTTATATCTAACATGTAATGTTAAATTGGGTATTCAAAATACAATTTTAAAATTATACACCAACACAAAAATGACATGTGTCATGTGCAATCCTTGGAAAAGGACTTTACCTTCCTGCCCCTAGCTCCTTTTACCATGTTTTCACCTTATTATGATAATTTTTCAGAGTTGGGAAGATTAAAATATGTTTTTCAAGTTTTCATCTCATATTTGCTAAAATTTTCAAATGCATTTGAGTTGTAAACAAGAAAACATGATTAACCCCCAAAAATCTACCATGATGACTTCCAAAAACAATCCACTATAATGATTTTACCCTTCTAATATATGAGGAAAATTTGGGTTTATAGGAATGAACATTGAAACTTCAATTGCTTGAGAGTCATAAATGGTTGAATATGCTAGTGGGCTAAGTTTTATTGTTACCTACTTAATTAGTTAGGCTACTAGGACAACCCAATAACTCGCTAAAGTTACCGGTGATAAGTTTACCTACTATCTCCACTAACTTTAGAGGTGTGTTGCCAACAGGTTTGGCTAATTTTTAGGAGGTGGTAGTTGAGAAGTCAATTCAAGTAATTTTGGTTAGTTGTAAAAAATATTGGTTGACCAATTAGCCACCACTAAAAGTAAGACTTAGAGGGCCAGATTTGGAAAAGTTTGTCTAACTTTTATCTCATTCTATTATTTCTTTCTTTTATTTTTTTTCATTTTCTATGGTTTTTTAAAAAAATTGCCAAGGGGGGTATCTTTTGAAATTTGTACTTAAAGAGGCATGGAAGCATAATGAAAAATATATCTTGTGTGGATAATCCAAGGAGTTTCCCAATATTGTGTGTGTGTTTTGATTAGTCTAGATATGAGAGTAGGAGGTAGGAAGGTCAAATGGTTGTCTACCACCTTGGGTAAACCTCAAGGAGGAGCTACTAGGGGTGGTGAAATGTTGAAGGTACCCTCAAGACTACCAATTGTTTTTTATTTATATATGTTTCACAGTGCACACTTCTTATGTGTGACAATACCCTTAATAAGATTTTGGTAGTAATTTTTGCTAGAACACAACATATCATTAATGACACAACATTATCCATCTTTGTTTCTTTGTTTTGTTTTAATCTCATTCACGTTTCGTTGCTTCAATTAAAGTGTTTTTATTACATTTAACAAATGCCATTTTGCTCTAGTGTATAAGGGATAAAAAAATTGCCTTACAATACCATGAAATTCACACAAGTTTGAGATATATTCACCTCCATTATCAGATCATGTTCTATCTTTTAATTTATTTCTTGTATGTTTTGGAATTACTAGTCCTTTATAAAAATTGAAACTTTAGCAACACTGCTGATTTAATTTTTGATTAAATAAACTCAAGTATTTATCTTGATATATCATCATTTGTAGAAGTCGCCAGATTTTGAGGGAAAAATGTCACATGTAGCCAGATTTAGACAGTGGGTTCCTATTGCTCGCCAGAACTAGGCAGGATAGTTTTAAATATTTACTTTACTGTCTGGCCTCTAGCCAAATTTGGTCCATTCCTCTTGTGGATGATCGCCAGTCCCCATGTTAAATCAGCAGTGAGTTTTAAATGCAAGAAGGATTACAAAAGTAGTGCTGCATTTCTCTTCTCACGCCTGCCAAGTTGGCCAATTAAAATGTGTCCAATGAAGCCCATACACATTTGGGCCCATGATTATGCACATTATGGGGTGTGTAATGGACACCAAGAAGCACATGGAAGCAGCTTAGTGTCCATTACACACCCAAAAATTCACAGCCCCAAATGTGTTTGGGCATCACCCATATTTTTTTGGGACAAGATGAATCAGAGTAAGGGCAGACAGTGAAAAAAGAATTGAAGCTGTACTTTTGCATTTAAGACCCATGGTTGAATTGTCATGGGGGTTGCCAGTCCACCTACTTCACAAGATTGAAAAGAAAATCCTGCTTATGGCCAAGTCTGCGAAACCCATGTTACCTAAACCAGCCATTAAGGATCCTAAACCCTACAGTAGTCAGCCCCAAACCCTGTAAAGCCCTTTACAGCCACAAGAGCTCTAAACTCTAAACCCTCATTGTTAAATTTAGCACAACAACTGAAAACTGCTTCATACTTGTATTCAAAGTCAATCTGAACTAAATCAATAGACAAGCACCTTATTACCATACCAGAGTGCAATTTAGGGACTTGTCATACTCTTACCTAGTTTAAGGGAATTGTCATACTTTTCAAAGGGCCCCTAAACCCAAAGCCAAGGTCTCTATAAACCTATTGATCTGTATGTTCATAAGTATTGGCAACTTCTCCAAATTTGTGATAAAAGTCAATCTGAACCAAATTGAAAGACAAGCCACTTAATAACACTGAATTAGGGTATGATAAGGGCATTTTCAAACAACCCAATCAGTATAAAGTGCGCAAGTTTCTTGAACAATCAACATCATTAAGAAACTTGGACAGGGGACTCCGTTCAGGTCTCACCCCAGGCATGACTTAAGGGAGAAAAAACTTTGGGCATACTTTTGCCCATATAATATGTTCATGCCCCATTTACAGATCCAAATTTATCCTGGTGGATCCAATTGAACTCAGGGTGTTGCAAAGAAATCTGGGCAAAGGCTGGAAAAACCTGGGCACAGTAGGAAAACTACAGAAAACCTGTGCAAATTTTCAGCAAGGTGAAAGAAACATCATCGACCAGGTAGAGAAGGATTGATGCATGCCTCCAAAGAATGCATTCTTAATCCAAAAGTGCAATCCATCCCATTGGAGGCATCTATCTGGGTAGTGGGTTCATGTAGAGAGAGATGATGTGGTAGCCAATCACTTACCCATACTTGCAGGGTGCCATCTTGACAGGGCCTGTTGTGAAAAGCATACCTCAATTTCCTGCTGACAGCAAGAGAGTAGTGCTTCCAGCTTTTCCTGAGTGGGATACAACTAATATCGTCAGAACAAACAAGTGCTCTTATACAAACTTGCAGATCTCTCTCTCTCTCTCTCTTGCAGAAGCAATAGATTAAGTGGAAATGGGTCTCAAAGATTAGTCCTAGATATTTAAGACAGAACACTTTTATACCCCATCATGAACAATTCTCCCACCCACAATAAATTCCTAATTTGTCTCTGTTAAAATATTATCCAGATTCAGTCACGACCATGGTTGAGCTGGCTTTCGTACTAGAAGATTGATTCTCTAATCCCCATTGCCAATCTTTGCAAGAGACATGCTTTTCCCTAGTAGTCTATCTGGACATCCGGAACAAGATAGTAATATGCCAAAAAGACACACCCACAAATTAGACATCTGCAGGTGGGCAACATAAGTGATTGAACTCTAATTCATACAATTTGAAGTGTTCGTCTCCATTCATAATATCCCGAGGTGCAAAAGTGGCTGAGAAAAGGTGAGGAAGAAATCATAGCAATTTCTTGTCCATTCACACAATTGTTCTGAACCATCTAAAGCAGTATTCTGTCCTAATAACTCTTTCCTGCAAATAAGGAATTTAGGGAGGCAAAATGTTAACCCCAACTGAGCAGAAAGCAAATCCAATAACAAAGCACAGCAAATTTAGGGGGAAAATGTAAAAAAATGCAGCTAAAGAACCCTCCCTTTTTGAGGCAAAGAAATGCACTTCTGCTGCATCTTAAGCCCTGTTGTTTGTGGGAGTGACAGTACCATTGATTGACACACCTTTGGTGGAAAGAGCACCATTGCTCATGGTTGGTTCTATGATGGTCGTGGTTTTGTTGCCATTGCTCAAGGTGTGCATTCTGTTGGCAACAGATCCTGAAGCTGGGGCAGCTTTCTCTCCATCCAGAGGAAGATTCCTGTGTGTATAGGACACACCTCTGTCCCCATCCACCAGTTGGCCATGACCCCATAGCAACCTGAAGACAAATTTGGAATTAACGTCAGCAAGGAGGTCCACATAATGTACGGTTCATTAAGCACGACATGAGATGCAAGTAGAATTGACTTCTGCATTGTACAACAGGCTGAAATGTGTTGGTCTTTTTTAATTTTTGAAGGGTAGAAAAAGTAGGCTACAAACCATCTTGTGGTGAGAAGGCCCTCCACTCCAACAGGACCTCGAGCATGGATTCGACCAGTGCTTATGCCCACCTGTGCAACAGTGGAAGTGTTTTGAGGAATGTTTTGTACAACATGTTCACCATAGACTCCAACATCATGGAGTACAACAGTAGGAGTAAATAGCCACTTGCTGACAGGCACACCTTCTAATCCAAGCTGGCCAGACCTCCACTGAATCCACAAATCTACACTAGATCCATAAGGCTATTCTCAACAAAGCTTCATGCCCTCTAACCTTGCATCCAGTTAGGTTTAGAATAAGGGAAAGACACAGGGAAAAAAGTACCTCAGCACCAAGTCCAAATCGAGCTCCATCAGAGAAGCGTGTGCTTGCATTATGGAAGACAGCAGCACTGCAACGCACAGACAGTCCAAAGGCCACTAAGTTAGTGTCCCTCTTGTCAATTTCACATGATGTTCATTTACATTTTGATCTTTGCATTTTTCACTGGACAGGTCCAGATTGTGAGGTAACACACCTGTCAACATCACGCAGGAACCTCTCTGCAACATCCGTATCCTCAGTCACAATGCAGTCAGTATGCGCACTACCCAACACCCCAACCCAATCTTGTGTTTCAATTCACACCAAAGACATAAATTAAGGAAATTCAGGAAGGGGCCCTCTCAACTGTTCTTTTCCACCAAAACTAGACATGTTCCACCATCCTGGAAAGACCTTCTGAATTGGCCATAGGATGTTTGATCAGTCCCTATGCAAAGGTGTCTGACATCCCCAAAGGAGAGAAGCAGAGCATTTCATATACATGAAATTAACAAAACTCTGAGAATCACCTGCCATGTTTGTGGATGTGATCAATGGCAGCACCAACATCCTTGACAACTTCAAGTGTACAGGCCAATGCACTGTATTCCACATGAAAGCTGGTGGCTTTTGGCAGTTTCAGTAACTGCACTGCCCGTTCACCTCCATACAATGTCACACCTGCAATAGCAAACCCAAAAAACCACAGATTGCAGTGGTTCTTGACTTGGAGGTTCATCAAAATACACCCAACTTATTCAAGTCTCCAAACAAGAACTGTAAGGCAAGTAATCCATAAAGCAAGAAACTTTCTTATGTCAAGAAACAGTCAGGCATCTTACCTGCTGACTCAAGAGCAAAAACAAGGCTTTCCAAACCACCAGTGCCAACTAGGTGTTCATGTACCAACAATGTTTCCTGGAATCACACAGGCAGGAATGATCAAACATTTTGGTTACCTATATGTGTGGCATAGAATGTCAACTTGTCACACAACTTCTTCTACCCAGAAGGACCCAGCTATGAATCTCACAGATCCATCATGATGTATTGCAAAATAGCCTAAGCTAGGCTTTCAGTCTGCAATCCCCAAAAATCATAAAATACTTATTCATCTGCCCTTCAACTCTTCTACACATTGGTAAATTCAGGACTTGTCCCCAGGTCTCATTTGTTGTACCCTGTCCAATCCTGTCTTGCTCTACATCTTGCTGTTGCACAACTCACAAATTTCACTTTCAAAAGACTTCGGTGTTTTCAACTGAAACTGTGAGGTTCCCCTACCATTGCATTGCAAGCAGCTGGATAGTCTGTTTTGGAGTCAACTACAATGCGCTTGGCTTTACCAATATCAGCAGCTTTGTCAACAAAGACATGGCACACTCCATCTACAACACATGCAAACAATGGAACAAGTGGAATTAGAAGGAGAGGAAGGAACTTGGAGAGAGGGGGGAAAAAGAAGCTACATAAGGTCCTCCACCAAATGATAATAAGTTTGTTGGCATATAACACACCCAAAGAGGGCAGCAAAGAAGAGCTTAACAGAATAACCCATCTAAGGAAACTGGGTTGTTTTTGTACCCAGAGACAGATGGACAGATGGACAGACAGAACCCACATGGGCTGTGATGCTCAAATGATAACCACATTAAATGCTGCTTGTTAGGGCCTATATATCCTGTCTACTATGTTCCACAAGAGACCACCCAAGTACAGAAAGAGAGTGAGGGCCGACCTGCATGGCCAAGGACAGGGATCTTAGTGGCTGCTTTGATATCAGATACCAGCTTATTGCTTCCTCTGGGTATCACCAAATCTATTACATCATCCAACTGGCCAGCCAGTCCAAGGGCAAAGAGGTTCAGAACCACCATGTCTCCATTTAACAAGAATGCTTCTGGTCAAAAGGTTCATGATGTGGAAAAGTAGTATACATTTGAAACACTTTATGTAAATTGGGTACACAGTTCAACAAGAGACTATAGATTGGTCAAGAGTCATACAAACAGAGGATCAGCAACTACCCAAAATCAGAAGGGCTGCAAGAAATATTATTTTACCTTAAGTAGGTCTGGGATCTCCTCCCTAGAAGTAACAAGTCCGATGAGAGCTGGACCCACAGATTTCGGCAGAGCATCAGTGATCACCTGCGTAGATTTCTCTTAATATTAGAAAGGTTTTCCACTATCAGATACACAAAACAGAAAGGCATAGAAAGAGATGGCATCTCTTGAGGTAGCACCTTCTTGACTGCAGCAATGAGACAACATACTGTGCCTGGCTATTTCACAATAGCGACTGGAAGAAGCTGACATGGGTACCTTATGCAATATAGCATTTGATCGAGTGGCTTCTTTGCCTCCCTTCAGTAAGATACCATTTCCACTCCGAATTGCCAACGATGCTATCTGATCCCATTGAAAGAAACCAAGAAACTATAACATGTGATAGCTTTGGCAATTGCAAGAAATTGCCCGAACTAAGGCCTGTGCCTGTGTCAACCACAGACTGATCTTTATGGTAAAGATAGTTTGGACACTACTTCTACAGGATCAGATTTCAAGGAGGGAGATGTTTTCAAATAGGAGTCAACATTCAAAGAGATTGAAAAGAAATGACAGCAGATGACAATGCCATGAAAATCACAGTATACACAGTCAATGGCAAAGAAACCACCCGTAAAACAGGATCATTACCTGAACCAAAGCATCCGGTCGTGACTCAAAAATAACCAAGACAACACCCAAGGAACATGTTGTCTTCTCCAGAATAAGCCCTTCAGCAACCTGGAAAAAAATTATGTCCATAACATAAGAAGACAGTTCACATTTCATGTACCCCCTAGAAGCTAAAGATCATGCTGGAGTTGTCTCTCATTTATCTTTGAGTGTTTAGGGTTTAGGTTCCACTCTGAACCCATCATGGCCCTGAAGACAGGCCTCTTCCCTTCAGACATCCCTTCACTCTACTGCTTTGCTCTCTTTGCCTCATAATTTCTCTCTTCATAAGCTGACCACAAACATCTGACAACACCATCTGATGACAACTAGTATCATCACCAGTCCACAAAAAATCCTGCATTCCTGTGTCATACACACCTCACTTGGCTGTCCTAGCTACCACCTAAGTGAGAGAGACAATGACCACCAACCTCAGTACGTTTTGAAACAGCCCCAATTGGCTCCTTCATCTCTGCGAGGACCCTGAGAGAGTTCGCTAAACTTGCAATCTGCAAAGTTTGGAAAAAACTAACATAAGAACCCAAAAGAAACTCAAGTAAAATTCCACAGAGGTACTCCAATCAACACAAAAGCTCTCAATCTGTTTGCCCAGTTCAACCTGGGGTGAAGGGCAAGCACAAGCTACTCTGCATCTTCTTTCTTCTGCTGTGAACAACTGACTAGCTTTACTGCAACTTAACATGGTAGCAACATGATAACAACACGAAGAAAGGGATCCTTTTGGAAAGAGAGGACCTGGAACTGGTTGTGACTTACTTTTCCAGGCTTTATTGTAAGGCGACCAATCAACGACTTAGCAATGCCACTCAGCTGGGCTGCTTCCACATCAGCCTCATTTTCTGTCTTGATTCTTGCCTCATTGGCCACCAAAGCTTCAGCAACTGTAAGCAATATTTGCTTCCGCTCCTCAGATGAAAGACTCTGCAATATCCCCCCACCCCCCCCATAGAAGACAAAAAATTAGGGACAACCAGTCCAACCCCAGCTTGGTGAATAGCTGTTACACCAGTAATTTGTATGCTCGCAGATGGTTTTCCCATCACATTTCACTTCTTTCTCAAGCGGGACTTCTCATCACTTTCAAACCATATTTGTTCTTACAAGAATGAGCTGCTGTACCACAGAGCAAGTTCTTAGTCCAACTGACTGGAAGATAAAAAAGGGTTGAAAAAGAGTATTGCAAGGATGAAGAAATAATAGAGACACACCTGCAGGCGGCGGCTGGCATCCCTCGCAGAAACAGCCATATCCCTAGCACCTGTTTCCTTCATGTCAACCCAGAGATGGGCATCCTTGTGGAAGAGAGTACCAATATGATCCCCATGCATAACACGCTGCAGACCCTCTGGAGTACAACCACTACCCTCCCCACATGCCACCCAACTCTTTACTCAAACCTAGTTTCCTCGCTTCAGTAACATGACTGATGTGCCCAATTCCCTGGATTTTGTTTTGTTGCAGAAAACCTAAATATCTATATGCATACCACCATGGCTCCCACACCTGAATCTAAGATCACAATGAGAGCAAACACATTCCATCCTTAAATGAGTGCTATGTCTGAATGCCACCCAAGATACACAAATTGAGATGGTGCTCACCTTGTAATAACCACAGGGATTCCAGCTGATGCAGCATTCCAGGCTGCATATACTTTGGCTGTCATTCCGCCCCGACCCACTCTTGATTTTTCACCAAACGTGACCATGTCATCATGCTTTTCTTTCAAGTAGGTGTGAATCAGCTGTGACTTGGGTTCACTCGGCGGGCCCGTGTACAGGCCTTCAACATCACTCAAAAGGATAAGAAGATCAGCTTTCAATTCCAGTGCCAGCAGTGCTGCTAAGCTGTCATTGTCCCAAAAGATACCTGTTGCGTCCTGTTTTTCAGAAGCACCAAGTGAGTAGATTATTGTAGCAATATTTGTGATAAGCCCTGGTTCCAGCTCAACTGCTTGCACTTAAGTAGGACATGCGGAGGTGTAATAGAGAATACAAAAAGCTAAAAATAAAAAATCTCATACTTCAAAAAGGCTATAGCCAGCTGTACATGGAGATACATCATGGTGTCAATTGTAAACTGCAAAGATTCTAGTTGCCCATCAGCTGATTCTAAAACACCAAATTCCTCTACTCATGCAAAGGAAACAGCCTGTATACTACAAGGTTATACATCCATTGCCAAAGTGATTTAGTTACCTTGTATGGTGCCCTCCTTGTACTGATTGCATCGTTCTCATTAAAAACCGGAACCACTCGAAGTTCCAGCAAGGAGTTGACAGTTTCAGAGAGCTGAAGTCTGAAGTCAGGATCCCTGAAATCATTATCTGTCACAAGAAGTTGGGACGATGCCACATCCAGCTGCCATAACATCATCATCATAGAACATAAGTTGAGTAAGATGACCCTTGAATGATGATTAAAACAGAAGTGATGCACAGCAGGTGGCAAAGAGTTTAGACAGATAAAGAAAGGGCCAATAAAGACTTGCAGCAGAGGATGGTGGCTGAGAAGAAGACAGTTCTTCTGCATAGTATGATGACTTTGCCCTTGCCCCCATGAAACTGAACATGAAATACTCAAGGAAGGAGAGAAAGAAAGCAGGCTAATTCTCAAAGACTGACTCAAAAACCATGGCAAGTTATTTTGGCATCTCTGAAACTGCTGCTTTCCCTTGAATAAATTCCACAAAGAGCACTCGCATAAGGAGGATCTGTCTAAAGCTATGACCAAAGATGTGGTAAGGTTGACGTAACAGAATATGAATACCTGGCTGAAGAGACTGTCATAGAGCGCCATAAGGCCACTTTGGCCTACAGCTGCACAAGGCTTTCCATCCAACTCCACCTGTGGTTTAGCTAGATCTACAAAACTGCATCATCAGAACATCATCACAAGCATGAGAAAATATAAAGAGGCCCATGATATGTAATTTCTTTCAGTGAAGGTGGCCACGGCAACATAATCTGAACATCATCTACTAGATACTAGGCTGCTGACAAAGGGATGCACAAATTCTTCTATCACCAAAACAATAACTACAATACATACACAGTAAGCAGCTCACCTGCTATTCATAAGACGTTGGTGGCGCAGTTTTTGTCGGCCAACACCAACTGCCCCTGAAGTCACAAGTATGACCTCTATGCCTACCAACATCAGCTCCTTCACCTGTCCAGCAAGCATGACCATCATCATCAGTATATACTACTACTTTCAACAAATCCAATGTTAGTAGGCAGGCTGATGAGTGCTCTGGAGAAAACCTCCCATCAGTTCTCTGCTCTTGGGTCTACAATTGATAACGGAACCTGTTGATTTGCACACACGCGCACACATGCAAAGACATCTCAATTCCCATCTCTCTCCCCCCCTTGAAATAAATACTTGAGAAAGTAAGTTCAACCAAAAAAAGAAAACCACACAGTAGGTAGCTGAAATGGGTCAATGTGACTAGGCTTCAAAGGGACTAACTTGTTCACACAAAGCTCCAAGCCGACCCAATGCAAGCTTGCCATCACTTCTGGTTACCACCGCAGTTCCAACCTGAGAACCATTGAGAAACAAGAACACAAACACAAAAAATTTGATACAAACAAAAATATCATCTAATTAAGAGCAGAAAAGTGAGAAAAAGAATGCCATTACTAGTCCATGCATGCATGATGGACAGGTCTGAAAAATGACACTGCCAGTTCAAAGTCTGCGAGTAAAAACCTGTGAAATTCAGCACCACCCATTTGACATCAATACAGTGAATTTTCACCAGAATTATTCTGGTCTAAAGACAAAATTGGCTGCGGTAGTAGTAGTAGTAGTAAGACATCAAATGTTGTGCCCAAAAATCCGGATCTAACTTTCTCAATTTTTATTATCCTGTTGTGTCCAATCTCTTCATCTTCAGCTAAAAATAAAAAATTAACAATAACACTCAAAAAAATTATAATAAAAAAATCTGATGTACACCAAATTCGCTGAAAGAAAGAGGGGTGCTGTGCTTATCATAACTTCCTTATGATCTCCCAGAAAGAAAGAAAAGCAGAAAATGGGTACAATTGAGGAAATGCTATAAACCCAAAGACAGATTGTGAAGAGATATGTATTACATTTTAGGGCCCCCCCCCCCCCCCAAAGAAAAAAAAAGGAAACAACAAACACAACCATCGCACCTTCACAACCACTCGCTTCGCATCCTTTATGAATGCCCGAGATGGATCCATTGTTGCTCCTAAAACGAAGAAGAAGAAGCCAAAGGTTGTCGGTCTAGTTCCTTTGTAGAGTTGATCGGCTCCGAACCAAACAGCAGCAAAAAGAGGCCGCCGCCTGCAACACCGCCAAGCTTGTTTTTGTTCTTCTTCCTCGTCTACAATCCCTCCCCCCCGCGTCCCACTAACAGACCACCTCTACATACATACACAACAGCGAGCTCTCACACAAAAAATCGGACCTCCTTCAAAACGCAACAGCATTTCCAATTACATTCATTCGTGCCAACATTGCCCAAAACTAGTGTTGTCACCGCAAAACTTCTTCGACACACAACAACTCGGAATTTTTTTTTTTTAAAAACAAACAAACAAACCTACCTAGAAAATACCAACTCAGAAGAACAAGAAAGCCTACAAACCCAGACTCGAGCGCTAACACAGAGAGAGGAGTCCTAACTATGTTTTGCTGCAAAGGTGCAAAGGGATATCAAGGACTCCAAATGAGTAGCAACAGGGAAAAAACAAAAAAACATGAAAAAAAGAAGAAGAAGAAGAAAGAAGAAAAAAGAAAAGCTCAAAAGCAACAAACAAACAGAGAAGTGAAGACGACGAGTGGATGGATAGAAAGCGCAAAATTATCTGCAGAAAATCATCCATGGGCTATGGAAATGGAAGGAAAACTAGGATGGGCCTTTTTCCTTGGCTGTTTCGTGCGCAAAATCTACGTTTTCTTATAATCTACAGCTTTTGAACATCGGTGTTTCAAATCTACGAAAATTGGAGTTTCTCTGGTTGGTTCTTTTGTTGGGTCTTCTTCTTGATTTCTTCTTCTGCTCTTTTGCTACTTTTTAATCTACAGTTGGGGTGGATTTTAGATAGTAGCCAATTGGTGGAGAAATCTTCAGATGTGAACTTGCTTACCCTCCAGTGCCGTAATTGGTATATAGACAATCCATCCTTAATTTTGTGTAGATTCTAGTACCTTCTTTTTTTTAACTTATGTGCGGCCAGCCACCAAACGGTGGTGGTCGTCACTTGGGGTTTTGGGTTTTGGAATTTTGATCTAATTTTAGAATGGTGTGTGATTAGGGGTTTTTTTTTTTTTTTCCCCCCAATTTTGTAGTTTCATAAGTTTGACAATTTTTATCAAAATCTTAGCATTTTTATTTTGGGGAATTTTATCTTATAAGACAAAAATGTTCCTAAAACATTTGTCACTAGAGTGCAAAATTCACACCAAAAACAAATGTTGGGTGTAACTTGTGATTTCTCTTATTCTAAAAAATTGACCCAATTTCCCCAGATTTTGAAGGAAAAAAATTCCAAATCACTAGATTTTTAATGATAAGTTCCAGTAAGTAGTCAAGAATATAGAACGATTCTGTTTTTTTTTTTTTTTGGGCCCCCCTACTTTCATATCTACCATGTAGCCAAATATGGCTAAACCATCTTGCGGATGATTGCCACATCAGTACATTCATATCTACCATGTAGCCAAATCTGGCTAAATCATATTATGGATGATCACCACATCAGCTACATCACAAAATTGTTTGAAAAGGGATTCATTGGAGCGATTCGACCTGTGATCAACCCCGCCAGTTTAGGTGTTTAAGGTGGATTTGGGAATAATTTTTAAGGTTTAGGTTCAGCTTGTTTGCTCTAGAGCTTTCAAGCTTTTGCTCTTGTTCTTAGTTTCTCTTGTCTTTTGTTGCCATGCCTCAGAGGCCAGCATTGCTTTTCTCATGGCTTTGAAACTTGAGCAAAGTTGTGACAAAAGGAGTGGAGTGTCATTTGTTTCAAAACGTGTATTTCCATTTTGTTGTGACCTCCTTGTAAATTTTGAGATGAGAATTTGTGTTATGAAATAGGAAAACTAGTTCAAGTACTCAATTTGAATAAAACCAGCACTTTTATCTTTGTCCCTATACCTGATAATTATCATGTTGGGGCAAAGGTTTTAGCATACATTTTTGTTAAATCATTCAAAACCTTGCTCCAAAAGGTTATCAAAATTTTAAATAGATAAGATCCGAGATTGCATGTTCTCCTAAAAAGAATACTTGCACATCACTAGTCCAAGTCAAGTTTTTTTTTTTTTTTTTTTTTTTTTTTTTTTTTTTTTTTTTTTTTTTTTTTTTTTGAGATATCAAAAATTTGATGAATTTTTCCAACAATTAATCAAATTTACACTAAAAAAACCAAAATTTCTCAATTTTGTTTTGTCCAAACACTAAAACACTAGTCCAAGTGTGTCACAATTCATCAAGGCATTACATTACCTATTAACCCAAACATAGCCACAAGCATGACACAACAAGATTAAAGATTTAAAATAGTTGCGAAGTAAGTAATCAAATATCATGATTTTATTTTTCTTTTCTTTTCTTTTCTGCTTTGGGGATGGGAAGGGGGTTTGTTTCTTTGGCCTTAATGCCATTATGAAGAGATACCAACCGTGTGCTTAGGAGTGCCTTGTATTGAACTAAGTTTTCAGGCTGGGTAGTAATAATTTTTCATGTTTTCTTTAGCATGCGGGGGGAGAGAGGGAAGGGGAGAGCAATGGGGGACATCACCCCTGCCAATGTACTACATCCACCTAGTTACGGAGCATGCCAACCTTGTGAAGCAATCATCAAGTTGTCCAACCAATCATCCAACTTGTGCACCATCTACTCCAAAGGAAGAATCCCCCATGCAATAAGTTTTTGAAAACAAGCATGTTGGCATCCCTAGCTTCTTCTTCTTCTTCTTCTTCTTCATTGTCGTTAAGAAAGTGTTTGCACACTCTACAAGTGCATTCACACTTGGTGTTAGGGAGACTCTAGTGTTTGAGTCCCCTAACACCATGCTAGTCATTTAGGACTTACACCTACTTACCATGAACATTTTATGTTACGGTAACATTCACTTAACATTAAGCTATCGCCCATTTACTATTGGGTGCCACCTAGGATGCCACCTAGATTTTCATTTAACACTGACTTAACATCATCAAGTGTGAATGCACCTTAAGAAACCAAATTATGAAGCAAAAGCAAAGGAAAAGATGGGCATAGTACTTCTTATACTTAGATCAAGAGACCTGGAAAGCAAGGACATTGCAAGCAAAGGATGTTGAAGAGGTGAATGTGAGACATTCATTATATGCACTTTCCCTCTTTGGCTTCTAAGTTGTTTCATCTTCTTCACATGAGAATCAACTTCTAAGAGGTGAATGTGACATAGATTCACTTTCTGTTGTCTCTGGGTTTTTAATTTTCCCTCATACCTTGGCAGTTTTTTTTACACTCATTATATTATTTTCAGAAATGTTGAAATTTTGAGAATTTATTTTTTTTCATATAACAAACATTTGTGAACAAAAATAATGAGTCTTTAAAAATATTTTATTTGTCAAAATGAAATTTTTTCAAAAGTAATTAATTATTCAACAGCCATGAGCTGAAGCTGCCAAGGCACTAGGGTATTGATCTTCTCCACATTAGCTCTTCTAAGCCTTTTTGAAATCTAATTACATTTAACAGGCAAAATGTTGGGATGGGTGATCAACTAAGAAAAGTTCTTGCTTTCTAACAAATGTACATAATTGGAAGCCATTTCACCATCTTGTGAATAGTACCCACTTGTACCTGATGCACAAAACATGGTTGTAGGACCCAAGAAGGAAAATGAGATGACAAAAATGAAACATCCAATTAGACCATTATTTCAATCTCCTATCTACATCTCTATCAAACCACTAGGCTTGCTATCCCACCTTTTTTCAACTTTCTTGATCTTCAAATGTTGTTCCTACTAGGTAGTCCTTCCTTTCCTTTCTTCCCCCAATTTAATTTTATTTTGCAAAGTGGCAAATTTTTTTCTTGAAAAAACAAGTTTGTACATTTGAAAATTACCTCTTTCTCAATGAAAAAAAAACATCATTCAAATTTGTATCAACTCCAAGTGCCTCTTGGCAATGTCCAAGTTAGGGTTTAGTCCTAATGATAGGTAACCTATTATTGCTTCAATTGAGTAGTCTATAATTGGGTCTGCTGACGCCCCTTTTTTCAGGCTTTCCAGTGGAGAAAAGAGGCTTTACCTTGTTCTCCAAGTTTTAAGTGTATAGGTACAACAATCATATTTCATCCTCAGATTTAGATGGAGCTCATCAACACATCAAATTTTGCACTGAGCTCCAAAGTCATAACCATATCATCTACAACAAGCCAGACGATTGCACCAATAGCCTTCTTTTGTTGCAGCCTTTTGTTTTCCTACTACATTCACACTGTTACAAAATTTTGGAAATTTTAACTTTTCAAATTTAATGATTTTTTAAGGAAAAAAATCTCCAAAAACAGGGGGAAAAAAAAAAATTATAATTATAATTAAAATCAAAAGAAAAAATCTAAAAAATTCCATTTATCTGATCAGCTTCATTAAATCCTATTCACTTAGGGCTTTCCAACAAAGGTATCAAAACTTCATAATTGGCATGTTTTCCTTCAAGCTTTTTGATTTTATTTTTTATGTTGTTTGGATAACATGATTTTTTTATATCCCACCCTAAGAGCAAGTGTGCATGTGTCAACTATTTGATCTAGGGTTGTGTTTTTTTGGGGGCATATATTGAGTTGTGTTTTTTCACATGTGGCTCTATGTGCTATTTTGTGTTTTTGTTGTTTCAATTTGCCATGTATATTCTAGGATCATAGGATGGTGAAGATGAGTGATTAGATTTAGTTGTTTAAATGAAAGTCAATGCAAATGTTGAGTGAAAATGTTTATCAATTGTAATTATTTGAATATGAAACTAAATGTTGTTATTTGGAGTCCCATAATTGAATGAAGTTGAATGCAATTGTACAATGAGTGCAATTGAAATTTTTTAGTTTATTGTTTGATGTGTAATGTTTTGCTGAAATTGATTTGTTGTAGGTTTGATGTTTGATGCATGTATCTTGCTAAAATTGAATGTTAATGCTTTGATGATGTAATTTAGTGAAGCATAATGGTATTGTTTGATTTGAATGGATTGAATCTAATTATCAAATATGTTGTTTTGTCAAAATTAAATATATCGTGTTGATGTAATTGTTTAAATGAAGCTAAATGTAGATGTTTGATATTGATGGTTGTGTGAATGAATTTGTATGTAATTGTTCGAGTGTGTATGCAATGAAAGAACTATTCCAAAATCTAAGAGTGCATTCAACACCGGACCCAATTTACAACTCAAATTTGTGAAGCTCTGATTCAAGGAGATCATATATTGCATCAACAAGCTTTTTGGCATTGGGACAGCTCCAAAATTTGACACCTCTTTCATCAATTCTACATCAATTAGGCTGTAACAATTTTGGTAGTCAATGTAGCATTGTACATAGCTTTCTTTTACAAATGGCTCATGTACTTGGGATAATTCTTGAAAGTTGGGCAAGACAATTCCACACCCATATTTGACTTTGAATCATGCATGTGATTTTGTTTTGAAAATTAATGATTATGAATGTGCTTGTCATTGCACATGCAAGGGTTAGTGTTTGGAGGGCTTTTGTAGGTTATGCCCATGGTATAATTGCCCATCAAGATGTTTTAAAAAATTATATCCATGCCCCAAGAGCCTAATTAACATGCCCAAGCCCATTGGGCTCAACATATGTTTCTTTTTTTAATGCCCTATTTGATGGGTATGCATGAAGTGACATGGCCACCCAACAATGGTTAAAACTTTTGATTTTGGTTTCAATTAGTAAAATTGAATTCAAAATTGGGGTTTTGCAACTGAGTTTTCAATTCTAATCATTTGTGGAATTAAAACCAAATCCAAAACTAGAATTTAGGACTAACCAGATGTTAACCGACAATTAACTACTAGTTCCAATTGGAATTACCCAAAACCAGCTTGGTAACCAGCTTGTAGAACCCCTTACTAACCTGACACTGTTTTTGAAAAGAACTATTCACCTACTACACTTGTCAGCTTGAGAAATTAAAATCAAGTAGTAGGCCCATGTGTCATTGGCCAAAGTATGTGAAAGATGACAATATGAGAGGACAAAGAGGATGGCAAATGGGAATTTTCTCATGTGATATGAAAAGTGATGGTGTGAAAAGAGGTTGCAATAGGAGATCAATGGGAAATATCCTATGCATTTTCCATGTGAAGTGAAAGGGTGAAGTGAAAGGGCAAACATAAGGGCCAATGTGATCAAAAAATAATTTTTTTTGTAATTTTAATTAATCTTCAATGACAATTTTCACTCTAAATTCAATAACTTTTGTTCCATTGGTTCAAAAATTGTAAAATGACAAACATGCACACCACCTTGATTGAAAGCTTTTCAACAAAACAAAACAAAAAAGCGAAATGAGGGCCTCATGATTTGGGAGGGTTAGGGCATGATTACAAACAAAACAAAACAAAACTCTATCCTAATATGTATAATATTAGATTATACCCACCCACTCAACATTGAAAAAAAATCCCTAATTTTCATTTTCTCTTTTGTTTCCCCATCTTTCTTGTTTGGAGGACTGAAGAGGATCATAGGAACCATGTGATTTTGTTAAATTCAAGGCTAGATCCACAATTTGACATGAACATGAGATGTGTAGTAGAGACTCTAGAGTAGTAAAAGATCAATGAATGTTTGCAGTCTTTCTTTGGGCTGGAAACAGTAGTACAGCAGTTTGTAAGATTCATGAGCAAGGAGAGCATTATGTTGTGCTCAAAAAGTTGACAGAAACCGATTGTATTGGGGTGATGATTAATGGTACCAATTGAGCTAGCTGCATGTATCTTGAGCTCATATCTTTCTTTCTTTCTTTTTGCCCAGTACTTTGGGTTATGAGGACCAAAATGCTCTTTACACGAGCTACCCTGTCCCCTAACCACAACTCTCATAAAAAAATAATTTGTTGCATGTTCAAGTACTCAAGTCCAACCTTCCACGAATGTAATGTAACGACTGCTGATGACACATTGTGAGAGAGAAGATCATGAGATCGACATGATTCCAAGTGACAAATTTCCTTCCAAATCCAAGAGCTCAAGATGGAGGAGGAAGTAGAAACCCTAACTTCATCTTCCCAAGCTTCTAAAGTTGATGTCTGTTCCTTTTGGCTTAATGGGCAGAAGATTATTGGTGAAACATGTTCATCTTGCCTAGAAACAAATTGGGCAGAGAAAAAAAAATTACTATTGCTCCATAAAAGTTATTAAGGGAGCTGTTACTAGGGAGTATTTTAGGGACCGTTTCTCACTTCCATCTGAATAAGTGTGTAAAATACACATGGGCCATCGTCAATGGTCATGGCTTGATTTTTGCATTACTTTTATATATTTATAATCATAATTAGACCCAATTCCAATTTTATTCTTATTAATTATAACCAAAATCGATGGTTCTAAGTTCTAACCTGCCAAAGAAGAGGAACTTGCCCAATATTGTTGGTCTCTTCCTTGTCTTTTGACAATCTTGGGTGACTTAGAACTCTATAATTCTCATGTTAGTGTGTAAATTACACTATTAAATTAGCCCTATCAACACAATATAATGCTACGATATACATATCACATGCAAGTCACTTAAATTGTTTTTAGATTCTTTAAACTTGCAATTGCCATAATGTCAAGTTAGGCTTTACTTGATGATCATCACTCCTTTCTTGTGTGGTTTTTGGAATACTCCACAAACAAGCTCTTGGGTGTAAGTAGCATTATGTGTAGTGTAAGGCAAATGACATGAGGGCTTCTTTTGTTTTGAGGACCAAAGTGAACCCCGCACCCACCACCATAGCACCATGCAAGATGGATAGTGTGTGGACCGGAAAAACACTTGTTCATTGTATTGATCAGGTCCCAAAGCACTGGGAGAAAATTCCTTACTGTATGTGGAGGGTACTTTGTATCCATGATGAGGAGGGATTTTTTGTTTACTCCTTAAGATTGGGAAGGAAATTATGCTTACTTATAGGTGTAAGAGTCCAGGCAGGTTCATGGGCATAATATGAGAAACACTCAAAATACAAAGGAAAATTCTCAGGAGATTGTTGTTTAATGGTTGCAGCCTGAGATGGTTGGTAGGTGAAGAAGAACTCAGACTACTCATTAGAAATAAATTTATATAGGTAAGCTAGATTGTGTCTAGCAAAGTTCACACTTATGTACTTAGATTTGATTTCACATGGAAGAAATTGTAGATACCTTGAAGTCACTGATTGATCTCCCCCCCAAAAAAAACAGAGGTTTGGGATCAGAGTAAAAGAGAAGACCAGTGCTACCGATTTCAAGCAGCATTAGCATAACTCTCCAGTTCAGAATTATTTTTTTTGGTGTTGGAGGCGAAGTTCCAAAGTTCATTGAATGAAGCATTCTGTTTGATGAAAGAGTTTCTAGCAATAACATGCACAGGGTGTGGTGTGTTGGGTAACAACATTCACAAAAATTTGTGTTGTGAGTTTCTGCATCTCTGCTTATTTTTAAGGCCCAGTTTAAAAGTCAGGACTCATTTCACTGGATTTGGTTTGGGATTTTCCACAAAGCAGAATGGGAATTCTGTTGGGACATTAGTGGAGAGGACTTTCTGTTTGTGGGTTTACTGTGGGCTTTCCCTCCTATCCTTTGGAATCCCTCTTCTCTTTTGAAAGGATATATGTAGCAAGCAATCCCTCTGCAAGGTTTTTCAAAGATTGAATTATTCCTGTGATTGACTGTGAATGTAAATTTTGCTTTGAGCTTTGGGTCAAGAGCAGCTGCATAAAACTTTCTTTTTTCTCTCCTGAGGTTGTTCCAGCTTTCGATTTAAAGAAAGCAATTAAACCCCTGTGAACTGCATATATGGCAACTATGATTCACTTCACGGTTTTGTGTGTTAGATTCTTCATTATATGAGAGTGAAAGTGGTCTAGAGTTTGTTGGGTGCCTATCTATCTATTTTTGTATTGGTATCTTCAGTCTCATGCCTATCCTAATGCATCAAATATAGCTCCAATGCCCCTCGATCTAAAATCAATGTTTGTAGGTTTTGTATTAGGCAAAGCTGAGATTTGGGTATTGCATAGTATGCGTTACACTTCAATCTGGGATTTTGTATGCTATCACTATGCTGTAACAATAGTAGATTATTGTGTTGAACTTCTCACTCAATCTCATTGAATCATTTGAGTCTGTTGAATCAGATGCAGATGTATCGTATTCTAACAGCTCTCACTTGGGTCTTCCACACTCTGATCTAAACTGAAAACTTCATAGAATTCCTTTTTGCAATGTTACCTCCCACACACTAACTGGCAGGTTCAATTTCTCCTATTTGTGCATCAAGGTCCTTCACAATTAACTCTCAAATGATTCCTCATGTCCTCATAGTTGATGAGAATTGGGGTGAAGGATTTTCAAAGCAATCAGTGTAACAAATCTTCCTTCAAATCAAATAGCTTCAACATAGTGATATTATATCAGTAGTGCAACCAATTGGATACATTTTTTGTTACATGCATTTGTGGCAATCTCTAACAAAACAGGCAATGAACAAGTTATGTTGAAGATTCCACCATGATTCCCAAAGTATGATGGATGCTTTTCCATACTCAAGTTTCTAGATGCATTTTCTACAACATGAGTACAGTGGAAACAATTTGGGTGGAACCATCACCAAAAAACAAGAGAATTCTATTCAAAATCTTAGCCATATCTGCGGTTTATATATGCATGAGTTATATGGGCTAAAGTATGGTCAATTGCATGATATTTTTACAATGATATTAACATGTGTTTACCATAAAATTGATATTTATTAACAACAATGCAATCTTGGATGGCACGCTATCACAAAATTGTGAGACATCCATTGAAAGCATATGCCAATCTTAATGCAAATGCATTTGTATTTGGCACTTACCAATTATTCATTGCAAAAAATTTCTCGCATGGTACTTGAATGTTTTTCCCATGAAATGTAATTGAATCACCAATGATACCAACTTATAGAGCACCTTCCAAACCCTTAATAATAATAGTAATAATTATAATAATGTTGAGAATGTATGCCAATCTTATCACAAAGACATTTATATATGTTATTTACCAATGGTTAATTGCACAATATTTTTAAGTAGGTATTTATATATATCTTTTCAAAATATAGATACAAATTATTGATGGTATCAAATTATTGGACAATGGCACCTCTAAACGATCAAGAATCTTGAAAACAAGTATAGGAAATTTATCCAATTTTATCACAAATGAATTTTGTATAGGCCATTTAACAAAAGTTAATTGTAGGATAATTTTGAAAAAAATGTTCATACATATTTCCCATTTTATAGGAAATAGTTTCCAACAATATCACATTCAATGGCACCATCCAAACCATCATAAAACTCTTATGAATTCATGAATCAAATTATTGCTAAATCATGAAATTGCAATAATGTTAATTGGAGAAAATTGTTCACAACATGAACAACCCAAAAGAGACATGAAATGGCTCACCATCAACAATGGTATAAATAATCTCGGATGGAACCACCATTTTTTGAATGAAGCATGGTGACTTTACTTCTACCACCTACAAATTCAGCCAAATGATGAATGCACCATTTTCTCACATTTCAAAATATGGATGATGATATTGGCAAACATGGCATTCCCAAAATCAATACACTTGAATTCACTTGATTTTAGTAGTATTATGAAATGCTTCTTTGTTTGCAACCTCTACCAATTGCCAACTTGCCACAAATATGAATACATTGCTTTAAGTAACACTTGAATAAATCTTGAACTTGTTGGATCATAAATTTTACAATCCACCATATTGAACATTGTTGGTTACATGTGGAGTATGCAACATGTATGTGAAGATTGTCATATATTGGCATGATTAAATTATGTTAATTGAATTCTCAAATCAATGTCAATGTGTCATTATCCACAACTTGAAATATGTGGCATTTATGTGGAGATTACAGTAATAGTGTTGATGAGTAAAATAAGTTATTTGAATTATGATGTGGATGTCAATGTGTTAATATGCATGACATTAAATATGTCAATTTTGTTACTTTGTGAAAAATGTATAACCTGATTCCTTAATGATTTTTTAAAGCATTTTTATAACCAAAATTAAGGCTACATTGTTTAATTCAACTACAACCAAATCATGTGATATAGATTTCCATCATTTGCACTTTCATTGACACCCTTTTATCCCTTGTTCTTATCTTCACATAGCTTTTAATTACCTTGCACATTCATAGTATTGCAATTTAAATCTAATAATTGTGGCATTGAAAGATTAATCAATATTGAATCTAAATTTAATTCAAAGGCTTTTATTTGGGAATTAAATACATTCATAAACTAGAAAAATTGAATATATATAATCAATTTATAACTCACATGCCAAATTACTTTCATTATTACATTATTAAAATTTTAAAAATTAATTATTTTATTCTATAATTTTAATTTATATTAATTTATTAATTTCCATATGAAATTAAAGAAATTTGAAACTAATTATGCAATTTCAAACATAGTTATGACATTTTTGGTGCGGGAATGTTATGGAAGCCCAAAGAAGCACGAATTTTAATGAATTTTATAGATCAACCGGTGAACATTCGGTAAACATTCGTGAGTGTGTTAGGCTTACATTATTAGGCTTATATCCTGGATGGACAAATCAGCCTATCCTAACTTTACCATCAAGCAGATTCGGCAAGATAGTAGATACCAATGAAGTTATTCTCTAGCAAATGTTGAATGAATCTTCCTCAAGCTTTTATATTGTTGATCAACTTCAAAACATTATCAAACTTCTATCCTGGATGGACAAATCAACTTGTCCTCACTTTACCACCAAGCATATTCGGCATCATACCACCCAAAAATATTCAAGAAACAAATGCATGCAATCAAGCCCTGCATCAGAACTAGTTGAGTTGCATACCAAATCTGATTGGACTACACAAACTAGAAAAAGTTTTGACCTGACTGCAAAATCTAATAGCTTTTAAACTTTTTTGAGCTCCAACACACCAGATTCACAAAAAAAATGACACAATCCAATATTTTTCCAAGCTCACCCGTGCTTCACTCTTCCTCCAATTCCTCCTCTCCGCTGTCCCATGCCACCATCTGTTCCTCATACTCGATGTTGTTCACCTTGTTGATTAGACACAAGTTAGAGAACACCTCCACCAGATCATTTGCCATGTTTGGTCGTAGACGATTGCGCTTTTTGTTGTGGATAAAGTCGTAGGTGCTCCAGTTTCTCTCGCACGCAGATGCGCATGAGATCTGGCTCAGCACCTTGTGCGCCACGCTCTACAGCTCAGGGCACTCTGAGCCAAATTCCACCCACAACTTCCAGCCTGGCAATTTCTTAGCACTTGCCTTGACGAACGAGCGACCAAACTCTCCCTCCGAGTTCTTGTACTTAGCTAGCTGTTCGATTGCCTTGACCTGATCCTCAACGTCAAGCAGAAGCTTCTCAACAATGTTGTGAAACCCTTGCATCACTTCTACGTTGTTATGCTGCCCGTTATCTGGAAACTGATACTCCGGGTCAAGAACATACCCAACGGCATGCATGTCGTTGTGTAGCATCTCCCAGCGCTTCTCCCAGATTGCATGCACATGTGCATACTTCTGAGCAGAGACCTTGATCCCAGGACAGTACTCCAAGGTGTCGTCCCTCAGGGCCTCCAGTCCCTGTCCACAATTGAACATTGCCACATAGACCTTTCCTACGATTGGCACCCCCCAATCGCACTCCCGCAACAGAGCCACCGTCCTTTTTGTCAATGCTAGCACCTCTCCCAAGTTCTTCCAGAATCTACTCCATAAGACACAGTCCCTCACTTCATCCTCGTCATCCGAATGATTAGACTACCTGTTCCACTCCCTCCACTCCCGGCTGATAACCAGCTCTTGCAACGCCTCTCTCACTTCTAGCATGCGGTCCAGCATGATGAAGTTGGTGGCAAAGCGCGTGTCCCCCGACTTCAGCAGATCCAGCGCAGACTTCCCACAAAACAACGTTTGACTCCGGTGGTGATTTGTGATGAATTTCACCACCGCCTTTACCTCTGCAACCACCTCTACAACCCATGGCAGCTTCCCCACATCTTGAAGGAGCAGGTCCAGACAATGTGGGGTGCACGACATCCACGTTATCCAAGAGAACTCTTATTCAACCAGCCTACCCACAGCTTTACAGACTGTCGCATTGTCTGTAACAACTTGGATGACGATGTCTACACCAACCTCTTGGATGCAATCAATCAGCTGTCCAACAATATAAGCAGTGTCCTTTGTCTCACCCCTCGTATCAACCGCCTTGAGGAACATTTCCCCCTTCGGAGAGACAACGAGCAAATTTAACAAAGGGCGCCTACGCACATCAAACCACCCGTCACTGGTAATCGTTGCCCCTGTCAGCTGAAGAGACTCTTGGAAGGAGGCCAAGCCATCCCGACAGAGCTACTTCTCATGCTCCAGAATGGTTGTTCACAGCTTGTCCACAGAAGGAGGCCCTGTATATGACTCCCCAAAGCTTGTTGTTGCTGCCACAGCTGCCTTGAAGTGAGGATCCTTTGGTAAACAGAAAGAGAGCCCATTGGCATAGAATGTTCGAACCCAAAGCTGGTCAACCTTCGAGCAATCTTGCTTGGAGAAGGCAGCCTTCAAGGTGCTTTGCTTCTTAGGTTTGACAGCCTCCCCATTGGACAGTTTGTCAAGCTGTTCAACCTTCCAATTCTTGAATTCCTTTTCCTTCTTTTCCTTCTCCAGCTCCTCAAACTAGTGTGTAACCACCGGGGGGACTTTGTCACAAGCTCGCACACCAGATCCAGTCCACGCTAGAAAATGTGCACGAATCTTGGTTGATGTGGCGGTGAAAACAAGTTCACAGTACTTGCATTTGACCTTAGTGCTTTCCCCAGGGGTCTTGGGTTCCTCCTGCTGGACAACGTGGGCATGCTCTGGTCCTTTTTCCTTGACCATGGCGGTTGTCAGATTCCTTATCCTTATCCTCAGATCTTCAACTATGCTACTGCATAGAGACATATGGAACTTAGAAGCTGGCAACTTCAAGCTAGATCAAACTAGAACGAAGCATTGGCATGCAAGACGTCCGGCTACCATACAGACTCAGTCAAGCCTAGCAGCCCAGGCGCACCGTACTGCACTGGCGGCGCGACCGGTAGGTATTGGCGGTAGCTTGACTCCGAATGGTAATGGTCTAGCAATAACCGTTATGGTTCAGCACAGGTTGTCGTCGCACATGATGTCCATGTTGGCAAATGTTTCACGAGTGTACGTCGAATGTTTTGAGAAGGTGTTTTACCACGTAAATTCGCGAATTTTAAAGTACAAAATGACAAATGTCATTACTATGATTTCAAATCTGAAAATAATGTAGTTGTGTAATTTTATAACATTTAACTTTAAAATATTTAAGATATTATATTCGAATTTATGGCCTAAAATTGAACTTATTAAAAATTAATTTAATATATTGAAATTTGAATATATTTTTGAATTAAATTTAAATGCAATGTAGAGATATTATATTTGAATTTATAGCCCCCAAAAATCAAACGTTGCATTGGAATTTTCAAATAAATATTTAAAGTCAATGTAATGTGCTTACATTTTGTTAAAGAGATTATCAAATCCAATGTGCTTTTGAAACTCAAAGATTAAATAATGAAATCATGAAATAAAAAACATGTGAAATTAAACTTAAATATAAATTGCCATTAACTCTTTTCCAAAAGAAAACTATGAATAAACATGTGGATTAATTAAGAACATATATAATGTGAAACATTTTACCATATTGGTTTATACCAAAACAAAAGTAAAGGCACCTAAACTTGATATTCATTACATATTCAAATAATAAGTAGGTATTGATATGCATTGAAACTTGCAACATATCATTTTATGCAAACTAGTGTGAACCCGGTGCATAATGCACTCGTCGAGCTCCCCCCCACCCAATCCTTCCCCGCCCGTGCCCCCCCTCGCTCGTGCTGGCCCCCCCCGCCCGGTCCTTTCCCGCCCGTGCCCCCCCCCCCGGGCTTGGTCCTTCCCCACCCGTGCCCCCCCTTACCCGTGCTGGCCCCCCCCCGCCCATGCCCCCCCCCCTGCCTGGTCCTTCCCCGCCCATGCCCCCCCCTGCCCAGTCCTTTCTCGCCCGTGATCCCCCCCTGTGCTGCCCCCCCTGCCCAGTCCTTTCCCGCCCATGAGCCCCCCCTATGCTACCCCCCCTACTGGCCCACCCCCCGACCCGTTGTTTCACCGGCCTTTCCCTCCCCCACCCCCCAAAACCTCCGTCATAGACACAGAGACTAACTGAATTAATATATATTAGTGTGAACTCAATGCATAATGCACCCCGTTGATCCCCCCCACCCGGTCCTTCGCATTTCCCACTCCGGTTCTAAACGATGACGAACTCTTTTGGGAATAGAAATTTCATGCAACCAATGGAAGGGCCAAGTGTGCACTCAAGGTGTTTTGCTTTTATTCCTTTTAAATTTTGGGAGGAGGGGCTTGGGGGGGGGGAGGATTTCTTTTCATTTTTCTTTGGTTCCCAATGTGTTCCCCAACATAATATTACAATGTGTTCTTTCTCATTTCCACCTATTAAGACCCCTAGAACCCCACCCCCACCCCCTCCCCCCCTCCACAAAAAAAATAAAATAAAAATCATGACCCTCCTAAACCCTTAGCCCATGCATCCTTCGGGAAAGAAAAAACCGCACCCAAATCTCCTCACCCACCCTCCAAATCCCAAAAATACCTCCCCCAACACCCTACCATCCCCCATCCAAAAGTTGATATCTTCAACTTCTTAGATTGTCCACCTATTCAAGCCAGTTTTGGACTGTCCACCCTATTTTATGCAATTAAATGCGCACCCACGTGCATAAAAATTCCTGCAATAGTAAATTTGTCATCTGGGGGGTTGCAGAATCGGCTTCGTAGATAACGAGTCGGAATGTACAGGTTCAGACAGACGCACAGACAGACTTACCTGCATCCAAAAGGTCAAAGGAGAAAACCTTGCCATCTCCCCTAGCGTTGTGGAAACGACGGACATCACTATTAGCAGTCACTCTTGCTTT
>OY987288.1:12172658-12260742 GCA_963920785.1 Sphagnum contortum
AAGCAGTGTATCAACGCAGAGTACTAGTTGATATCTTCAACTTCTTAGATTGTCCACCTATTCAAGCCAGTTTTGGACTGTCCACCCTATTTTATGCCAATTAAATGCGCACCCACGTGCATAAAAATTCCTGCAATAGTAAATTTGTCATCTGGGGGGTTGCAGAATCGGCTTCGTAGATAACGAGTCGGATGTACAGGTTCAGACAGACGCACAGACAGACTTACCTGCATCCAAAAGGTCAAGGAGAAACCTTGCATCTCCCCTAGCGTTGTGGAACGACGGACATCACTAGTTAGGCAGTCACTCTTGCTTTGATAGTCCACCGACCCTTGGTATGGATTCAAGGCGGCAATTGGGACAATTCTGGCAGGTGCTTCATTCTTGGCAATGGGTCCTCTATTTGAATAAACAGGGGCAGGTTGGTAGGGAGGAGCAACACTAGGTCTTCCATATGTGTTTTGTTGCTGAACTTGTTAGACTACTAACCCCGCCTACTCCACCCATGTTCAAAATGATGATGATCCTGCAAAGCAACACATAATCCAAATAAAGAAACCAGAAACAACACTTTCACAGCCTGAAGAATTAGTAAAACATGTGCGCAAGCTCGCTCTCTCTCTCTCTGGACACGTAAACAAATTGTGCAATAATTTTCAAAATCGGTTATTATAAAAAAACAATCCTTTACAACCGGGAAGCATGTGGGCAAGCTCTCTCTCTCTCTCTTTGAACACGCAAACAAATTGTGCAATAATTTTCAGAATCGGTTATTATAAAAAACAATCCTTTGCAACCGGGAAGAATGTAGTCCACGATGAGAAAGATTTTGCGCAAGGTTGCTCTCTCTCTCTCTAGACACGCAAAGAAATGTAATAGTTGATTAGAAAATGAAAAAGGGTTTCCCCGAAGGTGCCGGTCAAGCGTTCCAGACGACGATGTTTTTCCCTATGGCCAGTTCTGCAGTAGAACGTCGTGTCACAGACAGAAGGATAGGACTAAGTGAATTAATATATAAGATATGACCTTCCTCGCCCGTGATGGCCCCCACCCGCCCGATCCTTCCCCGCCCGTGTTGGCCCCCCCTGCTTGGTCCTTCTCCCCGCCCGTGCCTTCCCGCCCGTGCCTTCCCGCCGTGCCTCCCCCCCGTCCGGTCCTTCCCCGCCCGTGCCTCCCCTGATGGCCCCCCCGCCCGCTGCTCGGCCTCTCCCTCCCCCACCCCCCAAAACCTCCGTCACAGACACAAAGATTAACTGAATTAATATATATGATTCTATGGATACAAATTTATCTTTTAAAAGTGCCCCTTTCAATGGCACTAATATACCAAAGACCAAACACAACACACTCCTCTATAACATAAATCTTTGACATAGTATATATTATTAGGCCCAAAAAAAAAAATGTAAATAAAAATTAAAACAATTAAATTTTGAATTCCTTTGTTAAATGACCCAAAAATGGAAGGTAGGGAAACATGTTGGTGACGATAGAATGTAATAGGCAAGAAGACTTCTAAATATGTGTTGCCCAAAACTAATTGTTATTTTGTTTGGATTGTTTTTTTAGCTTAGACATGGAAAATTGTAAGGAGTTAAAATTGTGCCATAACACCCATGAGCCTTCATGACCCTTGTTTTGCATAAGTTGCAATTTGATTTTTTGTATTTGAAGAATCAAAACTACTTAAATGTATGTTTTTATTAATAGGTAAACACATCTTAATATTTAATTATAGTTGTGATTCAAGGGATCTTATCATTGTTTTTATCAATTTGCCCCTAATCAATATTTCAATGTTTTTTAAAATTATTCCCTTGGCCTTGGAAATGAGCTATGGGAAGAAAGTAGGTAAATTCAAGCCTAAAGTTCCCACTTTGCAGGGGTGCAGGTTGGGGAGAAAAAAAATAGGAAAAAAAGAAATTTTTTCTTTTTCAATCCTTAACAATTGAGAGCTTTTAAAAAAAAAGCAAGCCTAAGTAAGGCGAGCGACTATCATGTACGGTTCTTTGGGAAAGGAGTAGATACCTATTTTCAGGCCCGAGTGGGCTACGAAGTTGCACCCTTACTCTTCCAGTCTTGTACATTTTTTTTTTAGTAATCAAGGTGTTTTTTTATTTAAACTAATTGTAACCAAAAGAGAGAGGGTCCATAAATCTAACAACACAAATATTATCCTCTATGGACCCTGACATCCATGCTCCTCAGGTCGATCCCACACCTACTGACACCTCAGCATCTCCAAGATTCGACCTGCCTTCCTTCTCTCTCTGATCCTCAACAGCTCAAAGACCGACATACACAACAACACAACAATCCCACCACATACATCTCCTCTCAAACACTTCCACACTGATGCAAATGCAAAAAAAAGTTCTTGTGTCTTATTCACAGGCTATGTACATCTCCGAAAACACAAGCATTAGCCTTCCCTTCAAATCTACCAAAGAAAGATCTGACAGTTCTTTGGCTTAGCAATTTTCTCAGCCCCTCTCCTCAATTCCTCTCCTTTATCCTTCTGCAACAGAAGCTCAACTATCCATCAGACGTAGCGGAAAAATTTCTAGCACAACTAAGCTCCTTTCTACAAAACTCCCTAACTCTTCCTTCTTTCTGCTTCCGCACTTTTTACCAAAATCTCCCTTGGCTCCTAAAAACCAGCCTTCCTGATCTCTTTCTTCAGAACTCCGTTCGTTTCTTCCAGAAGCTTCTCCATTCCTCCAGTGCCGTTCCATCCCACTCACCCAATCCACCGTCATTGCTCGCCGCCTTCATCAATCCGGCTCCATCATCCTCCATGAATGCCAGCCGCCATCTCCTACGTACCATACAACACACACACAAAAGGAAAGAGGACATCCATGCACCCCATGCAGCAGTAATGAGCGCCGAAAACAAAAGGTGGCCGCCTCAAACAGACCTAGAACCCAAACACAGTTTAGTGTTCACACTGAATTTGTCCACCTACCTTCGCATTACATAACCATAATGACAACGAGGGTAATTATGAAGCTCCATAGTTACCTTGTTACATGAACACACATCATGATAACAAGATCATCCACGCCACTAAAGCAACTTTAACATTTGGATGAAAATGAAGATGAAAAGGACACTTATATCATTCATTTTTAGTGGCATCCCAAAATAAATGAAAATGTAGTTGTCTCTACAATTTGGAAATTCATTTAGAGACCATTGGACACCATGTGGCATCTTTTCAACTTGATTTGTGATTATGAATCCTAGTTGCAAATGTACATGTAATTAAGTGTGAAAGAAATACGAGTTGGCCAATGAAATTGTTGGATTTAATGAATTTTTTTCCCTTAATTTTTTCAATAAACTAAATGTTAAATGTATAGTAAGGTTTGGTGGGTTTGTGAAAATTTTAATGAACCCATGGCAATCAATGGAAAAAATCAACTTTGAAATTTTTAGCATTATTAAGTTCTTCATAATTTGTAGTTAGGTGTGAAAAATACACATTTATCATCTATTTCTTAGGGCATCCATTGATGGATGAAATATAATTATTTTTGCAACTAGTCATGTATACAAATGATAATAGGTAGCAAATAGTAAATAAGGCTAATATTAAGTACTATATATGTGATTAAGTAGTAGGTATTTTATCATGTTGATATGTCACCATGTTTTTTAATTAAATAGGCTAGGTAATATGTAAAAAGGTTAAATGGTATAGCAAGTATTTTATCAATTAATTGTTTAATTAAGTAGGTTATGTAATTAATCTAACTATTAAATAGGTTAGGTAATAGGTAATAAGTAGCTAGTAGGTCATGTTTTTGTGGGTTAAATAGTAGGCACTTTGTCATGTTGATATGTGATTTTTTGAATTAATTACTTAATTAAACAAACAATGTAATTTATCTTTAGGTCATATTATTATCTAAATGGGTTTCTCAAATGAAAGTAAAGACCCCTATTTTTGGTGCAATGCACAACATATTTAGCCCTTATTAGTTGATCTTCAACTCTAAATTGGATCTTTCTCTCGCAACACCCCAATTCACAGTGTTTTGTTTGTTGACATCCCACACATTAGTATCCACCTTCAAACCCCTCTTGTGCAAAACCATGCCTCCTTTCACAAAAATGGAAAAGTGATTTCTTCAAAAATAACATTCCCTCTAATGTTATTTCTTAATAACTCATCTTTGGAGGTGGGCTAAACATATTGCAAGCCTTTCAAAATGTAAGCCCAAGTTTGATCAATTATACCTTTAACCTCAAGGCACAACAATTATATTCAACCAAATTGTGCCACAAATCACAACTCATTTACAAGGTTCAAAAGGTTTTTATTATGACAATATTTCTTTCAAGCAAATGTTTATTGCCCACTTAACTAACAAAGCCACAAGTGATTCCTTAGGGTTGATGATGTTCAACCCACTTATTTTTTGTATAACAATTATGGTTAATTTGCACTTGATTTGTATCTAACTATATATTTAGTTATATTTTTATTGGCCACTTAAAGATAATTATACAATAAGGTTTTGAGTTTTTTAATTACTTTGACCAAATCACCCCAAACAACAATGAAAGGCCAAAGTGTAAACATGTGTAACCCCCACAAGCATGCAATTGATAAGACATAATTCATTATACTAAAAAGTGAAATTTATGACTCCATCCATAACTAAAAGCCTTGTATGTGTATTCTTTAATAACTAAATAATTATGTAGTCAATTCAAACTTGTTACTTATATCATTCATTCACAACCAATCATTGTTATTTTTCCATACCATTTTCATGATTGGATGATGGATGAATGATCACAATCATGGTCATTGGCATCATAGATGGATGATGAATGGATGATCATAGTTTTTAAAAATCATGCAACATGGTTATCAAATTATGTAATATTAAATCAAATAATAGTCATGAAAGATGCATCCAACATGTAAATTATAATTTTAAAGTATAAATTATAATTTTAACATTAATTTCTTGTTGTCATGTGACAATTTAAGCTAAATTCAAATGTATTCTACATTTATGAATTGCCATCTAGTAACCTATTTTTAAATTAAATTTTTTATAAACCATTTATGGGTTGCCACATGGCAACCTAAAGCTTTAAAATCATTTTTGTTGGCCCAATTATGTGATGCCACATGGTAACTTAAGCCTAGGAAGCAAGTAGTTTAGGTTGTTTAAGTTAGGTCACCTAACTTAAGAACTTAATTTAGACTGCCTACTAATCACAAACTTAGTATCTCATGATTTAAAAATGGAAATTGTGTAACATTAATTCATTCATAATTCATACGTTTCACACATTGATATCGTGTGTTGAAAACACATTTGACACATTGATTTATTGAAAGATGCAAAATCCGTGACATTTGTTCATTCATAGGTTCATGTTTCATTCATCAACACATTTTTTCGTGTGTCAAACATGTTTTCAATGCATGATATTTGTGTGTAAAATGTACAAACCAATGAATAAACGAACTTCACATGATTTTCATTATTAATTCATTGAATGTTAAAATTGTGATGTGACTAGACTAAAAAGAAAACCCCTAAAATAACGTCACAAAATTTCAATAGAATCCATGAAAGAATCATAAAAGAACATGTCCATGCAAAATCCATGGGTTGCAACTTGAGTGTGAAAATGGCACAAATATACATATTAATGATGTTCTTTTTCATTTATCATATGTTGATGTGAAGTACATATGATTTACATTTTAATTAAATTTGTGTAATTATTGTGATGTCGTCTTGCATAAAACTATGTGATTTTTGTACGAACCTATGAAAATGGATGGGATTTCACATAAAATTTTCATGAAACCTATGAAACTTAGTAAGTTTGCAATGAGGTTAAGTAAACTACTTAAATAATCCTAAGTTGTAAATGTGAAGACTTGAAACCCTCACCTTCACATTGATAGTTAAAGTTCTTAATCATTGCACCACAACTTTTCATCTATAACATAATTATCATCATAAGATTATAAACATTAACATATTTTAGCCTACATTAACCTAAGTCACCCATCGGGTTTAACATAGGTTAACCTAAGTTAACATAGTCCTCCCTAAATTATTGTAAGGTACCCTAATATAACCTAAGGCTGTTTAAGTTAATTGTAGTTAAACCTAAAAATTAAACATGGATTAAAATTTAAAGGTCAAACCTATAGGTTCAACTTAAGTTAAACCCATAAACTACATTTATAAATTAAACTTAGGCTAAACCTTATTTCTAAACTTAAAAACAAACCCATTTTTTGGTGGTATCACTAGTACTAATGTCACGCCTTAAATTTTTTTAGACCCATTCAACTTCTAAATAACATAGGATTCACTTAAGGAAAATAGTCCATTTCAAATTTTACATCAAAAAATTGCCTATCATGAAGAATTTGAAACTTCAATTGGATTTACAAAATTTAATATTTCAAATGAATGGTCAAGGAAAATGTTTTAAGAACGTGACTTTTGGGGTTCCTTTGTTCAAGAACACAAAATGAACATTTTAAAAAATTTAAATTTCTACAAAGGCCTCAAAGAGTCCTCTTTTTTATTTATTTTGTAAATATTGGATTGAAGCAATAATACAAAATTGAACATTTTTTTACAATTATGATTAAGAGGTCTTGAAAGGCCATTGCATTAATGTTGAAAAATTGTAATAATTTTCACTTCTTTTATTTTAATCAACAATTTGGGCCATACCTTAGAGAAAATAATTGATAAGCCATTTTTAGTGGTACAATTTGACATTTAATGATGATGGGTCATGAATATTAGGAAACATGTTTTAAACATTTCAAGAACATAAATATTTTACTTGTGTAAGCTATGTAGGTATTTATAACTTTTGCATAATATATACATAGGCGAAGAACACAAAGTCCATGTGGTGCAAGTCAATAATAAAAATCACAATTTAAAAATATTAAAATTTTAGAACTAAATTAAGTTGGATCCACCTTTTTAAAAATTTTGATGCAATGGTTCTTAGTGGTACCACCCATTGATGCGTTTGCTGTTAAATTAACTTCAACATTAAACTTAGGCTAAATGTAAAGGTTAAACCTAAGCTAAACTTAGAAACTAAAGCTAGAAGCTAAATCTAAAAATTAAACTTAAATTAAATTTGAAAATTAAACTAAGTTTAAATTAAACTAAACTCATGTTAAACTTAGATTAACCAAGGTTTAACTTAAGTTGACCATGGCCAAAACTAAACAAAACTTAATGTGAATGTACTTTAACATTAGTTCCAAGAAAAATAATTCAATGGCACGATGTTGGATTAAACATGTTTTCATATTTATGTGAAAATTTCAAATATTTAAAATCACTCAAAAATTTTAAACAATCATAAATTATTGTGAATAATTGATTTTTTTTCTTTACTACAAAATGTGAGCACAATTCACGAGTCCATGTTTAATGGACCAATAAATCCACTAAATCCCATAGAGTGGGACAAATGAATTCACTCAAAATCCAATGAAAGCACTCAATGAACACATTTATTATAATGAATTATTTGGGGCTACCTTTGGGAATTGTTAAATTATATATAAATAAATTATTTTTCGAATGATAATTATCAACATATTGTTCGTAAGTGCTTGCACCTGATTTTAATCATGTAGTTGTGAGCCACTTGACATAATTTAATCATGCAATCATAAACATGAATAAGTCATGTTACATGACTAAAATTTAATTGTATCACAAAAATATCTAAATTGTGGACAATGTAGCCTCTTGGCATAATGATTTAGACGTGTTTCAATACTTGAATTTCCACTAAATTTTCTTTATGAAAAAGTCGTTTACACATTCTATTTCCAAGTCCATGCCAAATGACATCCCCAATAGTTATGTTCAAATTTACTTGAAGCTACCAATTTCCACATACATTTGTTGAACCATTATGGTTTGCTTCATTTGTAGCCTTACCAATATGTAAAGATTTTTAATTCATTAATTTCAAATCTCAATGCAAGTTTGAAATCTTCCAGTACATTAATACCTAAGCGGCTTTGGCATAAATTAGATTATTTTCAACTTTGCCAAAATTTTCAAAAAAAAAATCAGCCCTCTTTGTCAAAATTTTCAAAAACACATGCTAGTTTTGAACCAAAGACCTACCTAACCAAATCAATTACTTTACATCCACATGACCACTAATACAATGAAATATCTTTAAAGTACTAATGAACTGTATTACATATATTACACATATGCCAAAAAAATTAGAATTAAAAAGGTAGTTGAACCAAAAATTATGGATTAAATTAATTATTCGATAGAAAACTGCCGAAACCACTTAGGCACTATAATATTTTTAACAAGGTTGAATATTGACCTCTTCTCATGCACTTGAATGTTAATGTGGGCACATCATCAACATATTGGGAGATTATTTCTTGGACAATATCCCTTGGGAACAAGTAACCCCCACAAATTTTCCCTTATCAAAAGTCTACTTAATGAAAATGTTGAACGGTCGCCCCCAACCAACAAAAGAGATACAATATTGGGGGTAATTGTAACCTCACTCCTTTTTGGACTAAGAATCTTTATGATGTCAAGCTGACATTAATAATTATTTCTACATTACTAGGCATGAGCTTGACTTTCCTAATGAAGTATTTTACCATTCCCATGTCATGTTTCAAACAACTCAAACAAAAATAACCGTAACACATTGACATATGTTTTGGAGAAATCCAATTTGAAAAAAATTAAATCATTACATTTGGCCCACTACAAAAATTCATCAAACAATAGCACATTATCAAGGAAAAAATAGGGAAGCAAGGTAGTTTGATCATCAATTATCATTTTAATAAGCTATGCTTGGAGCCTTAGTTGGAATGTTTTAACAAAAATCTTTTATACAACATTGAATAACATGACAGGCTTCTAGTTAATGAGGTATTCCTTGCCTCTTCCTTTATGAATCAAAGTAATCAATCTTTATCTAACACCACTAGGAAAAATAACATTTTATATGGCATGATTAACCAATTCCAAATACTTTTAACCAATTAGCCCCCATTGATAAGTGAAGGATTATATTCCAAACCCCTTTGCCCTTAAAGCCTTATAACCTTATGGTCATGGATTTAATGGTCAGTTCTAGTTCATATAAAGTGACTAGTTACTCCAATATTGAATTCATTTTACATGGGTAAATTTTAGTGTGATTGCTTTTAAAATAATCTTTGTGTGCTTCTTGTGTGTCATCAAAAAATTTGCCTTCCTAATACAATGCATTATAATAGGTCTTACACACCTTTTCAAGGTGAGATCTATTTGTAATAAACAAGCACTCCTTGGTTCAAAGAATCATTAGCCCATAGCTCTTGGAGCACTCCCAATTTGTTCTTAAAAAACCCTAAACATTCAGTTTACATGTTATGCTTGCCACTTAATTTTAAGGAATCATTATTTGTATAGTTTGTGAATCATGTGAAATAAAGGGGTATTTTTTGGTATGATGTGAAATAATAATATTGTAACCAAAAAGAGGGGGTCCATAGAACGCACAACACATCTACTGTGGCCAACGAACCCTGTCGACTGAACTCTGCTGATCTTCTCTACTCACACAAAACTCCAATCCTTCTCACACAACAACTACTGACCGGCCCTTTTTCTCTACACCTCACAGCTCGAAGATGTACAAACACAACAACACGACCGACCTCAAGTATCCTTCTTCTTCCTCGCCGTTCATACAGGTATCAAACAAAGAAACTTTCCATTGCATTTGCAGAATATGTACAATCCCGAAAACACAAGCTTTCTTGACATCAGAAGACTCACAAAACAACAACTTCAGTGTTGTTTTGACTCTCTTTCTCTTTCTCTCTAATTCTTCTGCAGCAATAGCAACCATATGACTGACTACCAAGCGCAGCGGAAATTCAGGCGTTCAGCCAAAGTCGCCTAGCTACAGAGCTTCTCACCATCGCTATGTCCATCCGAATACAAAACTTCTACATTTCCAGCTTCTAAAGATCCACCTCCAAAATTATCCTGCTAATCTAATTCTGGCATCTTGATCTTTCTTCTCTAACCCCAAAAACTTTATTTTCCTCTCCTCTCACACCACCATTCATAATCCTTCTTCTCTCACCTCCCTTCTACCTTCCGAGTTAATCCTTCCAGTCTAGAACAAAAAGATCCTCCTCCACTTCTCCTCCGAGTTGCACCTAAAGCTCCCCGAATTCCGTTGGCTTCCTCTAGAAGCTTTCCCAATCCTCCATTCGTTCCATCCAATCCGGCATTCCACCATTCGTCGTCGATGCCCGTCCTCCTTCATCAATTCGGCTCCATCCACTTTCCTCATTACTAGCCGCCATCTCCCAAGTACCTTAAAGCACACAAAGCTAGAGAGAAAACAACCATGCACTCCATGCAACAATAATGGGGCACTGTAAAACAAAGTGGCTAAATTAATTAGACCTAAATCCCAAAATCAGCCTAGCATTCACACTGGGCTGGCAACCTACTTTTGCATTACAATATATTAATGTAAACTTCATTAAATTGAATATATTTTCATAATCAAATTGAAGCATCCTATTAACAATTAAGTAAATTATAGTTTTTAAAAATAAGTTTGCACCTTAAATTGTACCTACCACCACAATTTGACATTTTTTGTAATTCCTAGACAATGAAAAGTCAAAAAGAAAAACAAATCAAAAATTAGGAATCAAACTCCCAACTTGAAGTGAATTGCACACTTTCTAAACCACTAGATTACCTTTGTACTTTGGGAAACATGATTGCACTTTTTGTATTTAATCTTGATTATCAAAATTGTGGAATATTAAAAATGGGGATACCAAAACCCATTTATTGGCACAATTTTTTGATTGTGAATGATGGGTATGATATTATTTGGCATATTATTTGGATAAAGATGGAATTGATTTCCCCTAGCACCTAATCCAAGCTTTCATATTGTTACAATCTTCCACCTTTTTCATCTCAAACCCTTATAACTTTTTAAAAAAATTGCCACCTAGAATCTACAAGTTTGGGTCAATATTCTTTGGGCTTGCAATTGTTCATGAAGGTTTTCCAACTCAATTTTCACTTACAATTTGGTTTCCCCAAACTCATCCTCTTATTGCCTATTATAGATTTTGAAAACCTTCCTTATTTTCTTCTGATTTTGGAAAAATTCCATAGAAGGCACATTCTTCAAAATCCCCAAGTTTTCATTATCCATTGTCTCAACTAAATGTTTTGCTTCATTTCTAGGATGGGTGGTTTTTCTACCTAGTTCATTTAGGCGAATTAATTTGTTCATCCATATACACCTATAGAAGTGGCAATGGCAAATGTATGATGCCACTAGTTTTTCACTTACATGCCTTTATACATCACCCATTGGTTAGCCCTCATTTGTTTATCTTTACTTTTTTATTTGTCCTCTATTGTAATAAAATGATTTTTTCCCTTTTAACTTGAATGAAAATTACATTGGTTTCCCTTTGTTTTTGCTCAAGAAATATGTCCCCTTTTAAATGGTCACTAGCTCTCCCTTTGCTACCTTGCTTTCACATTAATGAATGTCAAATTACTTTTCTAATATCATAAATCTCATTTCAAGGATATCATCCTTGTTGTTGGTTTACAGCTTGGAAAACCGAGCATCCTGCACCTTGTGGTGAAAACTAAAGCACTAATGACAACACATAGGGCAATTGTCATGGTCTATAATCATGTCACACCATTCACCATTCTCCATTGCTTTTGCTTTTGTTGGATGGTTGTCCATCCTCTATCAACTTGAAGCCCCACATAGTACCTTACATGTTGGGAATAAATATTGAAATCCACCATAAGACACCATGTAATTCTCAATTTAACGAATGACATCATAGTAAATTGCCATTTTAACACTACCATATGGACTTTTAAGGAATTTTGTATCCATTGAAAATAAGTAACCTTAGCTTACAACCACTCAATCTTCAAAAATTGTTGCCAACAACTCTAAATCCAACATTGTATCAATCCACTCAAAGTCATTCCTTGTGTTGAGAACCACTTCCTAGCTCATCACTCTTGGCCCTAAAGAGTTGTTTAACATATGTGCATACAAAAAAAGAAAAGGAAAAAAAAAGAAAAATCTTAAATACCATATAAAAATAACCTCCAATTTTCACAACAAAATACCATACAAGCATAAATAAATTAAGACTTAAATATTTATAATGAAATCAATGTAAAAATTGGAATGATTACATAGGAATCAATGTTGAAATCTTCAACTTATAATCCAAGTTAGCATTTATAGCACTACTCTTCCCAATGGTATATCCTATCTCCCTTTCCCCCCCCCCCCCCCCCCCCCGCGACATAAACATTCTATAATATATTGCAATTTCATTTGTTAGATTTATCAAAGAATATCATTGTGAGTTGAAATTTGTTGAACTATTCATAATATTGTTGCAAACCATAATCTCTTTGGAAATAAGGAGTTCCAATTCATAACCCTAAAAAGATTTTCATCACTACTTCATATGTTACCAAACATTTCAAAACAATTTAACACCCATTTTTTCCTCATGATTTTATGAACATGATTTTTTTGCACATCATATTAAAATTGCTTCTTCACATAACCCAATTTGCACTTCTCATTAACTTTCAAAGTTTTTGTGTAATATATTCACTTGAATAGAATTATAGTGTGAAGGGAGAAGTTAATGAGAGAGGAATTAACAACAATGGTAGATCCTAGAGGTGGAAGGCTTCACAATCCAAACATGGAAATATTGAACGAAAATTTTGATGGGGACGAGTTGCTAAAACATATGGAACAAGAGTTTAGACATGACCAAATTTTTTGAATGGCATGATTTGAAGTTTCAAATATTGGGAAGGAAGTTGTGTTTACTTGGATTGGAAAGACATCACACTTGTATTTAGTAAAGTGGATTTCTACTCGATGTAAAGAACTATGGATTTGTTTGTAATATATTTTAGGATGTTTACTAGTTTCTACTAAAATGTTGCTAATAGCTAGAATTCACAGACCAATCTATACAAAAAAAAACTTCCAACCCCTAGAAAGTACCTACCAACTTGTAAAAGAACATTTTGAACCCTTGAAGGTTTTTTCCAAATTTTCCTTATATATATATATAAATGATCCAATACTTGTATAGGAAGTTTCCATTTTTTCCCCCAATAATAGTGTTGGCAACTTCTATTTTGGTTGTTATTGATATTGTTGTTGGCCAATAACTTATTTCATTAGGATGCTCCTACTATTTCCCAATTGCATATGTGTTTACATAACAAATAAATCATAATAAGGATGTGTAGTAGGCTAAATATTCATTTGATGCTTGAATTAAAATGAAGAAAATGTTTAGAAACATGAAAGAAATAAAGAAAAAATTACAAATGTAGACAAATAAATAAAGATTTGTTCCAAATATTGCCTCCAAGGTTATTCATAGGGGCTCTTCATGCCATCTCCAAGCTTTTCATCATGATTCCAATTTCAGATCACGACATTACAAGTGCCTCTAGTCGAAAATTTTCATTTTTTAATATTCATAAATCTAAATTCAACTTTCCAAATACACACATTAAATCATCATTGTCATGGAATGACAACCAAAGGCATTTATAAGAAGAAGATGGAAATGGTAATGTTCTAGAGATAAACAAAGACTTGAATCCCAAAACCAAGATCATCGATGATGTTCAAGAATACATCTTTTGATTATAGTATCAACATTTCATTATTATATTAAGTGCTTGATCCCCGTGACAAGAGAAAAAAGATCATCCTTTCACAAAAAAATTCAATTTAAAATTCATGTCTCCAATCCCAAGTGTAAGTTTTTGCACTCTTTCACATCTCAAATTGCTTCTTGAAAAGCTTGAGAACCCTCAACTCTTTCTCTCAACATCTATTTTTCATTTTACCATCCCTTACAACATCAAGTCCTACTACTTCTTCCCACATTTTAGAACCTTGTCTTCCTCTTACTACTACAATGAATATGTGAACAAAAAGGGAAAAGAAAATTACAAAGATCTAACAACAAACTTTTGGCCAACTTTACAACTATCGACACAATGTGTGTAGAGATGTGCAAAAATAAAAAGGACAAATGACGAAAACATTATAATACTCAATATATATATATATATATATATAAGAAAAATATGCACCAAAAGGTGAAGTAAAAAGAATATGGTGTTCTTTTACATAGGTGAAGATTTGGAAGGGTCTAAACCTAGACCCATTTCCTATAAAACTTTAATGTTGACTTACCAAGTGGATTTTGACTCAATAAAATGGAATGTGAAATTAGATTTTGATTTGACATGTGTCAATTTGGAAAATAAAAACAACAAATAATATTCTATAAACATTATATCTTGGGAAGAGGTGATAAAAAAGAAGATGTAACCACTAATAAAAAATCTTGTCTTTTGCAACCATGAATTTTGTAACTACATGTGACTATGTGTGATTTGTGACAATTCTTACAACTATTAATTGCCTTTTAAATTTTTATGACTATTTTGTGATGACATTGCAATTATTGAAGGATTTATCCTTCCATGTGGATGATTTTAAGGTGTATTTTCATTTAAGAACATTATAGTTAGTCCCATTAGTTGCATTACAAATTCAAAGTTAATTGCAAATAATTTGACAAAATTTTGTTAAGATTACATCAAGGTACATTAAAAGTACATTTTTAAGGGTGTATTGTGGTTATATTTTACATATATTAATGGTATATTTATGAATATGGTTTAAAATATTTTTAAAGTTTAATACATTAAAGTTCTATTAAGGTTATAAAACGTATTAAAGTTGTATACATGCATAAAAAATATATAAAGGTTATTACTATTCTATTAAAGGTATGGTCATGGTTAAAGTAAAGGTGTCAAATATTAACCAAGCTTTAGTCAAATTTTAACCAAAGTTTAATAATAATTATATTGAACTTCAACCAATTTTTAATTTATGAAAGATTTAACCAATGTTTGATCAAGTTTTTGTTTAACCAAAATTTAGTTAATGTTTAGCTAAGTTTTAATTTTTGCCAAGGTTTTGGTTTAATCAAAGTCTAACCAAGTTTTCATTTCATCAAAATTTAACCAAATTTTAATTAACCAACGTTTTGCGAATGTTTTTACCAATTTTTAATTTAGCAAATGTTTTGCCACGGTTTAGCCAAATTTTAATTTAGCTCATGTTTAGACAAGGTTTCATTAAGTTTTTGTTATGTCAACATTTATTTAAAGTTAAGCCAATTTTTTGCCAAGGGTTAACCAATTTTTTGCTTAACCAAAATTTAGTATAACCATGGTTTTGCCAATTTTTAGCCAATTTTAAACTAAATTTTTAAAATTTCAAAGTTTAACCAAGCTTTAACCAATTTTTTTATTTAGTTAAAAAATTAGCCAAGTTCTAATTTAGCCAATTTTTATTTAAATTTTAATTTTGCCAATGTTTAGTTAAGATAACCAAATTTTATCTTGTGAAAGTTTAACCAATGTTTATCCAAGGTTTAGCCAAATTTTTTTTTAGGCAATGTTTTTGCTAAAGCTTTTTTCTTGCAAATGTTTAACCAAGGTTTAATCAAATTTTAATCTTGCAAAAGTTTAACTAAGGTTTATTGAGTCTAATTTTCTTAAGGTGTACCAAAATCTTGTCATAAGGTCACCTTACTATGTATTTTTTTGCTTCATCCTTTTTTACCATGTAAGACACATTTATAGAACATTTTGATAAAACCTAAAATACCAGTGGTCTAAAATATGATATTGATAGAATATTTGTCATTTTTTACTCATTCATTTTTATGGGGATCAAAATATAACGAATGTAGTAAAGACCATGTCCTTTTCGTCCTATGTGGTACACCTTAAGGATTTTCACCCTATCCAAGTTTTAGTCAAATTTTAATTTAACCAATGTTTTTGCCAATGCTAAATCAAGTTTTAACTTAGCCAAGGTCTAACCTAAGTCACACGCTCAATATTTGGTTTAGGCATAAATGCCATGTGGGCATGACTTGGGTGTGATGTAGAATACTTTAATTAATAAGGTGGGTTAATTAATAGGTCCCTACTTACCTATTTACCTACCTACCTACCTACCTACCTACCCACCTACCTACCTATCTGAATTGATTTTTAAAGTTTATTTCTTTTTGAAATTCTCACATTAACCATGTGGCAAAATGCAATTGGTGCATGTGGAACAATCCTAAACTGTCCAATTTGGACAAATGAGATAAAAATGGTTATTTAGTTTTCATAATTTAAATTAACATATGCCCTACATGTGGCAATGTGTAATTGGGGTTATTGTAGTTGCAAATAATGGTAAGTAGTTATGAATATTTATATGGTTGAAGGATGGAGTATACATTTGAATGTATATTTCATTCATGAGACATTTACTAATTTATGCTTAAATCATATTTGCTATTACATGTTGGGTGCAACTACACTTATGCAATTAATAGAAAATTTAGTTGCAATAGTCATCTACAACTAGTCTTTAGTCCAAAATTAAAATTGATGAATGAAAATTTTCTAGTACTAAACACATCATTTCTAATGTGCATATACATTGTTGATGTTTTTATTTAGTTGTTGATGTTTTTCAAAGTCCTACTTATTTATTTTTGCAATGAATCACTTTGAAAAACACATCACAAAAAATATTTTGAGATTTTGGATCCTTGACATAGAAGTTTGCATTCATAGAAAGGAATTATAGAAGTGCTTCCCTCTGGCCCACCTACAAAGGTAGGTTATGAAAGTTTGATTTTGGGCAATAGTTAACATATGGGATGAAATATGGTAATAGAAACATCATGGGAAGAAATTGGGAACTTCACATTGAAAATGCATTGGGAACATAGTGGAAACACACTCAGAATTTGTTGAGATGTGAACATATTGGGAACACAAGATCAAAAAATCCAAATTGCCTTCCCTAAAAAAAAGATATTTGGGTTTATTGGGTACATGTTGCATCGCATCATTGGTTGAGTATAATTTCTATCCATAACTATGTTCACCACTTAAGTTTGCTTAGACTATTGTAGTACTTGAATGGATTCAATATTAAATAAATAAAATTTTGCATTCTTAATTTTTTTTAAAAATTGATCAGATGAAATGCCATTTTTTTTTAATAAAATGAAATGCCTATTGCCAAAAGTTTTGGAAACTTAAATGGAGCATGACCACAATAGTTTTTAGGATAGGTAGTTATGAGGTTTGGATAAGAGCAAGTATTGCAAAAAAAATGATGTTGTTTTAAACAAAAAAACACAATGGTATTTATCGAGGGACATTTTCCCAAGCTATTTCTTTTTAGCCTAGGTTTGGAAATCTAGGATTTCTAATCTTGGAAATGATTGACTTAAATTCTAGGGACGAAAATTTATCCTTGATTCAAATTCCATATATAGTGGGGGGTCCTATGTTTTAATTTACTTAAATAGTGGGATAATCCTTTGTATGTGGATTTTACCTTAATGATGTCAACATTAGCAAATGGTTATTTTGACACATGTAAATGATTTTTATAATTCATGTTGAAAACAATAACATATATTTAATGTGTTGAATGCATCTTGATAGATCAATTATTATTCAACAATGAAACGCTAAATTCTTTTGGGTATTATCATAGTACCCCCCTTCCATGAAAGTTGGTATTTATAATACCTATGGCATAGTGTGTATGGTATCATAATATGTGTGTATATGTATTGAATTCATTGTCCTTCAATTATCTATACAAACCCATCACCCCCAATTTTTAAACCAAATTTGATTTCGCAATCTCAAAAGGACTAAGAAACCAAAAACCTTGTGATTGATATTTATGTCAAGGAGTAGACATAGTATCTCCAAATTTTCTTCATTTTTGTCATTGTTTTTTGGAAAAGTTTCAATCTAGTGATGACTTTCATTTTGAAGTCATGTTGAAACTTGAAGTCCTCTTCATCATTTAATTCTTTTGATTAGGGTGTGTTAGATTTTTGTCTTATAATGTTCTAAATGACCTTTGAATTTTCATAAATTGCCACGTCTTTTTGAATTTTTGGTTTTGAAATTATTTTGAAGCTTGGTCAAACTTGTGTGTGAGCTTGTAACACCAAGATGGGTTATTAAGTGCAAAATTGTAAATTTAATATTATGACATAAGAATAAATATGGAGATAAATAATACAATTTATCAGCCTTACTTTGAAGATCTTTAATTTGGGAAATAGGCTTGAATTTATGAATAATTTAATTAATTATTTTGGGTTAGACATAATTAAAATGAATTATGTGAACTTTGATGAAATCCTACAAAAGAAGTTTTCAAATAATTTTGATGACTTATTGATTAAAAGAATGACAGATCTAGAAGGATAATATGTGATAATATTGTTGGCTTATAATTGACGAATGAAAATGTTTAATAAATGTAAATGAATGGAGTTGATAATTTATTCATTCTTCCTTTCAAATATATAAGTGGTCGTGGCTGAAGATTTGAGCTCATATTTCCATTTCATAATTTCTTAGTATTTTATGTTAAGATTTGAAATAAACTTTTTGTGTAATGAACTTACGTGGGATACATGCATATATGGGTCCTTGCTCGACCTTTCCAAGCTCAACCTTTTGATAGGAATGTCATACCAACAATTTGTTCACACGTGGGGTTGTGATTGTGGCTTGCTTTTCAAGGACAACACAAGCATTGGACATGTGTTCTAAGTTAACATTTTTCAGTGTCTAAAGTCGAAGCCTTTTCAAACTTCGACTCCCTCTCTCCCAAATGGGGAGTTTGTGCCCGATAGAGCCAATGAGGTGAAAGACATTATTAATAGCGGCAAGTGGACAGCACCGATTATGGCACCTCATCTACAACATGCGAATCACCCTTTTTTGGCTGAGAAAATTTTCATAAACGCATAAAAAAAAATGGTTTTGACACACTTCAACTTCGATTTTAGTTCGGTAGCATCTTTTAAGCAGGCGTTTCAAGATTACCTTACCCTAAGGTCAGTTTCATCAATAAATAATCCTCAAAATAGTGAAATGAAATTTTGTGAAAATATGAAGTTGACATGTTGAGACTCATCATAATTATTAGAGGCTACATTATGAATAATTTCACTACTCATATCACAATATTATAGTGGAAAAAATATATATAATTTCAAATTTTAAAAACTAATTCATGTTTTGGAAAAACAAATATTCGGTTTCGTCAATGTGGAGACTGACCCTAGGCTACGATAGACAGGTTCTAGACCGTGTCACCATATTTTGCTACTTCCCTCTTGGGATGGTAGCCACCACCGCAGCCCCGCAGAATAAATAAGTAACCCCCAGTAGTTTATAATGGGGGTATTTGTGCAGGTTGAAAATGGCCACAAACCCATTTTGGAAATAGAAATTTGATGCAGCCAATGGGAAGGCTCAAGGTGCTTAGTTTTTCTTTCTTTTGGGTTACACCTAGTTCATTGGGGGGCAAAAAAAAAAAAAAAAACACTAGTGCAAATTGGCTGATTTGATGTTCATTATGAACATTTACCTAATGAATTTGCAGAATCTGACCAATTGTACTATAAGTTGACATTGAAATGTGTTAGGCATTTGAGGGTTTAAAAATGGCTGCTGCAACACCCAGTTGAGATGAGTGGGATTGGAAGGTGCAGAGCCAAAAAGTTTTGGAAAGAGAAATTTCATGCATGCACTCAAAGTGCCTTGAATTTGTAACAAGTAGCCTACTTGTGCACTTGGTTTCCCTCTTCTTGGGGTTATCGCCCACGTTGAGAATATCAAAAAGCACCCACTTTTGCAGGTGTGTTGTTGACTTACGAGGATGAGAGAGAGCGAGAGAGAGAGAGACACACACACACACACACTCTGTGTGTGTGTGTGTGTGTGTGTGTTTTGTGTGTGCGCGTGTGTGAGTGAGCGAGTGAGTGAGAGCGATGCATGGTAAATTGGATGAGTGACATGTAGTCAGTTTGCAGATTCACAAGCTACTTCTAAAACCAATCCACCACTCCATTGAGCTTTCATCCGTAGGAAACAAAATTTAAAAATAGAAATCACTTTAGGGGATCCTCCACATTGCAGCTGGAGTTTTTGTACATGCTGGCTGTTCTTCTTGGGGAGTTGTTGGTCCCCGGAGATCGTAAACAAGAGAATGATTTCTTTTCTTGGGGTGAGGGGAGAGACGGAAACAGAGACAGAGACAGAGTTGTTGGCAGGTCTAGAAAATATTATAACTCCAAATTCAGGTGGGAAGCTTGTTGGTCTTGAAGGATTGGGTCTAGGCTTTGTTTATAATCTTTAGAGGCTTTTGTGAGGGTTGAGAATCTTGACTTTGAGTGGTGGAGCAGAAACACTGCTCTCATACTTTTGGGGAGTTTTTTTTTGAAGGCTTGGAAGAGGGGCTTTTGTGTTGGGTTTTTGTTGTTGTTGGGTTTTGGGGAAAAACCTCTGTAGAGGTTTGTGGCGGGTGTGGAAGGTGTAAGAGAAAACTAAGAGAAGGACAAGTTTTTTTTTTCCCCCAGTTCTTGAAAAGGCTGTAATGGGTAGTCTCGCAAGTGAGAAGGAATTGGATCAGCATGCTCACAATTCCATCCATGATAACGACGATGATGCTGTGCCACCAGCAGCAGCTACTACTCGCGATCATGAGAGATTTGCAGAGCAAATTCACTACTTCGCTCCTCCTCATTCCACCACACTCAAGCATGTTTTGATACTAATCTTCTACCATATGCTTCCTTTCACACTCATTCCAACCGCCATGTTTTGTCTGGAAATGTACTGGGTGTACAAATTCTTGGGGTGGGCTGGGGTAACCGCTGTGTCTGCATTTCTTTTGTTCCTGGCTGTAGCTCCCCCATACTACTCCAAGTCCATCAGGAGGAAGACGAGACCTCTGTATGAGACTCTTGCCAGTTACTTGCCCAGTGCAAAATACATAGTACCCAAAACTCCATTTCCGCAAGACAAGGCCTACATCTTTGCCATGCATCCCCATGGCAGAATGTTTTACGCAAATGCCTTGTTCTCCCAGGTGCATGAGATTTGGAGGGAGCCCATCAAGCTTGTGCAAGGTACATATGCAACTTTCCCAACTGCTCATCACCTCCTCCTCTTCCCCATCCTCCTCATCCCTGTCAATTGCTGCCTCAATCTTTTAGGGTTTTGAAATTGAAGGCGGTGGTGTTGCGAGGGTTTAAGGTTCATGGCAACCCTCCAAGTGCTTGTGGATTGTCTGGGTCCTCTAAACCCTTCATGCTTCATGAAAGGGATGCTCAAGCAATGATATGTAGATACTTGAAAATGTGTTGCATGCAGGGGACCTCTTTCAGACAGCAGCAGGTGGATTCTTTCAGGTACCATTTGCAAGAAACTGGTTCTACATGATAGGAATCATACCTGCTGACAAGCATCTGATCGTGGACAAGCTGAGGAAGAAGAATCATGTAAACTTTGCTGTCAAACCCTGTCTACAGATTGTACTCTGAATGCTGAAATTTCCTTCTGTAACTTGACATAATTCCTTTTCGAAGCTCAGATCTGCAGTAGTCCTGTCAATAAGTCTAAGCATTGAATGCTGGTTATGATGTTGGAATTGTTGGAACTTTTAAAGGTGACCATTGCAGTTGGAGGGGTGCGGGAAGTGTACCTAGGTACTCAAGATGATGCTGATGTGCTTTACCTCAAAAAACGGTAATTTCTGACCCAACAACCCTTCTCAAAATGTTTGGTTATTTAGGGTTTAGGGTGTGCCTAAACTTCTGACCTTGAGTTTCTTGTGTGTTCAATCTTTTTTTTCAAATATAACTGTAAAATACCCACATGCAAGTTAGGAGTTGATTTTGTGTGTGCATGTGAATTGCATTCCTTTGGGTGACACAGGAGAGGTTTTCTTCAGATAGCCATGGATGAGAAAGTTGGGGTTGTGCCTGTGTATGCCTTTAATGAAAACCAGGTACTATTTCTTTAATTTTCTTACTGCTCTATTCTTACTGGTCAAATGAAGGGATCAGATAGACTATTAATTTTGTTGGCAAAGACACAAAAACCCTGCATGTTGATAACATCCTCAGAATATTGCCTTGGGTTTAGGCCTCCTGACAATAATTTGTGTTTCTGTTCCAGATTATTGAATTTGAAAATCTCCAGAATGTTGAGTCTTGCTTGAATGCCTACACTATTTGGGAAATCACTTCAGTGAGAAGATCGTTAAAATGCTCTGACTTAAAAAAGCCTGATTAGCAATCAGAGTGTTTTTTTCAGTTTGTTTTGAAATGGTTTTGAGCTGTTAATCACTTGTCAACTCACTTTTTGGGCTCCATATGCATTTTCAGTTTATAAGCACATAGGGAAAGATCCATAACCTCATTATCAGTCATTCTCTTACTTCGTTTCTGGTTGACTTAAATTCTTCATATTGACAAATTCTTGGTAATTATGAAGATTGTTCTTGTCTTCTGTGAGTTCGGTATTGCAGCTCTTCAGGCATGACTCAAAAGCATTTTTGAAGTTTTGGGAGAATGTGAATCGATACTACAAGATTGGGGTGCCATTCATGCGGGGCTATTTCAATTTGCCAATGCCCTACCGGAAGTATGTCTTGTTCTCTTCCCCACTATGACCTTTGGGCTTCTCTCCAATATCCCATCCGTAGTAAAGCTCTTACATTGCATCTCCAATATCCAGGAACCCAAAAGTTGAAGATGAAGTATACTCAAGTGTACATGATGAGCATGGAGAATGACAGGGTGCAGAACTGGAATGGGATAGTCCTGAGAAATTTCTTACATGTCTTTTGTACTGAATTAGGGCAAACTTGATGCTATTAATTTTCATACTGTCATTCAGGAGAAATGCTGCCAGTGAACTGTCCTTCAAATGCATGTGACCAGCACATAGAACATTGTGAGGTATAGCGAATGGTCTAAAAAGTTCCTAAGGATGTGGCAGCTAGAATCTCTCTTGAGTGCCAATGACGTCAGGTGATAGCCATTGGTCAGACCCAGCCAGCTGGGTCCTGCCAATGGCCATCATCTAATACATATTGTCATCAACTCAACATCAATAGAGAGAGTTATCCTGTGTTGGTTCTTGTTCCTAATTTCAAGTAATCTGTGATTGAACTGCAGAGAGCTACTGATTGTAATTGGAGACCCATTATTTGCAAAAGAAGGAGAAAGCATTGTTGAATTTCAGGAGCGATACATACAAGCTCTAAAGCAGCTATTTGACCAGTATGTGAGTCTATCTCCAGATCCAAAGCACAAATTGATAATCACCTAAGGATTTGATTGTCCCCGGCCATAAATAGGATGTGGCAATTATCTAGCTCAGAATCTTGTATACAGTTGAGTTTAGGGTTCATGCGGCCAGCCCAAAGAAAAACAGAGCAAATGCTCAATGATGGGGATCTACAAAGTGGAACACACAGGCAGTGGGTTGTATTTAGTACTCACTGAAATGTACCAGTACACCAAAATTCAATAAAAGGTCATCTTGGTTTTTTCCCTGAACAAATGTGCTTGCCACTGGAACAAATTCAAGGTATGCCCATAATCATCTTGACAAGCAGACAGAACAGTAACAAGACCCTAACTTGGTTAGGTGAACATGCCGGAGACTAGAGTTTGTTTTAGTATCACTGCATTGAATTGTTCACATCTGTTACACTCGAATCATAACGTTTTCATACCTTTCTGATGTTTTTTGAAATCACTTGTGTTCAAACTGGTGTATAAATATTGAAACTGCTCAATCTTCCCTCGAATCTCAAACCCATTTTGCAATCTTTGAAGTGTTTGTGAAATGAACAGTTTAATTTGAGAAAATATCTCAACTTGGTAGGATTTGAGTATGTATGCTCCTTAATGAATGTATGGGGGGAAAAGGACTTGGAGATTAGTTGAACTTAATGGTGTGAATGAAAACTTTTTAGTCTTTTCTTCAAATGGGCTTTATATCTTTTTTATTGTGTTGGTATTTTGAAGGGTCATCCACCCCACACTATTTGTGGCTTAAAACCTAGTTTTTTTTATCCTAATTATGAAATTCCAAATTAGAACATGCATACTATATTGTTAATTTCTCTATATGGTTTCTTGTGTGAAAATTTGTAATTATTAGTTTTACAAATTTAATTGATTAATTTTTTCATTCTTTAGTAATTTGGCCAAGTGGTTCAATTCAAGTTGACTTTGTTTGTTCTCAAATGCACTTGATTTGTTGGTTTTGTTCAATTTGTGTGGATTTTTGCATTTTGAAATGTTTTTATTGGGTAGGTCCTTTTTGTCATAAGTTGTTTGATTTCAACCTATTTTTCAAGTTTTCTAAGATGTTCCCATATTGTTTTGTCTTCCCAATGATGTTCCTAAATGGTGCTTTGAAAGTTTCCTTAAGCTATTATTGAAAGAAGAATTAAAATAAAATAATTTGTTTGCTAAGCAAATTTTGAATGATTGTTCACAATTTAGGGTTAGTTCTTTTTGGGAGATGGTCTCTTTCAAATCATTGAAAGCGAAGCAATGTAGTTTTAAAACGTGCCACTATGGTTTGAAATTTGAACCACCAAGACGCACATGGCGTCAATCATTCATTGACCCAATCAACTCTATTGTAATCAAGTTGCATGATTACAACTTGAACCAAGAATCACTTGAAAGGTCACAAATGTCACAAAACTTGAAAGACAAGTGATTATGTTTTCAAGTCCTTAAGCTCAAGTTCCATGTGGATGATTAATGCACCAAACTTTTTTAATCAATTCCAACCTTTATATCAAATAATTTGAAAATGTAATATCACATGTCTATATTTTGGCAAGAATTTGATGCCATGTAAAGTTCAAACATATAGTGGCATTAATATTTCAAAATATGAATTTATCAAAAATGGCCCCCAAATATTTTGCTTGACTATGAGTTTTAAACTCTAAATTCTCTAGCATATTTTAACAATTTGAAATTGAATTGATTTTAACCAAAAACAAAAATAAACCCAACTTGAGGCTACATATGTAGGGTAGGTGGGAAGTGAATTTTTTGGGGTATAAAAATCCTTTTGGTTTTATATATATTTATTTTATATACTAATGGAGCCATTAAATGTGCACAACAGAACTTTGACTTGTCTAACAAACCTTTTATTAAAAAATTAAAATATCCGATCAATGCAATCCACATACGCAATAATCTTTTTCTCTTTACTAAAATATTTGATGTTGGGTTTAATGGGCATCCAAATGTGGTAAGAAAATTTATTATCTCCATGTTGTACATTTTTTGTTGATCCAAAAAAAAAAGGGATGAACCTTCAAAACTAAGATTAACCAAATGCCTTTTCAACTTAAAATCACCTCATTTCAAACGTGATTGAATAAGAATTTTTTTTTTTTTTTTGTCTTGAGTTAATTTATTTTGGTCCTTTCTTTTCTATGGCAAGGAAGTCATGTTTTTTCCCGACCAACATGAAATATCTTGTGCAAAACACAAATTATGAAATTAAATTAATTGGTTAACCCATGGCATTACCGATTCAAAAAATGTGGTAAAATAAAGTCATTTGTTTATAGGAAGTTTTGCCATCATTTGAATCATCATATACATGTGTCACTTTTATTCAAAGAACATTTTATTTTGAAAAAAAGGAATTACTAACATGATTCCATCAAGGGATAATTACAAGCTACAGTGGATGAGTTTAGCATTAAAATTCATTTTGAAAAAAATAAATAAATTAAAAGAGTGTCTCCTTTAGACACTATCCTCTTCCCATGATAATTAAATAACATATTTTTTCATTTTTAAAGGAAAAACTCATTTAAACATTATGTATATCAAATAAAACATGATAGATTGAAAAACTTTAACAACAAGGTGCTTAATAAAATTCGAAAAAATATATTTTGTGCCTACCTATGTATTACAATATGTTAAAAATGTACAAAATTTCAAATGGCTTTTCAAGTCGCAATTCCTTCAAATCTATCCACTTACACTTAGATTATTGGCAAATTTCTTGCCACTAGTCCATTAATTAAACTACAACATTAGATAAACATATGAGATTCAATTTGTTGAAACATTATGAATTAGTCTTTGAACTTTGAAATAATTGAACCAAAACCATCAATATTCAAACAACAATGGACTTTTCAATTCAAATATGTCTAGGGTCCATGTCCACTTATGGGTTTATTGCTTACAACCAAGGTATGAGAATTATTTAACTTTGGGACATGTTACTTCCAAGGTTTATTACATGTAAAACCATGTAAAATATGGAAAGAAAATTTTATTGTCATTTCATAATTCCATTTAATGACCTCAAAATATCCATATTTTTGCAAAGTTCATTTACAAGTACATAAACATTTTTTTCGACACTTGCCTACATTAAAAATATTTAGAAAGGTTTTTAGGAGGGTGGGATAAGGAAAAAATGGGAAAAAAATTAACTTTAACATTGTTTTGTTTTTTCTAATGAAAGACCTAGTTTAAAGGGGGTTTTGGGCCTAAACTTTATTAGAAATATAAAATTCCAATGGACTCTCCATTGCTATAAGTGGTCCATGTACTATAGTGTTTTTTACCATAAAATTGTTAGAATAAGTACATTCAAGGTGTCAATTGTGGAATTTTCTTTGCAATTTCATGTACATGTGATGATTTTGCCAAGGGTACAAAACTTTTGCAATTGGTTAGTTCTCAAAAAAGATATATCTATCTATCCACAAATAATTATTTATTTTTAAAATTTTGTATGATGCACATTGTGTTGGTAGGTAGATTATATACAAGCATGTAGAGGAATTGAAAAATGAGAAAAAACTTGTTGCACACAAAAACCTTCCTTCTTCACGAAACAAAAAGTGTTATTTTTCTATTTCATGATTTTAGGTTGGTTTTCAAAGTTATAGTGTTCATTATTTTCTCATCTTTCACATTGTCTAGTTTTAAGTCTTGATGAGATTCTAGCATGTGTTGCTTGTGTGATGAGATTCTAGCATGTGTTGCTTGTGTGATGAGATTCTAACATGTGTTGCTTGTGTTCAAGACTATGATTTCAAACATAAAATATTCTCCAATGTGTATGTTTCAATGAGAAGTTGTATGCCAAAGTTCTCTTAAAGTCTAAAATTGATTTTGGAGCTTTGATAAGCACATGTGATTGAACCAATGGAGGTTTCAAGTTTTCATGTATTGTGCACCTAATGATATGAACATCCAACAACATGTTATGTTTTTCTATTTTATATCAAAATTTTCATGGGATCCCATTCAAGTTGTGATTCAAGAAAAAAAGGAAAACAAAAATGGAAATGAAATTAGACTTTCCTCAATTAAAATTGTAAAAAATATTTAAATTGGATTTTTCATTATTTAAATATTTGAAAGGAAGGATTAGATTGAAATTGCTAAATTCCCAAATGCATTCATCATTATCCATTAAAAACATGATAAAAATACAAATTAACTAATTTACAAATTGTTTCATTGAAGAAGCTCATTGAAGTATGACAAATTATCAAATTTTGCAATATGTAAAAAAGAGTTGCAAGTATTATTAAAACATAGATAATTTTTAAAAATACTTTATGAAAATGGAAAATAAACAATAACTTTGAATTGTATTGTACATTGCAAATACAACTTTATTAATAAATGAAATAATAATCCATTTTTTATTGGGATTGTCAATCGTAAACACACCAATATAACCAAACCCAATTCAATCATAGACATATGGGGGACCCCGATATCCAATTCATCATTATTAACAAAATATCAATGGTAGGTTACATTCTATTTGTCACGATACATTTAAAATTATTTAAAAAAAAGATTTAACATTTTACAATTTGGCGGAATCAACATAATATTTAAGTGATTTTTTATATAATTTCCACCAATCAATGACACATCATTATATTTAGCAAACATCCAACCAATTTTTGTGTTCACAAAATTAACTAAAAGTCACAAATAAAAGCTTTTGGGAAAATTGTGTTAAAACAAATAGTGTTATATTAAAAAAACTAATGAAATTAAATATACTGCCAATTTAAAAAAATTGAACTAAAAATATTTTAAAATTAAAATTTGACTTATTGGAGACACATTTGCTAGCTAATTTAAATGCTAACTTAATTTATGATCCATGGAGAACAACAACCTTTATAATTCCTTGTAATGAATTAAAAAATGGCACAAATCATCACATGATAAATATCCATTCAAAAACATCAAAACAAAAATGTTACATTTTTATCATAACTAGGTTTAGAGAAGTCTTTGAGTGTTATGATAACACTCAAAGACTTCTCTAAAAATGTCATACCAATATTACCCATATCAAAGGAGTTTCCAGTATCATCATCACAAATTAAAATCAAACACCTCCAAAATAATCATAATCAATAGATATTAATTGCAATTTCCCAAATTTCTATTTCACAAAATTCAAAATACAAGAACAAATATTTTATCACTTAATCATAATTTTTTGCCAACCACCTAAGAACATGTGACTTGATATGCACAACATACACATAAGGTTATTACAATTATATTTCATAGATGGAATCATAATCTTTTTATATATTACTATCCAAGACATATGCAAAGCTAACTTCATAAATGGATTGTTAGAAATGGTGACACCTATTTCAAAACACAATATAACAAAAAAAAACACAAACTATATAAACAAAAAAAGTGGCATTATCATCAATTTCGCATTGAAATCCTACAACATTTGTAAAAACATTTAGTTATGATAGACGATGATTTAGTTATTGACATAATTAATGATAATGTCATTAGTTACTAACAAAAAAAAAACCTCAATTAACTAAAAATGATGAAAATATTATTCTTGATATGAATGAATGGTTAAATGACCAACATCTAGGAATTATGATGCAAATGTTATATATTCAAAACTTACAATCATTAGGTTACCAATGACACAATCAAAATATTCATACATAAATACCTAACCAATTGTTTTAAACATATCTTCATAAACAACAATCATTAGATATTAATCAAAGTACACACCTTCACTCTTGACCTACATTACACAATACATGACTCAAACACAGTGATAATGAAAATATTACTAAATGATACCATATTACATATAGTAAAGGATGTTGTGGTCGTTTTTCGTGAAGTTTTCGATCCATTCGTCTCATCATCCATCCATCCATTCATCCAATCATCCATTCGTCTTGTCATGGTTTGTTTACCTCGACAAGCTTTGTGATCAAGTCTTCGATGCAGTTTTCGATGCTTGCCTTCAGCAAGACCCAGACATCAAGGTGGCCTGAGAAACTTGCACCAAGACCAACATAGAGATGTTGATCTCATCGGGAGGAAGATCAAGCTTCTTGGAATGTTGATCCTTTCTCACTTGCAAAGTCTTCATTAAAGTAAAAAGATGGAATATCTCAGAAACAAGTGACAAGCCTTTCCCCTTACGTTCCTAGCCCTTTTGCTTCCAGATTTACTGTTTCCACTGCATTACCTTCATTGCTTTGTTATTGGTTCGCATGTTTTTTAACATTCGCAAAACGACTGTATGGTTCAAAGATCAAGTCCAAGTAGACCTTGAAATCACTTTTATACAACCTTTTTGTTAATTATGTTTATGTGAATGAACTAGTAATCAACAACATTGTTGCCATTTGCCAACCAATGTAGTGGTTTAACCATGAACTACTGTTGGTTCTAACATTGATTGTAGTTTTATTTCTTGTGCTGAATGTTAATTTGAAGGAGTGCAGGTATTGGGACACTCGACAACAAAACCCAACTCATACATAGTAGTTGCTAGAATAATGTTATGCCATGAGTGTACGCCACTCTCTAATGGTTGTGGCCACTGTTGATTGCAACATTGTAGTTTACAATCTTGCCAATTTTCAGGTAAAATGTTGTTGTTGAAGTCTATTAACTGCTAACTCCTAATTAGGCTTAAGATGTTGGTTGAGAGAACCTTGGACAGTGAGGTTTGGTGCACTCAAAAGATCATAAATTATTTTTGATGTTTGATCCAACTTTACTTAAGCTTGAACCTCCATTTTTTTGCAACTTCGTTGAAGGCATCTTAGGTAAACATGGCCATCCATTGAGCCACTATGTGGTGGTGCCTTAGTATAACCATGAAAAAATCATGGATTTTGATGATGTTATCTTTTAAAAATCATGACTTGGAGTAGTAGTATTTCACAATCATCAGCAAATACCCATCTCCTCAATACCTTCTGTCAAGTTTGTCACCACTTAGATGCTCCAATTCTCAACAACATTAAAGGATGTTTTTTCGTGTGTGAAAAGATCCTATGTCACTTACTTTTGATCTTACTGTTCGCATTGTTGATCTATTGCATCCAAAGCACATCATTGAGGGCAATGAATGAGTGGTTTCCTTTCTCTGGCTAGATTTAAGTTCTAACTAAGCAAGAACTTTCCAATGGAAGACTGATCCTAATGTTGCAATGAATACCCTATATCCCTGACAACAACAATAGCAAGGTAAGCTCAAGATGTGTTAATTCAAGGACCCTCCAAGATACATACATAGATACATAAACGACATTAGCAGACAAAAGTGTAGAACCCCCCCCCCCCCCCCCCCCCCCAAAGATTTTGATATCAATATCAACAACAAACCCAACATATATTCTCCACAATGCTTAAAGACATACAAGAACGTATGTGTGCACTCATTGCGCAACATGGTAGTGTTCTGGCAGCTTTGGCGGCCTTTCGGCAGCACCCAGAAGCTCAGCAGAATGACGAGCAAACTGAATCTTTGGAAAATCATGTTCCACAAATTAATGTTCCAGCAAAATTTAATCAAGACATGTCAAAATCTGCATGTGAACGTCACAATCCCCTGCAGAGAGAACAACGTGCCAGACAATGTATAGAGTCGGCTCGACCATCTCAAACGCCACAAGAACTAAGTAATTATTTGTGTCGAGAAGGACGAACTATACAATAAAAAGCAGCATGTGCACAACCTTTTCTTGGCAATGACGCATTGCAATTGTTTGGAGACGAAGACGCGTTAGCCCCGACACGATGGGATTGTGGAGAAATGGACACGATTTGTGGATTTTGCAACGTGAAAATGTGGATCAAAGAATGATTGGTAAAATCGAGCAACAACAACCCACAATTTTTTTGTGTTGTGAGAATGGCAAAGTTCTGTTACCAAGTCTTCCTGCAACACCATAAGAGGTAGAAGTTCTTTTAACCAGCAAATAGAGAAGTGCCGTCAAATTTCAAGATTAGATTCGCATGTATAATTCGGTGTTGGCATTCACTTTGCTCGGTGCCAAAGTTGATGAGTCGGTAATAAGAGGCATTGGATATTTGCGTTTCCAAATGCCCCATGCATGGAAGATTGCAAATGCAAAAAAATTATCCATGCAAGTTCCAATCCGAGACGGTGACGCATGTAAACGGATATCCTATTTATTGACGTAAAGATATGGAACACACAATTTTGGTTCATGACATTGAATTGGACAATCATTGCGTGGTACCGCACAATGTCTATTTGTCGACCAAATATGATCCGCACATCAACGTTGAGGTTTGTACCAACATTTATGTAGTCAAATATCTATTTAATTACGTTTATAAAGGACATGATCGTGCAATTGTTGAGATCTCACGCGAAAGCAACAATGCCATTGAAAGGAATGTGGTCAAAGCCGATGAAATTAAAAAATCTCGACTATCGCTATGCATCTACATCGGAAGCAACGTGGCGCATTTTCAAGTTTGATATGCATGCGCGGTTTCTTGTTGTTGAACGTTTGTAATACCATTTGCCTAATCAACAAATGATGTTATTTGACGATGACGATGATGTGCATGAAGTGGCAGCACGGTCAGCCATTTCCAAAATGATGTTGACGGAATGGTTCAAAACAAACCAAGAATTGGAAGTTGCACGAAGCTTTACGTTCGATCAATTCCTCAACAATGGGTGTGGAATCGAAATTTAAAGCGATGAATAATGCGCAAGAAAGGCTTTGCCATTGGTTGCATGTATTATGCACACTTGACATCGGGTGAACATTATTTATTTGTGGATGCTACTAAATTACGTCAAAGGTGCCACATCCTATGAACATTTGCGGACAGTGGATGGCACATAGCACGACACATTCAAAGATGCATGGATTGCAATGGGTTTGCTTGTAGACGACAATGAATGACATCAAGCCTTGGAAGAAGCTGGTCTTTGGGCTTTAGGACAACAACTGCGTGACATGTTTGCTTCCATGCCGATGTTTTGTGAAGTGACAAATATGAGACAGCTATGGGATGCATAGGCATTTGACAAGATTTTTGTTTTTATGTGATTTGATGCAATTGGATGATGCACAGGTAATTGACAAGATCTTTGGTGGGAAAACCGTGGTCGTTGGTGGGGATTTTTGACAGATTGTGTCTATTGTTCCCAAGGGAGGACGAGAAGACATTGTCAATGCTTCATTGCCTCAATCGAATCTTTGGCAACATGTTACAATTCTTCGTCTTCATATCAACATGCGAGCCATGGCAGCCAATTCTAAAGAGTAGCGAGAGTTTGCCAAATGGGTGTTGAATGTTGGAGATAGTAGTATTCCTACCATTGCAAAAGAAGAAGGTGTTGATCCAAATTGGATCAAGATTCTATCCCATATGAGGTTGCTAATAGAAGATTATAGCTTAAGAGGATTAATCTGAACCATTTATCTAGATCACCAACGCCATTCTGGAGATGCCATGTATTTTATGCAACGTAGCATTTTGGCCCCTAAAAATATTGACGTTGATGAAGTCAACAATGCAATTCTAGAATTGTTATCTGAAGAATTGTACATGTACCTAAGCGAAAATCTTTGGCTCCAACAAAAGAAGGTGCAAGTGCTGATGTAGGAATTTCAGTGGATTCATTGTATCCGATGGAATTTCTGAACACTTTGCAATTCAGCAGTATTGCAAATCATAAGTTGGAACTCAAAGTGGGTGTGTCAATCCTTTTGTTGCACAATCTCAATCAATTAATAGGATTATGCAATGGTATGAGGTTGATTGTCAATAAATTATGTTAGTGTGTCATTGAGGCGAAGATCATCATAGGGAGTAATGTTGGCAAACGTGTGTTCATACCCCGCATCATCATGTCCCTCTCCATGACTGATTGGCTATTTGTTTTGTGTCATTGTCAATTTCATGTCGAATGGCATTTGCGATGACAATCAACAAGAGTCAAGGTTAGCCATTGAACAATGTTGGGGTATATTTGCCGTCTTCGGTCTATTCCCATGGTCAACTTGTATGTTGCTATTTCACGGGTCACAAGTAGTGTAAACATCAAGATTTTCAACGGCAAGGGTCTTGATGGATACATGCGAAATGTGGTATATAAAGAGGTTTTGGAAATGTAGTTTGTAATTGTAATTTTGTAATATGTACTGTCAAATACACACACACTTGTGCATAAGGCACAAGGTTCAAACTAATAATTAATAACTAACATAATTTATGTTGAACATGTATTATATACATATGCAAATGTCATGCAACAACTAAAAAGTTAATCCTATAAACTTTTTACAATAACATATGCATGTGATATAACATTCGGATTCAATTTCGAACAATTTCTCCATAATGTGTCACAAATATATTGCATTTGCACCAAAAAACAAAAAAAACAAAAAAAACAATAAGAATATATTTCAATTCCCCAACACTTGCATCACAACACAAAATAATATAATCACATAGTTATTGTCATTCGTAATGTGCATGAGTGTGGAGTCCAACTGCGTAATAGGTTTGGGAAGTTTGTGAGAATCTTAGAGGACCAATTGAAATGGTACCATCGAGTTGGGGTATATAGGCTTGAAATTTTTGTTTCAAGCCAATAGGATTGCTGGATTTGATGATTTGAATTTGTTTTTTCAGTTACTTGAGTGAACAACAGGTCAAAGTGTAATAGGGTTCTACACATTACTTGTACACTTTGTTGGGAAAAAAGTAGTAAAACTTTGCGTCTAGGAGAACCCCAGGGCCCCAGACACACGAGTGGGACTCTGGTAATGCCCTTCCCTTAAGGCCTTACCTACCTTTTCCCCAACCCAAAAAGGAAAAAAAGAAAAAAAGACGAAATTAAACAAAATTTCACTCGGCTACTGTGTTAATGGTTGAGCCATTGGAAAAAAAAAAAAAAAGGGAAAAAGAAGAAGAAGAATTAATTTCCGTTTTTCTTTGATTTGAAAAACAGTTTGACGGTTCAGATTGAGAAAAATAAATTAAAAAAACGGTTCAGAACTAAGGTGCACTCCCCGTTGGGGGCGGTATTTGTTTTATTTACCATCGCAAATCGACGGTTCAGATTGGCTGGTTGTCCGATTCCGCCACTTAACTTTTGTAGTGTCCGAGGTGACAAGATCACACGTAATGGTGGCATAGAAAGACACTACATGGAGATCCGACGGCATTGAAAGACTCCAACGGTTCAATAGACGGTCCGGATTCGCCGAGGACCCGATTGCCAAAATTCACTTTGTGTGCTGATTAGGTAATTTATTGCACACGTGACGAACGAAGGACATGTCATGGTTCTGAAAAATCGGACGGGTAGGATTGACCGATGGACGGTAGATTCGAAGGTAAGTAGCGACACCTCCGGACTTTCTACGGCGCCGCAAAATAGCCGCTGCCTGCCGAACGTAAGCTGCTGCTGTCAGCCGGGAAAAGGGACAAAGCGTGGTGGGGTGTGATGGGGGCGACGGGTCGGGGAGTTTGCCTTTGTGTGCCGCATGGGCGAGAGAAAGCAAGAGAAAGGAGCGACGAAAAAAAGCCCTTTGTCTCGGTCATGGCGTCCAATGCTCGCGAGCACATACAACTGCACCTCCATAATAATGCACAAACAAAGCGTCATCCGCCACCGTGCACGGTAGCAGCAGCAAGTAGCAAGCAAACCAGGTCTTGAGATTGTAAAGGAAAAACAAACGCCGGGAAAAAAAAACGCGGTAGGTAATTGAGTCCGAGAAGGGAAGGTGGCACGAAGGAAATAGCAACCGAGAGACAGAGAACAAGAACAACAAGAACAAGACGAGAAAGAGTGGGTGGCTGTATGGTGTGGGATGATCATGGCGAGGTCACGGGTGATCGGGGATTATGTGGCGACGCAGCAGATCGGGGCGGGTTCCTTCGCCGTGGTGTGGAAGGCCTATCACAAGCAGCAGCCTGATTTTCACCTGGCCATCAAGGAGATCATCACGGAGCGGCTGAATAAAAAACTGCAGGAGAGTTTGCGGTCCGAGATTGCCATCTTGCGCCGGACTGACCATCCCAACATCATCCGCCTCCATGATATTGTTGAGGTAAGCAGTAGGTTTTGTTGGGCCTCCTTCCTTGTTTGGAACCAACCAACCAACCAATAGGGTTTAGAGCTTTACACGCTCGGAAGTTGTGTGGATCTTCTTCCATCTGACTTTATCTTTTGCATCTGTTTTTTTTTCTGTTGCAATTACAACACTATCTCCAGTAAATTTAGGTCACTGGTCCCAACAAGGGAACAGGAGGAGCAGGATTGATATAAGAATGAATTCAAATCTTCAGGCCAATCGTGAGCACTGTTTCAATGTGCAGAGAGGGTTCCATTCTTCTCATGGGGTCTTCCCAACTTTGGAAGGAGAATTTAGGATGAGTCCTGTCAGGGTGTGGATCAATTAGAGCTTGTAGGAGTTTTTAATGATAACAGCCAGTACAAATGCAAGGTCAGGGAGGGAGGAATTTGGTGGCTGTTTCATTCCCTGGAGACTGAGAGTTTCTGGTTGCAGGGTTATTAACTTATTTCCCAGATGCAAGCTGCAGAATTGAAGCCAGTTTTCCATAGAAATTTTGTAGCTTGTGTCCCAGGAACTCATGGGAATCCCTTGATTGGTTGGTGCAACTGGAGTTTGTTTTCTGGAGCGGATGTGTATCAATCTAACTGCCTTAGTTTTGGTCCCTTGCCCATTTTCATTCTTAGGCTATTTGTACACTATATGGTTCCTAGGCATGCTGCTTTTATTGTCTAGTTCGTATGGAGAAATCCAGAGTTTCTTTGCCAAGGCCTTGAACTGCAACTATTTTTGTCACTGTAGTGGTGTGCAACATGCTCATACACACTGGGACACATGAAAAAGTTGCAAGGAGATGATGGGTCAGTTCCATTGTGGGTTCTGTGATCATGTGAACTAGGGTTTCGAGTACTTGTTAGGGTTTTACCCTTTTTCCTCCTTTTTTCTGCTGTGCTATTATTTGGATGTTAGGGTAGCTGGTCATCATCATGCATGTTGCTGTTGGAAGTCAATGATCATGCATGCAACTCTTGCTGTTGTCCAAACTCCTCCTCAGTTTTTTCTCTTTTTTCAGGGTTAGTTCTCTCTGTTTCTGTATTCTCATTCTTTCTTGTTTGCTTGTCTGCTGATTTGTTGTCACATATGAAGTCTCTGTGATATTATTATTGGTTCATCTCTCAGTTCTATTCAGTTCTATAGAATAGAACACATTGACGTAAAACTATGAGTATGGTGCTGTTCTCAATGCCTATGAAGATATCTTCCTACTGTTGTGCTCTTCTGTCCCAATTAACTTGTCGGACAGACTAACTTGTTGGATGCTGTGCTACCCCTTAGGGGTGTTCACAGCTCACTTTTGATCTCCACTTGTATTGTTTTCATCTTCCTTTTTGCAGTGTGCTTGTATAAGAGGTCATAGGGTGCTGTCTTCTGCTTTGCAAGAATTCGATAAGCTAAATTATTTGTATATATAGTATTCATGGGTTGGCTCTCTGGGTTGGGAATTGCAAGGCTCCAAATCGGATATACCTTGTGTTGGAGTATTGTGCTGGAGGTGATTTGGCTGCATACATCCAGCGGTACGGCAAAGTCTCTGAAGGAACTGCACGGCACTTTATGCAACAGTTAGGTATTTATTCTAACCTTGGCCATGTTTTGGCCCTGCCCCATGCATATTCTGAGCCCATTCTATGGAATGAGAAGGAGCCTCAAACTACAGGTTTTGCTTTGAGAAGTACATGTTTTGTTCCTCTGAGATTAACTTTGAGCTGGATAGTTTTCAGTTAGGTTTGGATCTATGCTCTCAAGGTGATTTGATGTGACCTGGGATGGGTGTCTGTTCAATTTTTTTTCTCCAATAGAAGTGGCATCTTTAAGTAGTTCCCAATTATGAATTACTTTGCTGGGCTTACTTACCTGTGCAGGAGCTGGGCTTCAGGTTTTGCGCAACAACAACTTAATACACCGAGACCTCAAGCCTCAGGTTAGGTTGGTGCTCTGGGTTTTACAATCTGTTGTTCCCTCTTTCTGAAAGTGAGAATAGGTGTGCCAACTAATGTGGTCTGGACAAAAAGCATTATCTTGTCATTGGCTATTCATGTGTGAGGTGAGTGTTTTCCATATATCGTCAGCCCAGCTCTGATCATCTTGCTTGGAACCTAGAAACTATCTTTTTGCTCATACATATGAAGCCAAGCTCAACTTTACCATCTTTTCTGAAAGTGCTTGCTTTCTCTGACTTGATCTTTCCTGCTATTTCTTAATTGTGCTGCTAATTTGGAAAGTCACTACTTGTGCAGAATCTCCTTCTGTCTACCAACGACGATACTGCTGTGCTGAAGATTGCAGATTTTGGGTTTGCCAGGTTAATACTGTTGCAGCTTTTCAATCCAGTGTTCATTTCCCCAAATGCATTTCTTATCAACAATGATTTTAGTTGGGAGTCGTTCTGTCCACTTTTGTCCTCAATTGGGGCAGAGTAGTAACCAGTGGAAAGTTTAGGGTATAAAAAGATGGAGGCGTGCTCAAGGCTGTCTGATGCATCCTGTTTCAATAGCTGGTTTGTGTCTCCCACAGTCTTTACAAGGACTTTTGCTAGCACATTGTCAATTTCCTTGTGGACATAAGGACGGGCTTCTGTAGGCGTTTCTTAACAATGCGTAGGTAGTACTTTTGATAGGACCTTCTCATGAGGATTTTCCTTTTGTTGAATAGGTTATCATCTAACACAAAGAGTTGTTCCAGTGGGACCACTAAGAATGTATTATTGACAGTGTCATTTGCACTTGCCATAGGCTGCCTCTCATCATGCATGTTGCTTTTGCAATTACTTCACACATTTTAGGCATCAAGCAATAACTTGAGATTGACAATGACTGGCTCGGATGTCAGGTTACTGCAGCCACAGGGAATGGCAGAAACTCTATGTGGGTCGCCATTATACATGGCTCCTGAGATATTGCAGTCAAAGAAATATGATGCAAAGGTATTCCCTTCATTCCATGTATTGCTTCATGATGGGGGGTACCTTGTGATTGATACTTGTTAGATAATGAACACAATTCTTCTTGTCATGTTGGTTTTGGTGTGGCTGCAACTGGCACATTTCTCTGCAACTGGTCCTCTTTTGTTCACCCCTCTTATCTGCCATTCTATGTCCTTTCTTCTTACTGTATGTGCGTTTTTGTTTCTCCCTGTCTATGTTGTTATGTTGTTAGTTGCTAGCCAGTTTCATGGCTGAGTCTTCCTGTTGCTTCCAAACTTGCAACAGATACTCAGTACACAGGTCAGTGGATACACTGACCTATACACACTGTAGGGAGCTGATGAAGTCATTGGGAAAAGTTGTGATGGATAAGTTGCTATCATACATGTTACTATTGATGTTCCCTGAACAAGTAACAGACTGTCACTTTTGTTCATACTGCTCATTTTTATTGTTTCTTCATTATAGTTTGCCCCTTCTGTGTTGTTCCTTCTTCCCAGTTCTGAAAATCCTTATTTGGAAGTCTTTCTTTGACTTCCAGGAAATGTTTTAACCTTGTTCTGGCTTTCTTAATCATGAGTATGGAGATTTCTCGATTCTCATGAGAGTTATCAGTTTTCTCTACACTCTCATATATATGTTTTACAGTGATGAAAGGCAAAAGTACTGCAACCAACTAGTCACCAGTGTTGTGATGAAAGGGTATGTTCAGGGTGCAGAAACCCCCAGCTATTAGTACAGGGGCAAACTAGAATGAAATGAAACTTATCCTCACAAGCTGCCATGACTTCATTGGCTGATGTGGGTAGTCCTGGCAGCTAATCACTGCCATTCATGATGGAGGTGATGGTCTGATACTTTGTGAGTGACACTCATAAGGTTCTGATTGCACTCATTCTCGCTGTGTTTGTTTTGGTTTTACTTGAACTGACAGAAAAGGTACCTTCAAAGTATTATTGTGGAGTTTTCTCTGCAATCTCATAGATAGGTATCCTCTATATTCCTGTGTTCATGTAGGTGAAGCTGCTGATGCCTTGCTGAGTAGGGAAATGGCCATGTTCAGTCTCAAGGCATGGAATGTGATGGGGTCAATATTGATGAATTCAGGCAGATCTGTGGAGTGTGGGAGCCATTTTGTATCAGTTGGTGACAGGCCGTCCTCCATTCAGTGGAAACAACCATCTTCAGGTCAATTTCCATGTTCCTTTCTGCATCTTCATTTATGTTGATTGCTTGCCCTTGTCTCCTCTTAATCCACAATGTTTTGGGACAGTAGGGTGGCAACATTATTAGAACAGTTAATCACTTATCTTTAGTCTGGGTTCCTCAAAACAGCTTTGGTAAGGACTGAGGTTATAACATATGTATGATTCTCATTGTTGACATGCAGCTCTTGCAAAATATTATGAAAGCAAATGAGGTGCAGTTCCCAGAACCTCTGATGGCTGCACTACATCCTGACTGCATTGACATGTGTCGCAAATTGTTGCGTCCAAATCCAGGTACTTCTGCTTTGCTTGGGTATAAGTGGTCAAATGTTCCAGCGGTAGTTTCCCCAGGTATTTTGCAATAAAGAGTGGAGGTCAGAGTTCAGTTTACTGCTCTTTGTCCAGAGTCATCAGTGGCCAGGAGGGTTGAGATGATTGGCGATATTGCGTGGATGCTGGACAGTCGAACGCTTGTCTTTTGAGGAGTTTTTCAGCCACAGCTTCATGGAATCATTGAGGCAAGTCTTTTCTTCTTTGCATCTAATTGATTTGTTTCAGCTGCACACCATGTTCTGTGTCATTTTCTTTTCTTTATGTTTGTATGTGACCCACAGAGAACTTGCTCTCACAAAATTCTTGCTGACTGGCCTGAATTTTCACTTCAGGCCCAAGTCAGGGAGAAGCAATGATTTACAGACAACAAGCAGCAACTCTGCAGCTACTGGTGATGCAAGTGAGAACTCCCAGGAGGAGTTCTTTCCATTTCTGCTGGATGATGTGCAGCAAGGTGTTGTAGATGGTGCAGCATCATTGTCAAAGCCACCATTATTTTCAGCATCACCATCCAGCAGCTTACTGCTTCCTCCTACAGGGAGGCCCAGGACCTCCCTTGGCACCTCGCCTCCCTCCAGGCTTGGCCTTGCCTACAGGGACCACTGTGATGACAAATCAAAGGGTAAAATTCCAGAACTTGAAGAAAGTGCTGTGCAGTATATTATATGGCTGTGGGCAGCCAGGATCTTGCAACAAAGGTAGACCTCTCTTGTGTGTCAGATACTGGGAGGGCTATCACATCTTTGCTTTTGAGGTCTGTGTTGCCTGAAAGTGATTCCTGCCCTGAATGTGGTGTGTACTTTTTTGACAGGAGCATTGGTGGACTCGATTGAGACATTAGAACGGGAGTATGTGGTAGTTACAGCAGATAATCTGATGATGTCACTCAGTGCATCTGGTGTTGGTCAGTATCCAGGAAAAGAGACTGGTGGGTCTCCCCAGAAAATAGCAAATAGTCCATATATGGCCACAACAGGATCAGGAGGTGGGGTTGGAAGTGGGGGCAGCAATGCCTCAGTCCCATCACATAGCTCACAGGACTCTGTTGGAGATCGTTTAGAAGGGCCATCATTGCATCCACCTACTCGTCTCTCCTCCTTGAAGCGATGTGCCCAACTTGTCAGTGATGTGGCCAATGACAAGGTTTGGTGTTTTCCATGCTCTCATATGCTTTCATCCCAGCTAATTCACAGCCACACCATGCACACAGCCACATCCCAGCTAATTTTGGTCCCATGTAAATTAATGTGTGACTAGTCATGTGATCTGTACATTCTGATGTCAGAAGCTATGTCTCTTGAGTTCTAGCCAACATCATGACTGAGTCTTAAAGTTGCTCATGGGAATGTGGCAGATTGTTGTATGTTTGCAGATTAGTATATACTTGTCTACACCTATAGTCAACAGTTGATGAAGTCAGCCGGAAGTCATGGCAGCTAGTCATTGCTATCTATTTGTGATGACAGTTTTGCCTTTGCTGAAACTGACAGGTATTTTCATAGTGTTACAGTGAGTTTTCTCTGTGATCTGGTAGATATGTTTTCCAGGGATGCACTGCACCAAAGTAGTTGAAAGTGATGTGCTTAAAGTTTGTGTTCAGGAGGCCCCAATCACTAACCTTGTTGTAAAACTCTCTATTCCTTGTGCTTGGATGGTTCCTTAAATAGGGGCAAGGTAAAATGAATTGAAGCTTACCCTCACTATCTTGTTGCAGCTTGAATAAGGATAGTACTGGATAATGCTACTACTTAATTTTCTTATTAGCTATATCTCTCAACTGCTAGTCAACATCATTAGTGAGTCTTCTTGTAACTCCTGGAAATGCAACAGAAGCTCTGGACACAGATTTTTGTATAATGTTTTGCCCAACAGTTTGGGCAGATTATTGTGTTCGCATTCACCCACTGTGGAAGCTGATGAATTCAGTGGGGAGTTATGGCAGCTAATTGCTGTTGTTCATGGTGAAGGCGATGATTTGATACTTTGTGATTGACACTCATAAGCTTGCATTCAAAGTGTTATTGTGGAGTTTTTCCTGAATCTCATATATTTTCTGAAGGGAAATGGAAGAATGAACCTTTTTTTATCTAGTGAGAACTAATATATGGTGGTGAAAGGGTGCAGTTTGAGGCCAGGCGTGTTCTTGAATCAGTCTCAATACAACTGGTCTGCCTGGCCATATGGAAGGAAGCTCTGCGGGTGTGCCAGGCCTGGGCAGAGGCTGTTGGTGAAGGTGGGAGGAACTTTGGTGTGAGTGAGGCTGGCAGTGATGAGGTCTCAGCAGTGAATGCTTGCTCTCTCATGGAGCGGGAATTTACATCTGCTGTTGAGCGTGCTGAGTTTCTGGCATTACATCTCAGCACCATTGATGGTTACTCCATCTTCCATCTCTTTGGTTTCACATTCTCTCTGTGTTACTTCTGGGGTGAATAATCCATATCTGAGTTCTAGAAGTCTACAATATTGGCTTTAGGTGTTTCTTGTTGTAGAAATGAATTTTGGATGTTTGGCTTTGAGTGTCCAGGGGGAGTGATTTCCATGTAGATTATAAACCAGCATAAGAAGGTCCTTATGACCCAAACAATGGAAGGGAAATGGTGTCTGGATGGCAGCTGGTGCAGCGATGCCGGATGCAATGGAGCTCATTTTCCAAACAGCACTTGCAGTGGCGAGAGCAGGGGCAGTAAGTCTCTTTTCTTGACCTGTTTATGGAATGGTATGGGTCTTGTGGTACTTGTGGAGATGGATACAAAGTCATTGCAGGATGTATCTGACCAAGGGGAAAAGTGTTTGGCTAGGTGGACGAGCTGATGGGCAATTCCTCAAATGCAGCTGTGGCATATTCCAAGGCAGCATCACTTCTTTACTTCCTGGTTGTGGAGGCAGCATATTTACCTATCCAACCCCCACTGTTGCTCTCTCCAATGGACAGGCACCGTCTGCGCCGCTATGCTGATGCAGTAACTGCTCGCCAGCATCAGTGCACTGCAGCTGCATCTGGTGGGGCCCATCAGGATGAACTGTAGGAGTCCTAGGTTTTGGGGATTAGTATAAAAATGGAGGTCTAGACATGAGATATAGGTCCTCTTCATATCTACTCAAATAGATGTGTACATATGGCCAGGCAAAATTGTAGAGTACCTAGGTGTGGGTTAGTATTGGTGATTCCAGCTGAAATTCTTGACAATGGCATGAAAGTTATGCCATTGCAGTGCTGATTGTGAACCAACTGGGAGTGCTGTCACAGGATCACTGAACCAGTTGAGGGTTTCTCAAATGACTGGTGAGAAAGACAGGAACCTCAGTTTCTCATTGACACAGCTTGGTTATATTAGGCTGCCTGTTCAACTTGGCAGGTGAACTGTACCTCAAGGTAGTTGGGATTTGTTTTGTACATAATTACATTGATTCATCAACAACATCTGGAGTAGTTTGAGAATGCAGTTGTGTCTCATTTGGCAGGTTCCAGGGCTACATCCTGTCTTGCAGAGACAGTAAGGATTTCTATTCAATGTTATTGGCTGGCCTTGCCTTGGAAATCAGTAGTTTAGGTTGTTTTGAATTCAGAGGAAAGTGTTGAAGTTGTAAGCTCAGTGTTTCAGATAGTCAAAAAGCAGTGAGATGCACAAGCATTCAGGTATGTTTGTAGTTCAGGTAAGCGTGAGTTGCTTATCACAATTAGTCCAAAATGTATCCCTAATTGCATTTTTGCATCCAGATATGTTGTTAAGTCGTGTAAGAGTGAGTAACTCATCACAATGAGTCCAACAGAATTGTTAGTTGTATTTCTGCATACATGATAGGGAAAGGTCAATTGATGCTGTATTAGATTGAGCCCTTTGAGTTAATATTTTTACCATTGGAGCTTTAAATTGAGTCCTTAGTGAGTGTTATACCCATCAAATGTAAACTGTTGGGATTCAGCTTGGCCTGTTCAGCTCCAAGGAAGTCTGGCCAGATAGTGCAGGTGAAGGAGCAGAGACAACATTGTGAGTGTAACTGCAGATACTGGAGACAGCAATACAGAAGGTTTTTGAGCAGAACTCCAGAATGATGGGGGCCAGAGCAAGAGCAAGACATTCATCCTCCAAATGAATTCTGACTACTCACATGTAAGAAAAAATGTAAGTCAGTTAACCTACATGGAAGGAATTTCTGATTATGTTACTTGATCCAAATTTAGAGAGCTACATGAGAGGAGTTTATGGTTATGTGCTGTACATTGAATTTAGAGAGCTTGAGCTTGGTTGGCATGTGACTTCATGAAACTAGGTTGTTGCTGAAGCAGCCCAGCTTAGTGGCTCTCATAAATCCAATACATAATCAAAATGAGAGGCCTATTCATGGTGTCCTATGGTGCATTCCAGCTCATTGCAGAAGTACACTGAACCACATGTTGGAACACCCACTCAGGGGCAATAGTAGTTGTATGCTTCTGTTACTTGTAGTCATTCAGCTCTGCATTCTTAATCCTCCCATGCAGTTCTGGCTGTCTTTGCTCATGATTTTGTTTTTCCCTTCTCTTTTGGCCAAATTGAAGATCCTACTTCAAGTCTCCCTCTCAAGAAAGTTAGCAAATAGGTGAGACTTTGTTACCTTCAAATTTACCCAAAAATAGTGTTGAAGTTTGTTCCTATCTGATGTTTACAACATGCCTCTCAAGTTATTCTTTTATCCTTTGAAAGATTGACCAGTTTTCTTCTGAATGGAAGGTATGTGAAGGATACAACATTGGATCCACATTTACACAAGTGGTTCACATTTGAGCATTGTCTAGCTCAGTGGAGGTTTCAACTTGTGGACATTTGAAGGTAATGGCATTTAACACCAAGTTATCCTTAGTAATATCTTCTTAGGGAGTAGGGACCGTTGTTGTCCACTTCTTGATTTTGAAAGGAACCTTCGATTTTGTGTTATATAACCTCTAGTGCAGTTTTGAGAATGGTTTTTTTTAATTTATAAAACCTTTGGTTTTGGAGACTTCCCTGTGGACCTTGGTTCAATTTGTGATTTGGTTCAGGTTAGTCTACATTGGACCCAACTAAAATTAATAACTGCCTATATAGGTTCCCGCAATTGTGGAGTGAGGTATCAGTGTAGGAAATAGTGTGGGACTAAATTTGGGAGGAACATAGTTGGGATAAAGAAATCTTGAGAGCTAGGGAGACAACATGGAGGCATTGAAGAGGCATTGTTTTTTTTTTTTTTCCTTTTTTGGGGAGCGGATGGGGGGTGTTTGGGAGTCTGATTCTGTTGTTTGTTATTTAGTAGTTTACAAGTGAATCTCTAAGGGTTGAACTCATAGATGTTGCTTCATTGAACTAATGGTGATTCATTGAGTTAAACCTACAAAATAGGTAGAGTTTTATCTTGGGATTAAACCAAAAGGTTATGAGACAATCTTTTTCTTCTTTCTGTTTGGTGATGTATCATGCACCCAACATGACCATAGACAAAGAGCTGACAGGGACTAACATGACCTTAGTGTGTATCCATGGGGTTTGCCCAAAGTAGAATTGTCACAACCTAGAAACCAAAAAATAAAGTGACAAGGAACTTAGCTTTCTGCAACTAGACAAAGAATAAAAGTAAAGAACAAAAGTTGTGAAAAGCTGAGCTTGTAGTGGCAACAAAACAAGACAGGAAAGGTGTACAATGTCCTCAAACAATTGTGAGGTAGTTCAGGTGGGGTTGGCTATTACTGATGTTATGTAGTTCTTTGAAACTCATGGTAGTACCTAGGAGGTTTGAAGTAAAGGTAAAGTGAACTTGAACGTGACCTAACCCATGACTCAACAACTGGATTTAAACCATAAACTAGGATCAGTTATTTACAGGACCCAAGTTTGAACCCATAATGAAACAATGAATGTTTCTGTGTTTTTTTGCCTAGAATCATTCCCAATAGTTTTTTTTTTCCTCCAACAAGGTTTTAGTTTATAAAGCTTAGTGGTTTATTCAAGGTTTTAATGTATCACTTTCCATTGCCCTTGAATTTTTGGCTTTCACTGTCATCTCCAAGAACCATCAGATCTCACATTGTCTCTCTTCACTCATGTGCACCCTCGTCACTCCCATCATTGTTGTCATGTTTTACAAGAACCTCCTTCTCACAACCTTAACTCTGCTTGGTTTTTCAACTTTTTTTTAGCATGGCATGTGTCCTTTTCTTGTTTATTTGAATTTTTTTGTTGTCCCACATAAAGAAATTGCTTGAGATATGCACTCATTTTAAGTCCAAAAATTTCACAATGTAAATGAAGAAAATCTTGTTTTGACATGAATCTAGACCTCCAAGAAAGTGACTTAAAGGGGTTTCCCCTTTTGGTAGTTCTATCATGACTTAGGGGTGCACACAAATGGATGCATGCACTTGATACAAAAACAAGAAATAGAACTAATAGTTGGAAATTTTGATGTGGGAACCAAATTTAGTTCTCTTGACAATCTAATTGATTGCCCTAAACCTTAACTATTTTTTGAATTGGCCCCTTTTCAAAAACTTGAACTCTAATGTCCAAAAACTTCCAATTATCCTACGAAACAAGCATGTGAATGTGAGCTCATGAGCATGAGCCTCTAAGTAGAAATGAATACATTTGGAATGTTTTGATGAAGATAGAATATTTTAAAAATATTCTTATGCCATGTAGGAATGATGTGGAAAGTATCTTTTCCACATGTACATGGATGAAAGTTAAAAAAATGGATGAAAGTTGAACATCAATGAACTTTTTGGATGATAATTGTAAATAGACAAATTGGTTAGATGGAAGATTTCACAAGTTGAAATGTATAGATGAAATTAATTCCAAAACAGTTATGCCAGGTGAAAACCACATGTACATGGATGAAAGTTACAAAATGGATGAAATATTTGGATGAATGAAATTTGGATGATAATTGGAAATGGATGAATTTTTTGAATGAAAATTTTGACTACTTGAATGTATGGATGAAGGTAATTCCAAAACAATTATGATGAATGGAAATTACTAGACATGTAATTTTCATGTGAAATTTCATTTGTGAAAAATGGTGTCAAAGGTGAAATTTGAAGGAGCTACATTACACTGTAAAAGGGTGAAACAATAACTTGTGTAAGTTAAGGTGAGTCACACAATAAGTCCAAGGTAGGAAGTCCACATAATGATGGAATGGGAAAATGCTTGAAAAATTAGTGAAGAGTGTTGAAGATGTTTTTATTTCTACAATAGAATGCATTATCTAACAACAGAACTCATAACAGTCCCATTTAACATCTATTTAATGACATTGCAACCTACTTTACCTCTAGGACTTTACCATGAACTAATAATCTATGAACTTCATTCCAACTCCAGGATAGATAGTGGATGAATGGTTTTTTAATCCTAAAATACATAACATATTGGATAGTGTAATACAAGTGCTTGCATTACACCCACGGCCCCTGCAATTGAGGGACACAGAAAAATCCATACAACTGCAAGCCATGTAATCACTAATCGTTACCTCATATTGCTTACAATTTTCTGGTAGCATAACAATGGATTTTCTTAGAAATTGAGACAATGTTAGATTAGTATTTTTTAAAAAATCACACAAAATTAGCCTCATTGAACTTTCTATTGAATAGATATGATTGTTGGAAGTAAAAAGGGTCTATTGTGAATTCAGCTTAGATGTAGTCTTTGGATATTTTGATTGCAATAATGGATTCATTTATAAATTTTAAAAATGTTAAATTAATACTTCATGCATCTTCATTCAAAATTTCAACCTCATTGAACTTTGTTTTGGAAAGATATAATTGTTGGAGATAGAGGGGGTTTGTTGTGAATCCAATTTAGATTTAATAATTTGGGGGTTGGATGTTCTAATCACCATTATGGTGCAAAGGTTGAAACTTGGTGAACATAAACGCCTAATCATGAACTTTCCAACAAACCTATTTTTTATGGTTTTGGATGGGTGAAGTGGAGTCAACGTTCATAGAAATAAAGGAATCAACTTTGATTTATCACAACAAATTGCAAATGGGTGAATTCTTCCTTGGCCTTAATTAAGTTATTCTTTTGTGATAATCTTAGTTCATATCATTGTGAATGTATATTGTTACCTTCTTATCAAAATCATTAAATTACAAATGCAACCTAATGACTCATTGAATATCAATCACTTAACCATAATCCACTACAAACCTATTGTGAAGTATTTATAGGCTTTGAAGGAAGGTGTGTAAATCACTCATAGAAATCAATAAGATAAATATAATAACAATTTCACAACTAAACAACAAAAAATTCTGATGCATCAAGAACTCAATTTGAGAGCAAGATGAAAAACTAGATGTTGAAAATTCAACACGAAAGACAAAAGTAGAGAAACATACTATTAGTAAAATGCAAAGATGAGTAAAAATAAGGCAAAAAATGTAATTTTCAATCACAAAGAATAATGTGGATTACATAATACTAATTGGTGAAATGGATATATATTTTTTCTTAGATAAAATTTATAATTATAGCTAACAATGCAACAACAAGAATAGTATTGGCAACAAAAAGAAAAAGAAAATGACCTTATACATAGCATTAAAGAAAATTGACAACAATCCCAACATTGCACAAAGGATGACATTGAAAAGGCACATAAATGTGCATGGAAATCAATGAACTTAACGATAATAATGGAATTAGAATATTTGGGGTGATGTTAATTTAAGTGAAGACCTAATTTTTGGAATGCATAACAAATATGTCATCAAATGGCTTTAGCAAGGCAAAAATAATAGTATAGGAATTCACCATCATTATTCAATCCATCTTTCGATAATCCATCTTTCGAACCATAAACCTAGATACATGGCGGGAAGTATGATTGGAACAATGATAACAATTTGGAGAAAAGAAAATTACAACGTCCCTATCTAGAAGAACTCAATATAGTGAGCCTAATTTGAAAACCAAAGAGATGGTTGTATGCATTTATCAATACAAACCAAATCATGGCCACTTTAGACCATTGTCCCAAGACCATGGTCCAATGGAATTGTGCAATCTATTGGTGAAACATTCAAATGGTCCCAAGGCATTTTGATTTAGTCCATGACAAAATTGAATCAAATTGTCATGGAATACAATTGGCATTAAATGGACAAGTGCTTGCATATTGTCCAAGCTTTCAAATTGTTTTGTAGATCCATATTTGGGCGTTTGCATCCTCTAGTTCACCCCAACAAAGGATTAACACATTGCACACTCCTTCATTACTCTTAGGAGCAAGGCCATAGTGTTAAACTAACCATTGTCATTCAAGATGTTATGAACTACAAATTTCTACGGTTTCCCAAATTAGAAGATAGCCTTGAAAATGTTGCCCAATGTCAAATGGATTTATTAGGGTTACTAGGTTTTGATATTGAACAGTAAAATCCTCTAGTTGAAAAGATTAAGGAATTCATGTGTAAGATTGCACATAAAACCATTCTAAACTTGGTGAGTCGTGGGGTGATGTAGGAATTAATAGATATGTGGTGCAATCTATTAGTTGGGCTGGATGACCAACCCCATCTTGATCAGATAAAAATGGTGATTAGGTTTTTTTTGCATTTGACATGCAAAGGCCTTTTGTCTATGACTGCTTTAGTATGATCCAACTTAATCATCTATTTTGTTCTTGAATTATGTGTTAGTGTTGAATGATGCCATGCTTGTGAGAGAGGAAATCAATGTTGGGTGGGTATTTGTAGGGAAAGCAGCCTTTGAAGATGTCACTACAATGTGTGAGTGGTTACTTGCTTAAAATGTATGCACATGTAATCTTTTAAAAAATATATTATATGAAAAAAAAAATTATTTAAAGAAGAATTGTAACAATTTTATAATTTGGTTTCCAGTTTCCACATATACCTAATAAGAGTAGGTCTACCCAACTCCCCCCCCTTATATGGCCCTCTTATAATATTAAACACACCCAACATAAAAATGTTAATTGGTTCCTTGACTCCACCCATAAACAAGCAAAATTGAGTAATATAAGGCGAAAAATATGCTACCATTTGGGCCAATGATTATTGGTTTTCCAATCAAATAAAGTCATTGTTTTTTGCTAAACCTTTGGAAATAGTATTTTGTGCACATTTATAGGTTCGAAAACCCATTTTGACATGGTTTGACTTCATCCAAAATATAGTGTACAAGTCATTCTACTATTGTTAATGGATCTCCTCTACATAACAAAACACTAAACATCTTTTAATGACCTTTTCTAGTGCACTTTTGGGCTTGTCTTTTTGGGTGTGGTGTGGTTCCACACCTACATTGCATGGTTCTTCATGATTTGCATGTTTTGTAAAAGTAACATCATGCAATATGTTCTACATGTTTCACGTCTTCTCTTTACATACTAGTTGCATGATCCAATTATGTCCTTTGATTATAAATATGAAGGCAATGACATGGTTTAATTTAAGTTTTAGTTTTAGAAAGAGGCTTAAATGTGTAGTTTAGTCCTTGAACTTATAATATGATTCACACCAATGTTAGGCATGTATACGATTTTAAACATACCCTCTATGTAAAATTTGGAATTTATTTACACCATGTATAAGTGGAAACCTTTCATCCACATTTGTGTAAGTGTTTAACCTATTGTGTCAATCCATTTGAAAGCATGTAAAACTATGTAAACGGTTTACACTTACCCATTGTGTGAATAGATGCAAATCTAGGTAATTTTTATATTTAAAAAATTCATTCAAAAAATGTCAACATGGGTGAGTCAAAACATAGTCAAAGGAGCCTCAAAGGGCATTAGATGTCAGATTTTGTCATTAAATACTAGAGATTTTTATTTTTAAAAAAATTGAATCCATGGTAATCATGGCACATAATTCCTCTTAACACACATGAATGTAAAAAAACTCAAGTTAAAAATCCTTTTGATCCAAAGGAATAATGGATTTAATTAAAGATTTTTGGAAATGAAAATTTATGTTATTAAAAAAAGGACATTTTTACAAAAACAATTCAAAGGATTCATATACTAGAAGTAAATTAATGGTAAAAAATCACAAATGATAATAACCTATGATACACACTAAAAAACATTCACAATTTCAAATCATTACCATGACATTACAATAATATATATGATTCATCATCTATGACTTGTCCTATATAACTTGCTAATTGTCTTTTAAGATTGCAAGATGAAAAATGTCACCTCCAACATTCAATGGTTTGTTGTCCTAAACAACTCATTTGACACAACTAAGGGCCCTTTAATCATATAATGTCCAACATGATTACAAAATTAGTCATAAATGGAGTTGTAAATTTAAGAATTTTTTCTAATGAACAAATTTTAAGATGGTTCAAAATATGGGGCCCTTTGATTTGAGACCAAAGAACTTTTGTTCCATTTCACACCCTTTTTCTTGGGCTTGGATTGAAAGAATTCCTTCAAAAGTGTCTAACATAGTTCATTGTGTATATATGGTCTACAACCCAACATTCCAACATCAATTATTATTTGGATCAAATTTGGCATGAAACATAAATTACCATTAACCCCTTGAAAGTACTTGGCAAAAAATGTTACATGCAAAATGCTCATTTTTTGTTTGCTAATCCTAGCAAGATTGTTTTCCATAAAATCTTAACCTTTTCTTTTTTAAGTATCATGACATTCATGTCAGCAATATGTTGTTTCTAGATGATACACCAATCCCTATAGATAATCTATTAACTAGTCCATATTTTTGTACTTCAAAAGTCCATTGTAAAAAGTTGGTGTATTTTATTGAAAAATTTATATAGGCATTTTCATAATCAAGTTGTTAATGTATAATCAGTTTCAAATTTTCAATTCAATAAATCTTATTATTTGTTACAGTGTCCAAAGAAAGGGTGCTTCACAAAAGTGGACATCGTAATGCAAAAAATGAACCACTTTAATGTGCATTCACTCGATTTGATCTTCTTTAGTAGTTGAACTTTTACCTTTGAAATTAATGTTGTTTTTACATTAGATCAAAATTCCAATGTGTATGTTGAATTTTGCAATAGACTAAATACAAAGTTTTTGTAAAAGTTTGTAGTCGCAAGTATTTTCAATGAACCTTTACATTTTGAAGTTTTGTTTTCTTTTGTTTTCTTTGTGAAATCTTTACATGTACATTTTTTTTGAAATTTTAAAATAATTTGAAATAGCCTTTTAGTCATGGGGGGGATATTTAATGTAAAATTTGGGATCTACGTGCATCAAACGACCATTTTTAGGGGGGGGGGGGGGTACTAGATAATTGTTCAAAGGAATATTCACAATCAGGGTACCCAAAAGGACAGTTCAACAAAAAAAGGATAGCAAAATATTATAGTTACTATTTCATGATTATAGTGGATTAATATATGGCTATAATTAAAATGATGTCATGTTAATTTAATAAAAAAATACAAGAATAAATTGGATACAATATTGATTTCCTTTTGAGTCTTTTTAAACAATTTGAATCCTTGTTTACTTGTAATTTTTTTTAAAGGAATAAAAAGAATATGTTAAAAAATGTAATTGATTTCAAATATTTTTTATGGATAAATAATGCATACATCTATGTTTGGTAATGTTCATATAATCCATTTTCTTAAATAATGTAGGACATAAGAATTTTGAAGGCTACACAATCCATTTTGAAAGGGTTACAAGCAAAATATATATTTATTTATTTCCATTTGGTTGTTTTTTTCTATTCACTAGGCTTAGAATTTGTGGCCCCAAGTGTTGGCAAAATGTACAGGAAATTTTCGTGTAAGGAAACATGTTTAGTTGTACATAAAAACTTATGTATTCATTTTTTGCATTTTTGGTTTTTTAACAAAATATTTATGCATAATTACATACACATGTGACAAACCACCACCACCATGAAAAATATCATAATTTGAATTATCCAATATCTTTCATTAAAATTTATTCCATTTAGATTTTGTATTTGGAAGATAGCAAAACAAAGTCCCTGAGTCTTATAACAAAAAACTGGTACCATGATTGTGAATGTGCCTTCAACCTATTTTTTATCACCCTATTATCATTTAATTTTCTAATATATACATATTAAAGTCATTATATATTAATTATAATCCATTATTTTAGACTAGTACATGCCTTATATTATAATTAATTTGATTATTTGAATAAAAAACCCTATTTTAAAACTAATCAACTTATAATTCCTACCCAACAACCAATATATTGCACCCTATATTTTTACTCACATATTTTCTACTGTTTTTCACTAATGTCCCCCTCGGGCTTTTAATAAGCTTTATTTTTCCATTTTATATTTCATTCAACCATTTTTCTAAGTGCTTTAATAACCTGTTTACTTTTCCAATTTTCTTTACATCGTCCATTTGTTGTGCACTTAGTTGTGGCAATTCATGAAGAGATTTAAATATACAACATGACTTGGAAATATAACTTTTGTTTAATAACATTCAGAATATTGTAAATGGTCTATAGACCAATAATGGTGTCCTTGGTTGTGTGCCCCAAGAAATGATTGGTGATAACAATCATGCAATGTGTATTGACTTGGGAAAATCATGTTCATCCCACATGACCAATGTTCCTTTTAAAGTTTGATGAATCTCTATTAAGCAATTCAAAACTAAAGTTATGCATGCAAATTTATTTGATGTGGATTAAACCAATTCAAAAGCATAAAAAATATGATACATAATAAAAATGTTGTTGACAAATTGAACTAAAAATTAGTTATCTTGAAAATTGAATTCACCCCATATACCATTGATGTCCCTTTGTTAGCAAATTTCCAAAATAAACATCAAATGTGGTCTAGGATATCTTTGAAACTCTTTTGTGAGCTTTTTACCTATAACATGGCAATTTGTTCCATAATGCCTTAAAACTTGACAAATCTGGTTTGGCCTTACGGGTTTGATTGCATTATGAATATGACCATAGATATACATATTTGTGTCACTTTTTCTCCAAGTTAGAAAGACTATTGCATTGGGAAAACACACACACCACCTATGATGATGCCATGATGTTGATGATTCTTAGCATCCTTTCAAGTTACTTTCAATTTCATCTACTTCCTTGTTAATTTATTTACTTGTGCATAAGACTTCAAAAATGTAGACAAGTTTCACCTTGCTCTTTATCTTCCCCAACATTTCAAATAATTTGTTGCCATGAGATAAGTGAAATTGAAGGTTGCACATGTCAAACACCTCTTGGTATATAGATTGCCTTTGGGCTCGACCTATCAACCTTTCAATCAACTATTTTGACCTCTTTGGTCTGAGTATTTTGTTGCTCGTGAGGTACGTGGGTTGGCAATCATCTAGAAGATGCTTGAATCAAATTTGGCTACAAGTTAAAGAGGAAAGTAGAAACCTTTAGGAATCATGCTCTGTTTTGGTGACATACTAGAACCTATTATCTAGATATGGCAATTTTGATTTCTTTTCTCATAATGTGGCGAGTTTGACTTTGTAGGCATCTTAGGTTTTTTTATTTTTGATTTAATGCAAAAATTTGCCAAAAACAGGATCATTCCTTGGTCTACAAATATAGGAACTTGGGTCCTTCCATTTCAGATTCATCACAATTAGCACATGCAAAAACTGTGCCATAGTAGTATGACTTTCTTAGCAGACATCCAAAGTAGACCAGTACACACCTGTTGGAGAAGAGTCAGCAACTCAGTAGAACTGATTTGGGTGCCCAGAATGCTTTTTTGTGTCGTCTCTTTGTCAAGGCAGCGTCTAACACTTGGGTTGTTGATACTTGTTACAGCTTAAGACCATTGTTTTCTTTGTCAACTAGGCAACTTCCTCCAACACTTGGGGGTTTTTAGGGCTTACATCAATTGTTTTCACTCTCAAGGCATCCTCCAATGCTCCCCTTACAGCTTACATCATTGTCAACCCCTATGGACAACATCCAGGCCTGCAATTCATGGGTTGTCTCAGTTGTACCACATCCATATTCAATCTAGCTTGAAATCCAGAATTAATTTTTTCAAAATTAGTGATGAGAAGTCAGGTTCCTAAAGTGGGTCCAAGAAAGATTGGATACATGGGCATTAGAGGTCCATGATTCTTGTGGGACACGTGAGATGTTTGGTCTGTGTACAATAGTTGTTAAAACACTGCCTACAAACTTTGGTGGTCAGTGAAAAGTCCTGCTGTTGCCGCATGGTTGTATTGCAGGGTTGGACCTATAGGGCATTCAAAATTTTCTTTACAAACATTTGAAGACACACTCCAAGGAGCGTTTTTTTTTCTCAACTTTGTCAAGTAGGTGGAGCCAGACCCAAAATTGCCCTGAATGAGCTCTGTCCAGGGCACTTCTGAGCGTGTAATTTTGCACCCTGCATGGTTCTGCATCAAACCATACTGCGCAGCTTTTCATGTTTTGCATGTTCTGCTATCCCTGGCTGAATTCGAACCCAACATCTTTCTGTTGAGAAAGTAAGTACTAACTAGTAAGCATAGATTACATCAGAAAGAAGCAATTTTTATAAAAAAAATTGAACGGATGCACAAGGTCAAAACAGTCAAACCTTGTGAAAACAAACCCAGGTGATTGAGCATTGTCAACCACAAAGTGTGCTAAACAATGCTTGTTAGGGGGTGTTTAGTGTCTTCAGTAGGTGGACTAGGGATTCATTCAGAAGGGGAATGATCCAAATCTGGCCGAGGTCTGGCTAGAGGTTAGGCTGGAGAGTAGATTTGTTCAAACTCCCAGTTTGGTATGGCCCATGACCTCAGTGTCTAAATTTGACAACTTCTGACTGCGTTTCCTAAAAATAGGGTGAGTACTTTTAACAAAGTTCAAAAAAACCATTTGTACATGTGATTGGTTTTTTTGTCACAAGAGTGCCTAACATTAGTCCAAGAAAACACACATGGACTCCAAGCAATATGCGTGAAAGTAGGCTGATTTTAATGACTTGGTCCTGAAGCTGTGTCCCTACGCAAGTCTTGAACCCTCCCATTTGTAGGAGAAAATGTCTCTGGAGAGGGGTGTGTTTCACGCAGAACACACAGTTGAACAATGCAGGGTGTTGCGTTGACACCTCCAAAGTTGGGAGGGGGAGGGGGGAAGGGGGGAAGGTATATGATGTAAGCCTTGCCATCTCTCACTTGTGGATATCTCAGAGTTTCCGTAAATAGGAGTAATGACACGTTGCTGGTTTTCATGCTTTTTGAATTCTCGTTGTTGAATATATTCTAAGAATGTGGACAGAGAGAGCAGCAAAGGAACCCCATAATATGAGATCTGATTCTGACGTACAACAATTGTCACTTTCTCAGCATGCGCAAAGAAATGGGTTCACAAGAAACACCAAGTAAACGCATGTGGGTTGGGATCATGCTTTCATGTGTTCAACAGTCAACTAGCTAACTCCTAGCATTTTGATGCTGAGTTGAAGATTCTGGCCTCTGCCTCATCACCAAATGCATTAGATTCATGGGTTGTAATCAGCTTAGGCATCATAATTAGGTTTCTTTAAGGTGGAACAGGTGGTCATCTGCTGATTCCACTTTTGGTATGAGTCAGTTTAGTGCATCTTCAGTGACACATTAGAGTTATCTGTAAAGTAACCCTGTCTTCACCCTGTCTTTGGGCCTGGTTTCACCCCCCTTTCCCCCTCTTTGAATTGTATCCTCAAAGTAAAGACATTTTTATTAAATCTCAGCATAAAATGCTGCAACTCAGTATGAAATGCTGAAACTCAGCATTTAATGCAACAAGGTTCGAGACTAATTACAGTAGTTGTAATGTTAGGATCAGTAAAAATATATATAGCAGCAGTGGAGGTGTTCAAGAAAAAGGAAAGACATGATGAAACTCAGTTTACTACCAAAATTGATGGTTTTCTGAGTTTCATCTCCTGTCGAATGCTAATGTACTTTAAAAAAATAATCTCACCCTGTGTATGACCAAACTTAGGGTTCTGGTGGTGCTGTGTTTTATTATTATTTTAAGGATAACTCTATTGCCCAACATATTTTGGACAAAGATCCATAAGAATTTGTGGGACTGGCTCAATAAAATTAGTACGGCTTAGCGTTTTTGCTCAATATGTTGACGTTGATAAAAGGCATTGCATAGTTTAACACTTGCTCTTGATTGGCCACATGCATTGATTTGTTATTAGTAAGTTTTGAATTTTGACATTTTCTTTGTTAGGTTCATATTAATGAGCGAGGATTGGATTCAATGTTTCTTCTGTTTATTGGGGGGAAGTTTTTGATTTTGTATGAGTGACAAGCATCCCAAAGAGGGATGTAACATTAAATGGCAACCAGTCTTTAGGACCTATCCAAACAAACTCCATCTATAGTTTGGTTACCCAATATATCCAAGAATAGAAATGTGACTAACCTAACCCAAAATTGCTCCTTTCTTCAAAACAACAACAAAAAATCTAACACAAAATATTTTATTTTTCTCAACTGTGCAAAATTTTGCCACCCAAACAAAGCCCTGCTTGGAATCAATCAATAAGTAAAATCTTGCAAATGAGACAAATATTGTTGCAGGACCAAATGTTGAGTATAGGTGGAGGTGCTCTTATATGAATTGACACTCAAGAACACCTTAATAGGCTCACCACCTTCCTAAGTGGAACGGGGGCTTACTGACCCTATTCCATAGAACATTCCAGTGAAGAGTATGCAAAGTGTACCAGAATAGTGGGAAATGCACTCAAATAGTGGGCCAGTGTCTGTCTGAATATTTTACATCAAAACCCCAACTATTCAAGTGAGATAGTACAAATAGTGGGTGATGGAGATCATGGACATGTACAGTTAAGCTTATGATAAAGTTCAACCTGTGCTTCATAAGGCCCCATGGTTGGGGGACATTCACACAATTGCAGAGTGGAAAACTCAGGTGTACCATGGTGTCCTAGTCCCCGGGGAACAGGCACAGCATCAGAATTTACACTACACATATTGAGCATATTGCCATTCAGAAGAGACAAATACATAGTTGTGTTATTGGAGAGTTGGGAAGAGTAAAATAAAGCTGGATGAGCTGCTTGTAGCAACATGAGAGGTCCATGAATGAAAGAAAAGTAATTCTCTCATCCAACTTTTTACATTTAGTTTTTTTTTATACCATAGTACCCAGTTTGTATATGAGTTACACTCATTAAAAGGGTTTTTGCCTTTGCCACATTGCCTCCCATGGGGTTCATTACCACATTGCATTGCATGGTAGTTGTTTTGAAAATGTGGGCTTGTGATGCTCAAGACAACACACATGGTGTGTAGTTCATGAGTGCACTCACAACTTTTTCTTGTTTCGAAGGAGCCATATTGATTTGCCCATCATCAAGTTTTTTTTGGCACATTGGGCAGTTCCCCCAATAGAAGCACCTCTTTAGACCCCAGTTACAAAATAGAAACAAATGTCCTTCCCCTATGGCTCACCTCTTCAGTTTGCATGCGTGAGAGTTGAACTTTTGGGCAAACCATATGGGATAAATCAGAGGTGCTATTGGGAACGTCTTGGGAACTTCAGGAACCTCATTAGAACATAATGGGAATACATTGAGAACAAGGGAAAAAAAAACAAAACATCCCTTCTTTTGCCTAAGTAGCATTGGAACTTTTTTATGTCACAATGTGGCAAATATTCAACCCCCAAAAAAAAATGCTGGTGCCATCATTCTTTTGCCCAATTCATTGTTCAATTTTATTTTTTAATTTCAAAAATTAGTGTAGTGTAGTGTTGTAATGATTGAGGTGGGCCATTACCGATGGAATTTGTGTAACATGACGATAGTGGCTCACCCTGCATGGGGGCATTTTCGCAAAACTTAATGCCCATCCACATGGTCATTGTGACACAAAGTTCTAAAGAGTGCGCACACACAAATGGTAGTGCATTAGGGTGTAAGCACAAAGCCAAGCTTATAGTGGGTTTTAGGGTGTTACATGTAAAATGCGAGGCATCATATATTTAATTTTTACCATGACACCAGCCGGGTACCCACCGGGTATCATGGCGAATGTTTTTTCAACAAGGGTAACACAAGCATTTTGAAAATCAAAACGGTACTCAGCTCTGCATGCATTTCATTTTTTGACATGCCTGCACATGATGGATGCCACAATATGCTGGATAGGCATGAGTCCACATACGCACTGCATTTCTGGGTGGAGGTTTTTTTCGCAAATGCAAAAACAAGAAGAATATCATTGGGCAGAAACCACTAATGGAGTCATTTGCTGTTTCAAGGGTTTAGGGTTAGGGTTTAGAAATGGATATCATTTTGCTACAATTCACATTGGTCACATTAGCTGCCATCTTTCTTGCCTCAACAAGAAGGAAAGGGAAAGAAAAATGAAACTACGAGTAAAAACACTAAGTTCTGGAAAATCATTAACTATTAAACTCCAAATGTAAGTGGCCACAGACCATGTTTTGATCTGTCTTGCAACCCCCCCCTAATTCTAATTCTCCAAGGAATTAATAAAGCTTTTGAACAACAACATCAAATGGGTGATGTGGTAAGTTGGTCTAAACTTTGAAATTGATTGCATAAGACTTGGGCTTTCAGCCTACCATTGATCTATCATTTTTTGCAAGCTATTACAACATAGCATATATTGATATTGGTTTGAAATCAAATGTGTTTGGAACTAATGGGTTTGAAAGACCAAATGCTGGAAATCAATCCATCAAATTACTAACATCTGCAGACCAAAATTGGGGCAATTTTGCCTTGCCCCAACAATTGGCAACCCCCTTTGGCTTCACATGATGGGTGAAGTGCTCCATTAGCTTATACATAAATGTTTCTGTCATGAAGTTTGAAGATTAACCCTTCAAATCTTTTCATTGCAATGGAAAAAAGAACATACTTTTTTTTTAAAATATGAAGAAACTTTTTTGATTCAACTAGAGCATTAATTTTATTTTCAAAATTTTGTTTCTTTGTTCCAAGGCCATTGAAAGTTTTAAATCAGGGTGCCTTGGGGCATTGTTTTGGCTCTTGTTTTTATCTTTCCCCCACAAGTATTACATGTACAATTTAATTTTTCATTCTTGTTTTATGCATGATGTATTTAACATTGATCTATAAGCATGATAGATCATAAATCATATGAAAACTAGTTGGGTGTGTGCATTCATGAAAATCACAACCTCCCTTCCCCTATGAACTTACTACCATATGTTTCTTTCTAAAGTGATTAAACTTTACATTTACAAAAGAACGTGGAATTCAAAAACAAGGTTGCAAAAACCTTTTCAAGGGTACAATCAGTCGAGGTTCCATTTAAACATCCTATAGATGTAGATGTAATGGTCTAGATAAAAAATAATATGTGTAGGGTAAAGCCAAAGGTTGTGTGGTCTTTATCGAAATAAAAGCCTATGTAACTTGATGTAATTACATAATTACTTAGGTAATTATTTAAAGGGATAAGTTTAATGATAGGATTTCATTTGGTCATGGTGCACTGACTTTCACATATTAATTTATGTGAAAGTCATTTGCACCATGTGTTTAATTATCTTTTGATTATTTTATGTGGTAAAAAAAATTTTGATTAATTTTTTTTGGATAGTATATAAGTGGGTGTTTGTGACCTTGAGAATCACTTTCATTTAATATAAAATTATTGTACATATGCAAAGTTTGATGGAATAGAATTGTGAAGGGATTCAAGCTTTTGATTTTGAATGTTGATTGTGTTTAGTTCATGGTAGGAGAATGACGAGGCTTGCTAATTATGCATAAACAATAGAATGGTGAAAAAGTAGTTGTGCAACCAAAAACATAGATCTCCATAGCTATGTAATAAACATACATAGTTTCGGTCCTATACATGTCTGTGTTCTACACCCACATGAGTCCTTCACAATAAGCTTTTTTTTGTAATTTTTTTTGTACAAATGTGAAATTAATTTCTTGACCCCAAACTTTTATAATTTTTTTCTAGCAAATGTTTTTTCGGTTGTGTGTTTTGAAATTTCAAAAACAAAATTTCAATAATAATAATAATAAACTCACCACATTTTGACTTGGATTTTAGTTTGGAGGCACTTTTTGGACATCTTCTAGAAATCTTTCACCATTTGAAGGGTATCACAGAAAAAAAGAAAGTGAGCATTACAATATTTGCAGTGCATGTCCTTGGTGAAGGAAAAATTCAGTGCAAATAAGAAACTCCATAAGGCCCACTTCACATTAAGGAATAAGCGCTGATGTTCAACCCGTATAAGCATTATTCCTATTGGTGCAAAAGTTGAAATTAGCCCCAAGGGCTTTACACTAGGAGTCAAGGATGAACTACAATTAATCTTTTCCAATCTGCCCAATGTTACTAATAAAATGCTGAACTTTATTATTGCTTTATATTGGGCCTCAAGGCTTGAAAAAGGATACCATTTGGGAATTTGGGGAGGCCAATTCGCAACAACCCTTGCGACCAATGTTTGAGCATTTTTATCAATATTCTAGCATTTGTTAGTGACTCGGGGGAGGGCCAAACAGCAAGCCAAAAAAAATGCTCAAAGTTGGTGCCATGTTTTTTTGGGCCCCCTGACTCTTTAGTGTATAGTGGGGTCCTAACTAGACTACAAAAATCTATTAAAACAATGCTTCACACACTCGGAAATTACATACCATAGCAAACAAAGCATGTAACAAAATTTCCAGAGGCCCAGTTTGTACGCGCAACGAGGCCCTGCCAAATTGACCTGCAAATGGGCATTTGGCATAAAGGCAAAAAGCTTGCAAAGCTTTTTCCCTCTTGTCACTCTTGTCCCTGACACAGAGAAAACATCACCCATAGTGTCCAAGTAAACAGTAAGTGTGTCTCAAAAAAGTTAATTAAGTTTTGACGATTTCATGTCAACAAATGATTATGTTTCGAAATCTTCCATCAGATTTTCTTCATTTTTCCTTGAGAATGTTGTTTTTCTGTATATATCTAATTTTGAAAACTTCAACGTTTTGTCAAAAGAATATAATATAAAAGTCTGGAACTGGCTCAGGTACTATGAAATATGTCGCTACTGCTGCTTGCACTCGCGGTGTTCTCCTTATCCTAAGTTCTCACTGCTTAACAAACATGATGTGGGGTATATATATGTTTGCGACTCCACAATGATGAGCTTGGCTTCTGACTTTCCTTCTAGAGCTCTTCTTTTAAGAAACATGTTGTACTCTTCTTCATATGTGCAAGTTTCATGCCAACTAACCAACCAATCTGATGATTTTTGATTTGTTTCCTCACTTTTGACAATTGAAAACCTTCAACTTCACTTCATTTTCAAATTTTTCATGTTGTAATTTGACTTTCAAACGAAATTCAGCAAATAAACAATTAAAAGGCTGCTGATGAACATTCTGAAGAATGTGGGGGGCATCAAATGCAAACTACATTGTAGTAGAGTCTCTCCCTTTAGGGATTGAACCCTCCAAATCCAGATTTAATATATGAATGCTAAGTGTTGGGTATCCATATTCCTGACAATGGCATGATAAGTCTCCTAACTTGAAAGGGGGAGACATTGAATATCTTAGTTTGAGCTTTGTCTAGAGCCTATTTATGGAGGAGCCGCACACGGCAATTGTGCAATGTGCTATTCATGTTTTTCACAATCAACACTTGTCTTGCTTAACCCCTAAATGTGGTGCTTAGCCCTATGTAAAGCCACCGGGTTCTGTCACAATGCTCAGTTGGTTTGACAAAACTAACACTGATTTTCTTCCTGGAAAGAAATTGGCCTAAATTCATCAAATTTGTCAGGTTTCAAAGGAATTTTTTGTTTCTAAATCGTCAGATTTTTATGATAATGTTTCAGTACGTAGCCAAGAATATACAAGGATTCCTTTTTCTTTTTTTGACTTTCATATTTAGCATGTAACCAAATTTAGCTAAATTGTTTTCTTGGCTGATCGCCACTTTGACTATCCACTAAATCTTTTAAAAGAAACACTGACGTCTACCATCACGAGTAGAAGACAGGGAACATATGAAAAATGAGGCACCCACAAGAATCCAAAAACCCTTACAAATTGTGAGTGCTTGGCAGGGTTAGGGGTGAATTCTATGCGCAATTTTTGGAGTTCCTTAAAATAGTTGTGTGTGCACAACGTCTTCAATTAAATTCATCATTGATGATAACTAAAACATTTGGAAACCTCAGTGACACTTGCTTAGTAATCTTGTTTGTATTCTATTTTGGAGTTCCTTTTAAAATGGTTGTGCACACAATGTTCAATCAAATTCATCATTCGATGATAAGTACAAAATTCTGTGAAACCTCAGTGACAATTTCTTAGTTTGTATTCTATTTTGGGGTTCTTTAAAATGGTTTGTGCACAATGTCAATCAAATTCAGCATTGATGATAATAAGTACAAAATTCGGAAAACCTCAGTGACAATTTCTTAAGTAATCTAGTTTGAATTCTATTGTTTGTTTCTTCTTAGTAATCTTTGTTTGTATTGTTTGTCCCATTTGAGATCCCATCCCCCAAATCATGGCACTCCAACCATGCTCTTGGTTCTGTTGGAAAGCCCTTGCTGAGTACAGATGCACTCTTATGGTTTTCTTAGACTTATTGAATATTTAACACTTTTGTCAAAAAAAAATCAATAAAATGAATATTATTATCATTATTATTATTATTTCACAAAGATTAGGGTGTGGTCTATCATTAGGGTCATGTTCACACTTGGATTTCACAACATGAGTTACATTACTACTCTATATATTGAGGAAGGTAGTTAGTTAGTTAGTTAGTTAGTTAGGTTTGTTTGGCAGATTGAGATCTCCCAAATCATGGTGCCACTTGCCCCCCTAGTGGTCTTGGTACTATTGGAAAGTCCCTCATGAATATGAGTGCACCCGCATACTTTTGTGATGTTTAGATCTACTATTTTATTGAATATTGAACACTTTTGACAAAGAAAATTCAACAAAATTCAAGAATTTTTTAAAAATGTAAATTGGAGTGTGCTCTATTATCAAGTTTCTATTCACACTTGAAGCAATTACGTAACCGCCATCACATTTTGACCAACATCACAAACCACATTAAGTCTATTTATTAATGAAGGAACCCATTTGTGAGTGAATTTCATTAGGATAGTTTACATTAACATATGCTTGAATGTAGGCATCCCGTTTTCAATGTCCTTTTTAGAGATTAAAAAGTGTGTGCAAACTTAGGCTTGGAAATTTATTTTAATCATTTAACATTGGACCAAATACTTAGCTTAGAATTGCCAAGACTTGGCACCTTCAAGCACCACATGCTGTTCTGACAAGAATTGGGTGGTTCTTTAAAATGAATAATCTCTTGTTCTGGTTTCAAAAAATAGATTAGAACCCATCTCATCAGTTGAGGTTCAACATGGAAATGGAACTGGGAATCCAGTTTGAGTTTGAGTTCAGTTCGTGTGTAACTAAGGAGGGATATTTCTTTCACTTATACTTACACTGGTGTACATCAGTGTAAGTGTAAATCTAATTCCCTTGCTCGCATATGTTATGCAATGGAGGAGTTCTAATGTGTCAAACCTCTACATCTAAAATAGGAAAAATACAACATGAAAAACATATGCACACATGATACAAGTCAACCAGGAGCAAACTCTACCGCAACCTCCAAAGGCTAGATTCAAACACCATAAACGTGATCATGATGCAAAATACGGTACGCAAGCTCTTGAATGACATGCAGCTTAATAAACGCTCCCAAAATATCTATCTAGTAAGGAAGATAGTTTATATTTGTCTTCTTTCATTGTCACGGCTAGATCTTTGTCCCGCATTTCTTTCTTCGTACCATTGAAAAGCTCTTAATGAGTAGGAATGTATTGAGGTTTTGTAATGTGTAGATGATATAATAGCTAAAGTAATCAAATTTAACATAAATGTAAATTATTGGAGTCATTATGAAAATAAATAAAGTAGCACTAGTTGGTAAAATGGGTGTTGTTTTATCATTAATTTAAAACTTTATGCTGCAAGAGTTGTTGAATATTGAACAATTTTGTCATTGAAAATTCACTAACTTCAAAACAAAAAATGTTAAGGAAATTTGGGCATGCTCTTGATACTATTCAAAACTCTTGAATGTGTGGGGGGGGGGGGGCGGGGGGGGGGGGTTTATGGAGATGATTCTCTAATTTTTAGACCTAAGGTGTATGACATATTGAATTCTGAGTACAAATCTTTGTCATTGAAAATTCAAATTGAAACAAAAATTGGTTCTCAAAGGAGAAATTACTTAGCTAATTTAGTTCACATTTGGGCCAATGACATAGGCCAGACTAGTTGTCATGGATGGCAATAAAGCAAAAGAAAGTGGAAAGGGGAGGAAGATTATTGAGTAAAAAAGAAAAACTATTTACATGGCCATTTACATAGTGATAATTTACAATTCAAGACCTCATACTAAGAGTATTTGTAAAAACTTGAAGAAATTTGGAAGGCACCTCATATTCATGAATATTTCATATACCTTAGAAAAGAGGTGGGGTTTGATGCCTACTAGCCTTTCTTTAATGACTAGTGAATTTTTTTCGAAAAGGAAATTTAAAATAGTCAATTAAAAAATAAAGTACATACTAGGCAATTCAATTAGGGTTGGTTAATTCTTGGGTTTTAGAATAACCGTCTGGTTTGGTTTAGAAGGATGTGTAATAGGGAAGACCCTTTGGTTTTGGGAAGATTCTCAAAAAATTAAAATCCATCAATTTTGGTGTTAGGTTCAATTGTTTAGATTGTCAACTCCCAAGTTGAGAATTCAAGGCTTTATGAGACATGTTGATTTCAATTTCTAGGCCGGTTCTAAGTTTTAGATTTTAAAAGAAACCATTGAAATTACGTTTAAATTCCCCCTCTTCCATGGGAATGTGGATGGTGACCATATGGGGAATGGGTGTCATAGGCCCCTCCTGTTTAGCCTTGGGATCCCACTCAAGCATGATTTAGACTTTGATACCCAAGTCATTGGCCTCATTTGTAACTACCTCATTTATTTCAGCTTTGGTTGTTGATGTGGTTATAATGTCCAAATGTCCAAATTGATTTTGACCCTTGAAACATTGTACTACATCCAAAGTATTTGTGTTAAAGCCATTTTAGTGCACATATTGAAGATGCCCATATATATATATATATATATTAAGACATAGGGCAAGAACATATGACCCTAAAACATAGAACACTAGATAGAACTTAGATAGGTTGGACCTTATAACCTATAAACCTCAAAAACTCTTTCTAAACCTTGGCCCACATAACCTTATCACTTGGGCCCTAAAGAAAACCCTTGAGATCGATTAGGTCTAGTTTCTATGGCAGGTTTGGGTTTGGGTCCATGTAGACCTATCAAGTCTGATTCTAGAACCATGTCCAAGTTCATGTAGGCTCATTGGATATGATTCTTGGTTGGGTCTGTGTCCATGTAGACCCATGGAGTCCAATGCTTAAACCTGGATCCAGATCTAGACTTGAACCTAGCCAGAAACCTAACCCTACACAACACTGGTTTCAATCACACTAAAAGTAAGGGAAAATTGTTAAAAATTGCCATATTTTTATATTTAGGTTTCAATATGTAGTCAAAAATGTAAAAGGGTACTCCAAAATTTATCATTCATATATGGTTTATAACTAGATATGGTTAAATGTTCTTAAAGATGACTGCCACATTCCACATCTAGAATGGTACTTATAGAGGTACTCTTGGGCAATCCTAATTGAAAATTATGTTCATGTGCTTCATGTAGTTAGTGTCAATATTGGTTTGGTAAAATCCTGGCAAGTCAAAAAAGAAAAAGAAAAAAAATTTAAGAAGGGAATATTTCACAAATTCCCTTTTTAACTGAATTTGCCCATTCTTCAAGAAAAAATAAATGTAAGAAAATCCCACCATATTTCAACAGAATTTGATTGCTCGTGATGATTACATGAAAAAGACTGAAAAAGAGAAAAGCACTACAACCAGTCTTCATTAAAAGCTTCTTTCAGTAGCACTAGTGGATACCCGTGACGGTCGGACACAATCCGACCGTGCCTGCCTTTTTTTTTTTCCTTCACTTGGATGGTCTTAAAACTCCCATATATACTCAAACCATAGTTAAATGGGTTGCAAGAATTGATGGTGGGATACAAAAGAAGGTGAAAGAACCACAACCCAAACCCCCACTCTACCCTTCACCCCAAACCCATCCCCCAAAAAACCAAAAAATTTGAAGCCTAATACCCTCTTGATTCCTACCCAGAAAACATTGTGTTGCAGTGTCCACATCCACCATCATCTCTAATTTTAGAAGCCATGCAAATCCTATTAGGAGCCGCGACTCTCTTCTTCTGTTGTTGCCGTGTGGCTGCATTTGGTTCTCAGGACCTGGCTCTCAGGACCTCGATATTTGGCTCTCACGACTGACGGTCGCAGTCGCTGGTAGCCGGTGGTCAGTTATCTCTGTGGCCGGTTCTGCCATAGAAAATACTCCCAGAACGTCGTCCGACGGACGCCACAAGTGACTTTATATGTAAGATTGATTTGGGTAATGCCTTCTTCAAGAAGTTTCGATGCTAAGTCTGTACAATACCCAAGTACCTTTTGGCAACTTCAACACATGTCTGGAAAAGAAAAATAATTAATTTTGAAATTTTCATAATTGACAAAAATAGATAGGTCTAGGTGAACTGTTAAGAAGATAAACACACTTCAACACGAATTATATTATTTTCAAAAATGTTGAATTTTTTTTTTTGGGAAATTATTATTTACAAAGGACAAGATCTTAGTGAAGGAAAATATTGAATCTTTCAAGAACATTTATCAAGTCGGCCTAGACACTTTTCAACACAAGACAATTAACTAGATTATATGATTTGACACAGACCAGTAGATCCATCTATTGAACCAGAACAGACAGCTAAAGACTTTGATTGCACTGAAAATGTGTGTATGATTCTGTCCTCCCTTGTTAGGATTGGAAACCTTCAAAAACACTTCATTGTTTATTATTTGATTTTTGATTTCGTACGTTGTTGAAATTTTGTGAGTCAAAGAAAATGCTGGTGTGTAGCTACATAGAAAAAGAATTTGGGTTTGGAATCTTTTATTTATTTTTTGAAGAGTGGAACAAGACTTCAAGTTTAGGAAACGTGGAAAACATTGGACTCAACAACAACAACAACAACAATCTAACGCAATGTGCATTCTATTAAAGATTGTTTAAACTAGCTGGAACTGGAGAAGAAAGAAGAGGTTTTGTCAATACCAAAACCAATCAATCAAAACTATGAAAGACCAGAAGCTTCACAGCTTCTCTTCAAAACCTGGAACCCAACAACACTGGTGGTGCACACATAAAAAAATATACTGGGGACTCAGCTTCTAGAGCTTTTTTTATTAAGAATGCATCAAACCCACCAGGAATGTGTGATAAGTTCTAGTGTAATAATAGTGGGATGTGAGTGAAGGAAAGACCATAACATAATACATTTTAGTAGTAGCATAGTGCAGTATGCTGGGGCCCTTTGGTCAGTTGTGCAAATTGGCCTGTATAAATAAATGAACTGATTTCCATACATGGCAGTGTTGCAGAAGTCCATGCACATGGATGCCTACTGTAGTACACCAGTGGGACCAGCTTCATTATGCCTGGCCAATAATTTATTTATTTATTTATTTATTTATTATGATTTTTTTTTGAGTGTAAAATAGGATATTTTGGAAGATTCTTTCTTTTCCTTCACAAAATTTGTGCTCTCTTTCAAAAAATAATTTTTTTTTGGAGAAATGTGATAAATTAATATCTGACAAAGCTGCCAAACTATACCCCATTTCCCCACTTGCTGCACACATATAATTGCTGCTTGTAGAGATGGGCATTTTGCTTTCAGAGATGCCCACGTTTTTTTTAAAATTATTATTTAAAAAATTAGAGATGGGTCATTTTGCTTTCAGAGATGCCCACGTTTTTTTTTTTTTTTTTAATAATTTATTTAATTTTAATAATTTAATGTGATGCCCCACTGGTTCCCATTGGGTATCAGGGGTGTTTAAACTTTTAGTAGTAAATAAATAGTGAGTCAAGTTTTACACCAGCTAATGAATGAATGCCCCAGCCCCTATAAGGTGTTAACCCTATACAAAGATAATTCCCACTATAATTTTTCTTCAATTGGGGATCAAACTAACTCTCTCTCTGCAGGTACCTAATTTTCATCAAAGTTTTGAAATTTTAAAAAGTTAGAAATTTGAAAAGAAATAAAATAAAATGTGATCATCTTCATTATTGAAAATTTGAAAACAGTTCATATGTTTTTAGAAATGTGCCATCAACTTTTGAAATCAATTCAAAACACTTACCTTACTTTCCACGTACAAAAAATTTCTTGCATTTTCAAAAGATTTATATAAAAATAAAAATTTATTAAAAAATAAAACACACACACACACACACACAATTATTATATTAAAAAAATCATTAGAAGAAAAAAAAAATCCTCACATAATATTGATCATTAAAAAACTAAAAAGTATTCCCCAAAAAAACATTAAGACTTATTTCATGATTAGATAGATGGTGAAGAAGATAGGATAGGTACCTACCTACCTACCTACCTACTTAGTAGGAAAACCCTGGTCCACCTTGTTGTTGGTAAAAAGGATAGACAAGGTAGGTACCTACTTAGTAGGCCAGCCCGGGTCCACTTTGGTTTGGTGGCGTTGCTGGTTCAACGAAGCGGGTGCGCGTCTGACAACACGGCCTTACTCCACAAAACCTTCTGACAAAACCCACTTAGCTTTATCTCCCGGGTCAAAATCCCTGCACACTAAACAAGGAAAAGTCCTCGTGCGTGCTAATTTTTCTCGCTCCGTCCTGTCACGGACCCGCCGCACAAGTTCTTGTGAGTTTACAAGAAGAAAGTACAAATTCAGTTTCGGTGCTCTACTATCCCACACAAGCTTCCGCGCTTCTTTCCGATTCCCGTAGGCGGCCCCACCCGCCTCCGCATTCTCTTGGCAAACACCTGCCTACAAATCTTCCTCTTAATGCTGCAATAATCCGTGCTTTCAGCTCGTATTCCTCAACCACAATTTGAAGGTACGCTGTGGCGGATGCAGCATGGCATGATGCTCACTAATTCTTCCACGCTGGTCATGGTCTCAGACATCAAGTGTAGAGATTGATAGTAGAAGAAGAAGAAGAAGAAGAAGAAGAGAGACAGAGACTAGAGCTCAGAACCGCATGTCCAAGACTATAAAGGAGCTTGATCTGCATCTGCACAAAAACAACCCCCCCCCCCAAAAGGCTTACTTGGGCGGGAATCATCAGTCCAGGAGTATCAACAATTTACCAGAAAACCTGAACTTTGAGCTGCGATTCATAGACAAATGGATAATTTTAGGGAGGGGATGATGAGGTTAGGAGCCGGAAATTGGAGTCAAGAGCAGTGCGTGGAGAAGGTGGAGGAGATGCTGAGGAGAGCTATAATACACCAGGAAGATTTATGGGGGATGCTAATGCTGCATTCATCTGATCAGGATCATCAGTTGGGTCCGTCGTCTTCGACAATGATGCAGATGCGAGATCAATTACCCGGTGTTAAGGGTGAAAATGTCAACTGTGATCAGGTCTGTATCATCCCACCCATAGTTTTCAGAGCCTTGAAGGCGAAGCTGGAGAATTCCATGGATTGGAGCCACCTTGCTCTCTGTCGTCTCAAGGAGATTTTGTCGCAAACTACGTCTGCACCGTCGTGTGTGGATCCAGCAAGGACTGCTCCAGCTGCAACGCTAGTGACAGACTCATCCGCGGCGGGGATCAGGCAGCTCGCCATGAGGTTCCGCGGCAAGTATGAAAATTTGCCCATCAAGCCGGAGTCACGGATGACCCAGACTAGTAGTGTTGTGAAGCAGGCGCCAGCACCTGGCATCAGCTCTTCCTCATCAAAGCTGAAACTGCACACGCCTCTGAGTCCCCTCCACGTACCTCTCATACAGGAAAATCTCTCGTCCTCGCCTCACCCTTTCACTGCAGGCCAGCAGCCCTTCTCTTGCTTCAGTGCCGGTAGATCCGGACCCAGTACAGTTGCAGAAAGTCCCTTGAGCAGCTACCTGTTTGCAGGCATTGATCATATGAATATTCCAAATTCGGCTGCAGCTCCAACTGCAACAGCAGCAGGTACCTTAGATTCCTGGACCTAATTATGCAGAAAACTTGGCACCGGAAAAAGAGATTCCCATCAACTCTGCAAGAAGCAGCTGGTCATGTACAATTTGTGTTAACAAGATCTGTTGGTTTTGTGCTGCAGGTGATCAATCAGTCTTGACATCAGAGTCCCTGAACTTGCAGGCAGGGGACGTGGTGCCAATGCCTCAGCAGCTGCTCATGGATTCAACAGACCTATGGCCCGCTGTTCATGCATCAGAAGAGTTGTTTCTGTCCGGCAATTTTGCGGATCCGGTACTCACACAAGAGCATCAACTTCAATCTGGACAAAGCTGCATGACTTCATCGACGACGTGCAAATCACTGGACGCGGCGCCTCATGATGCACCCACAAGGAGCTATGATCAGCTTTCCGGCGCTGCTGCTGCCGGCGCTGAAGGATTTAAGCTCGCGGCGACAAGCGGAAAAATCGAAAACTCGGAACAAAGCGTTCCCGAGGCCTCAGCAGCTTCTTACATCGAGCGTGCTTCCATAAAGACTGGAAACCCAATCCGTCCTGCAAAGCGCGAGAGGTATTTGCCTGCATGCCCGCATGTGTGAGCTCTAGTGATCAGCAGTGTCAAAGGAGAAAGCATTTGTGAATTGTGTGGTTCACAAGAACTGAATTGGATCTAAGACATTTCATCTCAAAGCTGGATGAAAAGCATTTCTGAAGAATTGTGGTAGTTCACAAGACCGGCTTTGGATTCTGGAAGTAGAGATGTTGATCTAGTGTTTCTAGCTAGGCATGATACTTCAAGCAGCTGGCTGGCTCACGAATGGTCCCTGAGAACTTAGATGATGGATTTGTGCTGCAGAGATCAGCAGGCGAGTGCGGAAGTATCAGAAGTTCAATACCAGCGTCTAGGAGACGAGGGGAAGAAGGGTATTCCAGATGATGGTCATCGGGCTTGGAAGAAGTATGGCAATAAGGCTATTCAAAACGCAAACTTCTGCAGGTACGCCATGGCCGATGAGCTTGAAAATTTTCCCCAAGTCCTCAACATCAGTTCTGCACTGGTCTATTGCACATCTTCATGGATCTCATAGCTGCTGCTGCTTTAGCTCAACTGCTGATTTTGAAGTCATCTCCAATTTTTCCTGAACTTGAATCTAGTATCCTTTTTGATCGATTTCAGAGGTACGGGGAGAATTGGGTTCTTGCTGATCATGTGACCAACTGTGAACAATTTATTGGTGGTTTGTGCAACAGAGGATATTACAAGTGCAGTGTCAAGGAGTGCAATGCGAAGAAGACGGTGCAACCCACAGACGAGGATCCTTCACTCTTTGAAGTTACGTACGTAGGCGAGCACACGTGCAGCAGCTCCAGCAAAGCTGGTTCTGCAGCTCATCCTAGGAAGCGACTACAGAGAATTAAGGCAGTGACCGCCGCCGCCGGCGCTGTTGTTGCGACTGAGAATCATGACTCCCGCGTCTTGTCCAGCGCCATGAATACTAGTACCACTGCTACACCCTCAACTACAAATGCCGGAACAACAGCAGCTGCCGAAACCAGTTGCTCCCCTGACCAATGGCAGATCATCCCAACTACAGGACGCAGCTCACAACAACAAGTGTTTACCACCGCCGTCACCACCACCACCACCACCACCACTAGTACCCAAGGTGGCAGCTCTGATGTAGAAGAACTAGAGTCCAGCATTGAAGGTCGAGGGTCCACGGACAGTACTAGTACCAGCTGCACGGCGGGCAGCGAAGACGACGACGACTGGACTCGCACCTTAGAGGCGGCAGCAGCAGCAGCAACAGATGAGGATGGTGGAGACCAGACCGACGACATCGACAGCTACCTCAACGGAAGCAGTGCGGATGGATCAGAATATGCCCTGATATCTGGTTATCTCCAAAACGACGACAGTCTCAACGACAATAAGCATTTGTCAGACTCGTCCGAGTTCTTGTTGTGGAGAGACCTGATGCAGTCTAGTGACAACTTGACAGCACAAATTTCTAATCTTTTGACAATTGAATTACAATCTTGATTTTTGATGATGAGCTGCAGATCTCATGCTAGTGTACACAAATTCATAAATTTATTGTCTTGGGTTTAAACAAAGCATACTAGAGTGGGGAGCATTAGATATGAAAAACCATTTGGTGACCATCAAAATAGAAGATAGAAAAAACAGTTCAGGAAAACCCATTTAGTGATTCTCAGATATGAAAAACCATCTGGTGATCATTCATCAGATAGAAATCTTATATAGAAAAAACCCATTTGATGCTTGTTAGTTATGAAAACCATCTGATGACCATCAGATAGACAACCCATATCAAAAAACCAACATGTGAAAAACCATCTAGTGACTATCAGATAGAAACCCCATTTAGAAACCCCATTTGGTGACCATTAGCTAAAAAATACCCATATAGAAAACCCATTTCATGACTATCAGATATGAAAACCATATGGTGACCATTAAATATAAAACCCATTTGATGACTACTGAAGCAAGAAACCATATCTAGTGATCACCAAATTGGAAAACCTTTTGATAGCCATCAGATAGGAAAAGCAGTTGACCACAAAAAAGAAAACCACTCTAGTAACCATCAGATAGGAAAACCATTTGATGACCATGGCCAGATTGGAATACCATTTTCACTACTCTGGCCTGTGCTGCATTGGCCCAAGTGTGAACCCATTACAAAATAGGGAAACTCAAGATGTGAACATTGTTTTGCAATGTATGTATCGATTTTTTGAACAGCCAAATACGAAAGGAAATCATGCTTGAATTGAATGGTAAGCCTCCAAGTTGTTACCATGTTCTTAACTGATTTTTCCTTCCAAAACCTGGTTTTTGGAATTTATTTGAATTTGCAGCAGCAAAAATCTCTCCCACGTTCTGAATCCAAATCTTACCAAATAAATTCCATTAAATCCTGCTCATCAAGATCTTTCCAACAACACCAATGGCACATTCCAATCCCTCCGAAATTTTCAGCCACAATTTAATTTAATTTTCAGTGAAAAAATCATTCAATATTCAAGAACTTTTTGCATTGCAAGTTCAAACATCATGAAACCAAGCCCACACAACCCTCCTCATTGAGAGCTTTCCAAAGACACCAAGAACACAATCTGAAGCATCTTGGTTCAGTGGATCTCTTAACTACAAAACAAAACAAAACCTACCTTCCTTCATAGTCGGATACCAACTACCTAACTACCTGGGAGCTGGTTAAAACTGGGTCTTACAAGTCTAATTTAGAAACATAGAATCTATAACTTTCGCAACATTATCAATTAGATTCTGAAGGGATCAGGTAACATACATTGAGCATGAATTGAAGAAAAAAAATAGATGCACAAGAAAGAAAATAGAAAATAAAGTTTTTATTGACAACTTCCTGTCAACCAAGAAACCTAGAACATTCCTGGTGAAGTGTTTCACCTACCTTGTTCTTTAAATTGTTCAAGAGTCACAACTTTTTGGAACCAATGTGTTCATTTACTAAAGTGTTTCTAAATGTCTCTTCACATTAACTAAACTTATACCAACTTATGTTTCAACACCCCCATTAAGTTGGGATAAGTTTGATTCATTGCTAATATGTGAAAAAAACACTATTCTAATTTGCGTAGTAGAAAATTTGTGTTTTCCAATAGAGCAATATATTGGAGCTGGATTTCACTAGAAAAAAATTTGGCTTGTATAAAATGAAATTGGAGCTCAATGCCCTGGAACGTGAATGGAACTCGGGATTCTCAACCAATGTAATGGCACTTTGATTATCACCATGAATGATAGTAGTAGACTCAAGTTGTTCTTCACCTAGGTCACATAGGAGTTGCCGAAACCATATTGCTTCTTTTGATGCCAAGGTATAGGCCATGTATTCTGCCTCAGTGGAAGATCAAGCAATTATTATTTGCCTTATGCTAGTCCAGCTTATACTTGCTAAGGATATAATAAACACATATTCAAATGTGGATTTTTTTGGTGTCAATGTCACCTACCCAATCTGCATCAAAGTACCCATAACACATTTCGTTAGGTTTGGGTAAAAGGAGTCAGAGATGATCTTCGTTTAGAGAGCAACCCTAATTGGAAGTTGCTATAAGGTATCATATGATCCTTTTTACTATAGACCAATCGGCATTTCCAAGTTAGCCAAATGTTATGATAATATTCCTATAGCAAATGCAATGTCTAGTTATGTGTAGATGATTGCATACATTATGCTCCCCACTATTGATTTATAGGAAATTCCAACCATTTTTTCCTTTTGTTAAATTTTTCAATTAAGAAATTGGTCTTCAATTAATTTTGAACCTAATTTTAGTGGTGTGTAAATTGGTTTACAATTTTCCATGCCAAATGTTTTTAATGCATCACGTATGTATTCAAATTGGTTAAGTTCCACAATACAAAGTTCATTATTCCTTTTAACTTAGACCAATATAGTATTTTATTTCTCCCATGTCAGACATATCAAATTCTACACACAATAAAGCTTTTGTTTGTGGTAATAGTTCTTTATGATCATTGGAACAATTATATAATCATCTCCAAATAAGGCTATGGCCACAAACAATGCTCCCACTCTTTTGACATACACATTTGTGTCTACCATATTTTGCTCAAAACCATTTTGTAATAAGTAGGTGTTTACATGGGCATACCAATGTCACAGAATTTGTTTAAGTGCATATAAGCTTTAATTTAGTTTACAGACAAGTTTATGTTTATCAATTCATAAAAGCTCTCAAGTTGTGTCATATATATCTCATTCTCTTTAGTTCACCATTTAAGAAGACATTTTTTTACGTCCATTTGATAGACTTCATAATCATATTTAGCTACAAGGGCCATAAGAATGCTTATAGAAATTAATTTAACTATTAATCGAACCTTGTATTTGTCAACTTGACCGTCTATTTTTAATTTTACGTGGAAAACCCATTTACAACCAATGGCATGTCTAGTTGGAGGTAATTTGGTTAATGCTGAAGTTTTATTTTTAATTAATGAATTATATTCATCTTGTACGACATCATGCCATCCTTTAACATCTTCTCATTCCAAAGCCTAACTTAAGGTTTCTGATTTTACCTGGTTTATTTCAATTACTATTGGAGTACCTATCCATAAGTTATTGAATCATGGAACCATTGAAATGGTTTCCAAGTTCTAGATGACCATCAAACTCTTATTGTTGGTGTTGTATTACCATGGTCAAAGATGTTTGCATCATCCATATGGTCAAAAGGGTCTTCCTTGTTGTGATTTTGAAAAATATAATTATTAGGATTTTTTTTTAAACATTTATTTGAATTTTGAAATTTTGAAATTAATTGATATTTGATTTATTTCAATAATATGTAAGTTTTGTAATCAAGTAACTTTACATGTGAAAATGTATTTAAGTAGGTAGGTTAGGCTAGATTAGGTAGGTAGCATAACTAGGTCAAGTAGGTTGCTAAGTAAGGTGCATATATCTATGTTAAACAATTTCAATAAATTAACAAAAAAATATTCATAACCAAAAGATGACAATGTTTCTCACTTCTATTGAATGGTGGTGCAATGGTTAAATACTTGAACCTTCTTCAAGGAGGTGAAGAAGTATGAAGTCCTCATACTTGCAACCTATGTCACAATTAGGTTTCCTATATACACCACTCTAAAATTGTTTTTTTCTTCTCAATGGTTCAAACTTTTGTCTAAACTCACAAGCTACTGTAACTATTTCTAGCAACACAAATCTATTATGTTGTCCTTCTTAAATAATGATTAGCATTTTAAGGTATCCCATTCATCGTTCTATGCATTATTGATAATGGCGTTAGCTCTCTAGATAGCCTAGTTCCAAACTATACAACATTCATTTACACTTTCTTTGGTATAGAATCTAAACTTACAAAATATGGTTTTGCTTTACTCACATTAAAAAAATTGCGAATCATTCGTCTGGTTTGTACAAACTATCCTTCACCCAAAATATTCATGCATCCTTTCTTTTAGACTATTTTGAATCTAGTATTTTGGGTGTGGTTGCTTTACAGAGTCTTTATCCAATATATGTTGCGCCACATGTTTAACAAATCCATCCCTCACTTCACTATCAATCCATGGACATTTTGTGATCCCATGTCGTATAACTTTACTAAAATCATAGATTCTAGAAAAAATTTGAACCAACCTTGCTAAATCCACAAAATCTTAACTTCTATGTTTTAAATTCCTTTTTTTTTCTAGTTCCTTTGCTCCTATGATTTGATTGAAGTGGTAATGCTTCCTCCATAACATTCACCTATACACAAGCATGCGTAAAATAGGCGATTAGAGGTCACGCCGCCTAAATTACCTAAATGTCTACCTGTCGTCACGCCTAAATTAACTACCTAAATGTTCGCTTGCCATCACACTTAAATTAACTACATAAATGTCCACCTAATCCTATGATGACATTATGAATTAATCTAATACCGCCGCACACATCACGTTAAGTGCTAGCTCTTGGATGTTTGAAAGTAAATAACGAAACTTGATTGTGAGAAACATTTTTGCAGGGTCAAATACTGAGCACCAATGGAGCTGTTCTTATAACTACCACATTTGCGTTCTGGCTTCTCTTCTTGCCTTTCAACCCGAATCCATTCTTACTGCCAAGATTGGATGGTGGCCTTGCGACTTTGAATCGATTGTTAAGCATCTCTCTAGTGGTTTGCATTTGTGCCGCCTTGCGAAGGTAACTAATAATCTGCTGCCTATCAAGGATTTCAAATTTATTGATTTCTGAAAAATAATAAAATCAAGGTTATTTTTTCTCTCTACCAACTTTTATGTCGAAATTTTGGAGTTCTGTGGTCCAAGGCGATCAATCAATCGTGAAGACTTTTTCTCTACTCCAATTCCCTTCCTGTTTGGCCGCAGCAGATTCGGGTTTTTTGAAAGCTTCTACTTTGCCTTAATAACACCACGAGCTTTCGAAGGTTTCATGCGTGCCTCTTTTTGTTGTCATTTTGTGGGCGTTGGAAAGAACATTTTTCGGGGAATCGAAGCAAATCAAGTCGCTACTCCTGGGTGTTTTGCAAACCAAAGCTTTGGAAAGCGAGCCAACTTTCAAGTTTTTATTTACCTTGTCCCTCAATTGGTGCTTGATCGTGTTGTTGAGAACGATTTTTGAAAGGCAATTTTTTTCCTTTGAAAAGTGAACAATTTTCTGGTTGCGGTTTCCAGTGCAGGGAAAAGAGTTTCGAATTCTAAGAAAAAGGGTAAAGGTGAAGAAGGGTTGTGTTGCGCGCTCGATGATTTGCCGTTGCACCTAAATTAACTACCTAAATGTCCGCTCGCTGTTGCGCCTAAATTAACGAGTTGTGTGGTGGTGCAAGAAGGGGCACGTGTGTGCTTTGGAAAATCGATCTCACACTTGTATCACTCTCTGCAATGTCCGGGAAACGTTCGTCGGGGTATGTTAAGGAAAATGACGTCCGTTATGGTCTTAAGGTTGTGCATCGTGATCCCAAGTCGTTGAAAGTGATTGGCCTTCAATGCCGCTTATGCATTGCATTTGGTCGGGAGGAGAAGGTTGGGTTGAAGCGCAAGGCTACGACTACTGTTCAAGGATGGAGCCATCCCTTCTGTTACGATAATATTGAAAACCATCTTTGCAACCAGCATTCTGGTCAATGGGCTCTATACTAGGTTCTTGAATCCTCTTCTGAACGCACTTCATTCGTCAATGACGTTTCGATTGCGTTCAAGAACTCCATCAAAGCGCATTTCTCGTCTTCACCTCTGGGCACTGAGCGACAAATTGTCTATGATATCGAGAAGGACATAGTGGATACTATTGTGGGTGACATGATGTTCAATCCCAAAGACCAAGACGACAATGATGCAGACCGTGATGCGGATGAAGAGCCTGCATTCGGCAATGCAGCTGAAATTAATGTTCTACATCTTCGACATCATCAAGCAACAGCAAAGGCAAAAGAACAAGCATTATTGTTGTTTAAGCATGTTGAATCGGAGAATGATGTTGCAATTTATTCTTATTTAGTGACGATTCCCAAGACGAAAACCACTTTGTTTCGCTTAGCTGTGCGTTACGTGTCTTGTGCAACACCATTTCGTATGGCTTCTGAACTCATCGGCTGTACGTACGATGTTCTGGGCAACCCTAGTTTACGTGCGTGTTCTCGTGACGAAATCAGCAACTTCGTTCGGGCTGTCTATGTTGTCAATCTGCAGCGAATTGTTGACCTCCTTCGCCATTCTTGGGCCTTTTCATTAGCACTCGACTCTGCGACCCATCAGAGCACCTCATTCCTCGATTTACGTTTCCGAATTTTCATTCCCAACTATCATTCCATTGTTAACCTGCATGGATGCACACTTCCGATGTTTGATCGCCATACAGGGGATTTCATGTCCATGATGGTGAGCAAGTTCTTGACAATGCTCTGTCCTAATTGGACAATTCGTCTTCTTGGCTTGACGTCTAACGGGGCCCGCAATATGACTGGGCGGGTTGCTAGTGTTGTCACTCGCCTCGACGCCGCAATGCATAAAGACTGTTCTCTAATTCGGATTTGGTGTGGGGCGCATAAACTAGATCTTGTTATGGAGGACATAATGAATAATGTCATCAAAGAACGATTCTTTTCAGTCATGACTAGAATTATAACTCATTTAACACGGCACCAGAATCTGATCGTGGAAATGCAAACTACGTGCCCTCGTGTCGTCAATCGCTGGCTTTCGACGGAGAAGGTCATTAGTTGGCTTAAAATCCATCGGCCACAGTTGCTCGCTCATATCGAATCAAAGCAGCCAGATTCCACTCCACCTCGCCTTTGGTGGGTTACACTTCTTTCTATGCATCATTTCACCACTCGAGCAACTGTCACTTTCTATTCTATCCAGGGATTAACTACTCTTGTGCTTCAGCAATGAAATGCCCTAGATAACCTCATTGCATCCTTCATTGACGACGTTGGAGTGATTGGGCTGCTCACTGTAGAATCGATTGCGAATATCGACCCATCGACTCACGTCATTAGTGGTCATTATGCAGTTGCTCTGTCCAGTGTCCAAGAATTTCTCGTTGGTCTAGCTTCCTGGGTTGACACCTTACTTAACGAAGCTAATGAAAGCGACCAGAACGCCCTTTAGCATGACATCGCCTTTGTTTACGTCATTGCTTGCCATCAGATTCATGAAATTTCGGCCTATCGAGATCGAAACAACAATGCGATGGCCGATCCTAGTTCTATTCCCCCAGTGCTACCGCACGAGCTTGTTGAGCTATCCGCAGCTAACTTCATCCAAAAGATTCAACAACATGCTTTTCGATTGGATCATTATTACTCACCAACTCAGATCAATCTCATCACCGATGAACACAAAGCCCTGATCCATGCTCACAGATGTGAACCAGTGTTGAAGGATGGCATCGATTCGCTTTCCAGCAGTTCAAGTTTCAAGGATGGCTGGTCTTTACTTGGTGCTCGATTCCTGAATCTAATGGAATATTGTGGTGTCGTTGCAACACTTTTTCCTGGAACCAGTACTGTAGAATCCGATTTTTTGATCATGCGTTGGGAGAATGATTTGTTTCGCAAGCGTTTATCGAACTTTGGATTAAAAGGAATCATGTAGGCAAAACAGTTCTTGTTCATAGAGCAATTCCAGCATTGATAGATGATGAATATCTTTTGAGTGAGAGAGTGGATCTTGGCAAGGCACTAGTGTTAGCAAATATGGATAGCTCTTAAAATTACATTGAGCATTGTGTAGATCAGTTGTGGGCACCTGTGGAATGCAAACTAGCTTAAACCCTGCAAGAAATGTTTTCATGGCCATATGGAAGTTTTAAAAGGGTGTAGAATTGCAGGTGGCAATATGTGTGTGTGTTGTAGTGACCACTGTCAGGCAAAATGGGAGTGTCACCCGTATTGTCACAATGTCCCAAGCACTTTTGAACAGTTTCTTGCAGCTAAAACAACACCCTGGCTGCTCAAGTTATGAATGACAAATATTTGTCTCGTTTCCACTAGATTCCAATTCAGGGCAGATTTAAGCTTGGTATTGTATGGAAAGCAAGTTTTGTATACAACTGTATGTTGAAGGTCTAGAGCAGGACTCACTACCATGAATGTGTCTGTTGCATTGAATGAAAAGAGAGGCCTGTCTATAGTATGTGTAAACAGTGAGAATGGGAATGAATCTGTATGCTTTGTTTTCTGGGCATTTTCTGGGTATTCAATTTGGGTGTGTACATTTTTTCTTCCTCTTGGGACTAAGACAGACACATTGTATGTTTTTGTGCTTATTTCTTTTTTTGGTTCTGTAGTTGTTACCATGGCACAGGTTCTAGAAGGAAGACATAATTATTCATTCAGAATTTCTGCTGAAGATTTGGTTAATGTGCATTACAAGGAGGCCAAGCATTTAAATGTTGGTGCAGCAGGGCTTCAAGGAACCCCCCTAATGATCAGTCATGGATCAATTTTTGCTTCTGAGATCATGGCAATGGCAGCAGCAGCACCCATACTTTGCTTTTTTCGAACACCTACAACACCAAAACACATGTTTTATGAGCAAAGTCATAAATTGTGCTCACCAAGGGCAACAAGGTTCAAGTCTGGCAGGAGGTTGGCATGTATACCTCAGCCCATCACATATCAAGCAGCTTCAGATTCATCAAAATTGCAAGAGTCTGCTGATGACTAAGTCTGTTTCATCATTTTCTGCCTATTATTTGTTTTGTTCTTGCTTGAGAGGAATTCTCCATCTGGGTTTTTTTTTCCTCATGTTTACGTATTAATCTAGAATTGCAAAGACGAAGCCAAATTTACAGAATCCATCATGTTAGCCAGCTTCAGATAACGCCATGTGTAGTAGTGTCAGTGTTTTGAAATTTCCATGGCAAGCAAGCACTGTGTATTCCTTGGCAATGTTATGTTAACCAATCATTTTTTGCTAAATAAAGCTTTCATTTGGCCCCCGCTTAAACTAACCATTCCTAATGCGCCTAAATCAAGTTAATTTAGGTAATTCAGGCAACTGCCTAATATAAGCATGCATGCCTATACATCATCATACACATGTTCTTGGGTAATTTGCATCTACCCACTCCAAAATGAAATCCTTTCATGCTTCATCCCTTGAAGCTTTTTGATCCATATGCATGTGCAACTTTGAGTCACATCTAATTCATATTGTTCTATCAATCTTCAATTTCTGTCGACTTCTCATATGCTTCCGACTTTAGTCGTTACAAACTTCACCATTTTAGACCTTTTGTCTTCAACTTCCAAGAAACTTAGAGATTAAGATCTTTAAAAGCAATATCTTTTCTTTCAAATTTTGACATTTGCAAAAAGCAACACTCTCGATAAAACCAAACCATCTCGATATTTTGTGTGTTTTTTCTTCAAAACAATTTGTCCCCAAAATGGTCGCCAAATTGTAGGTGCAAATTTTACTTTGATTTACTCTATACCTATTAACAACACTACAAATTATGCATACAATAGCACTCAAATCACATACAATCTATTGTTCCAAACCACTCAAATTAGTTTTCAAATTGTATTCACACATTCATTTCAATATTGTACCTATTCCATATTTCCCAAATTCTAGATCAATATTCTTGATAATCAAAATCTATGATCAAGTTTTAATTATTATAAATAAAAAATACAATAGTTTCAAAGTTTACTCATTGTTTCCTTACCAATATGCTATTGTTTTCTTTATTCCAAGTCTAGAATATCCAACATCTATAGTATTAAAATGCAAAAATCTAAAATAATAACATAAAAATCTGTGATTCACAACCCAATAGAACTCTAAAACTACTGATTGTGTTTTTATTTTGTTCTCTAGCAACTCTCTAAACTTATCCTTGCATGTAAACAATAGCTCTCAACCTTAATCTCAATCAAACACTAAATTTTAAATCCTTTCCCTCCAAAAATAATTTAAAAATCAAAACCAAGAAAATGTTTTAATTGTGTCTTGTGAAATCTAGTAACAACTAGTTCCAAGTTTCAACATGTTGCAAGGAAAAATTGAAAAAAAATCTATCCAAGAAATCCATGATTGGTGCATGTGTATCGATGTTTCTCCCCCCACATAGAAATGCCCAAAAACCCAAAATGCATATACACACACATATTTGACTCCTGTAATACACAGTATAACTTCAACACATGTCTATTGAATAATTAATTAATTTTGAAAATTCCATGTTACAAATTGAATATTCCCCAAAAAAATCTATTTTCTTTCACAAAACGTTTTTCTTTGGAATATTTCTACATTCCAACATTTCTACAAATAATAATAATTAGCATTGAAGATGCCAAGGTACTATAGTATAGTCACAAATGCCATGAGACTTAATTTTAAGACTTGTATTATCTCATTCTTAGAAGGATTTTCCAACCCAAAAGAGTCGAGAAAACAATTACCACTAATGTCTAATACAAACATGCTCTTTTAAATCCTTTCAAATAAAATCATACCAAAAACTTTATTATAAACACATAAATGCAACGATTCTTTGGTGTGATCATGACATTTTCCATTGTGCTAATTTAGCACTCTATTGAGTACTATTGTGAATGAATGTGATTAACTGTTATAATTATTATAACATCACAACATAAATTAAACTTAACAATGAATAATAGCTTCTATAAACATGTGACACATTATTACATTGATGTTTTGACATGGGATGAATAATTAAAACCTTCACTCAAAGGGAGTATTGCTTTAAGAAACCATGTTCTTCATGAGATGGAATACTTTCACAAAAAACCCTAGAAATGTTGATTTTCTTAAACCATTTTTTCAAACAGAAAAAAATTGTAAAGGAAAATAGAGAATGTTTTAGAATATCTTAGTTTTCGAAATTAAAATTTCAAAACAAATAACTATTCAACAATGTAATGTTGAACTTGCTATGGTATTATGATAGTTGTAAATATCACAAGCAAAAGATTGATATAAACTAATTGTATCATAACAGAAGAGGCTATATAACCAGTGGTTTTTTTTTTTGGTTTGGTAAGATTTTATCACTTGGTGGAAAATAAAAATAAAATAAAATTCAGTACCCAATCATACCACCCAATAAAATTATATTAAATTTAAAAAATTTAAAAATCATACAAAAAAGGATTTTTTTGAAAATAAATATGCTAAAGTTGCCCGATTTGCAGGAAAGCTTTTATGAAATTTCCATATATATAGACAACAAGTTCCAGCAGGTTGCCAAAATACATAGCAGGATTCTAAAATTGTCCTGTTTTTTTCTCTGAGATGTAGCCAATTTTGGCTAATTCTTTTTGTGGATTAAGGTTTTGCCAGTGTGGCTAGTGGCAAAACATCACAAAATTGGGATTTTTTTTAAATAATAAAAAATTTCCTTGGCTATATAGCCTATACCCTCTTTCAATTGGTTTCGAACATAACTTCAAATGGTTATTGTAGGAAACAATAGACTATTTTTCCTAATTTAAAGTAACAACAATCAAATTTTTGGGTCAATATTGGAACAATTTTCATTATATCAATGGAGTCCTTGATATCATTATGGAAAGGCACTTGGGAGAAATTTCCTAGTGTATTTTGGAGGTCACCTTATATTTGTGAATTATCCTCCTAGAAATGAGGAGGGACCCTTAAATGCCCATTATTTAGGGGCGAGAATACAATAGGCATAAGGGACCTAACACCTTGCCTATGAGTAGGTGTAAGACCCCTCACCCTCCTAAACATTGGGAGTAAGATCACGCTTGTGGTGGTAATTTTTCAATTGAGATTCTTATTCTCAAGCTCCCAAGAGTCGGGATTTGTTTTCAAATTTGTGAAGTGGACTAGCAATCCTCCAGAAGAAGACTTAGCCCAAGTTTGGCTACAGATGCCAGACACCCAAGTAGAATTGTTTTGGAGACCCACTCTATTCTAGCAACATGCTACTAGCTATGGTTGAAATCTGGTGAATTTGGCGTTTTTCTTCTCCTAGAAATATTGTGACTTTGTGCCATTTTCTCCCCCCAAAATACCTTTGAAGGATTCACAGCTCCTTTTCTTTGTCACTGAAGTGCTGAAATTTCCCCCCCGCAAAAACAAATCACTGCGAGTCAGAGTGTGCCAGAAAATGAATGAAATTATATCGTATGATTCATCATATGCACAGAAGAGAGAAATCCAGTTTTGGATATCTTTGGAATGCACTCAGAAAACATCCAATTCATTTGTAAAGGAATTGTATATGCACTTTGTTTTCACTACCTGATATGGCAACCCAAAGCAAGCAAAATTCACACTACCCCCCGACTCTGATACCAGGTAATTTCACAAATGGAGATCTGACCAGTAGTTGAAACTTTCTAAAGAAAAAGAGTGAGTCGGTGACAACAATGCTGAGTCCATATAAAAACACTCGTGTCAAACAGCCTAGTGAGTGTGTGAAAGTACAAGAACTGATTGAGAAACTGCATTGGGTACTAGTGCAATTTCATGTAGTTGTTGAAATAAGCCACAGTATTACCCACCCCACAACTCTTCTCAAAAGAAGGCGCATGTATGGCATAGAGGTATGTACCGTGCATTCTTCACTTCTGTGAATTACAAGGACTGCTCCCACTAGAGGTTGAATTTGAAAGGGACTGTCCTCCTCCTGTCCAGCTTAGTTGTCTGGCATTGGAGATCAGATCTATCAACACCTGAGCATGATGTCTTAATTCTGCATATTACCAAACAACAAGCATCAAGACCTCAACATGTAACTAATACTGGAGTAAATTTGTTCCCAAGTCTTAACCAATTTGTCATTTTGTCAGGAGGTTAAGATATACATACAGCTCTTAGCAATGGATGTGAGGGTCAGATGGTATGATTGCCAATAATCCACACAGACCCAAGTATGTCACACAACAAAAAGAGAAGAAAATTTGTATAAAATAAAAAGTTGCAACATTACCTCATGAATGAAATGTGGAAATTCTTATGATGTTTATTTCAGGGTTTTGTGCTTCTCTTTGAACCTTAGCTTTTTGTGAGAATTTGGGAAGCTTTTACAAGTCATTGCTTGAGCTGCTGGGAAGTTTAAAGAGAAAACTGAATCTCTGAGTCATAACATGTTGATACTCTACAACCAACAATCTAGCACGTCCCTGAATAACTTATAAAATTCATTTGTGAGGTGGGTTTTGGGTGTGCACCTATGGATTCTCCCTTCCTACCAAGACGCCAGTTTTGGTAGTTGTCATAAAGCAAGTATGCTATAACTCCCAATACTATCAACCAGCTTGCAGTCCATCCTCTCGCCTGCACATAAGACCACCACCACCACTGCCTATTTCTTAAGCAATTATATTGAATGTAAAGGATCATACAGTCAGAGCAACAAAAGGATTAAGGACTGAGCAGACAAAAAAGGACTTCAGACAAAACACCAACAATTCACAAGACTTTCAAAGGTACTAAAGCCCACAGAAGGAAACATCATTCAGGTCCAGGAAGAGCTAAGTACAGATCTAATACAAGTCTTGATCTGCACACAAACTGGCAGTGACGACAATGAAAAGACATGATCCCGTCAAACAAAGGGACAAACAGCATTCGGAGAAATTCTCAGATCAAAATGTTTTTTTCTGAGCTGTTTTTTTTTGGGGGGTTGTGTGGGTGGATCTAGAAGTGGTGTTGGGATTTTTGACACAAGAAAGAGCTGTAACAGCTCATTTGTTTGTTGGTTGTACCTCAGATTCCTCAGCATCTTTCCAATGCTTGTGCTCGTCTCCAGGATGAAGATGCTCACTGTTTGGCCACCCTCCTGCAAGAGGCATGATACATTAGGGATTCAGTTGCCAATAATCTGTTGCAGCCTGGTTCTTGCTTCTTCTTGCTGTATAGTGTTCATACCACATGATGAGCAGCAGAGCAGAGCAGAGAGAGAAGAAGAAGAAGCTCATACCAGTTGAAAGGACAATGCTAAATTCAAGGCCACAGCTGCCTTCAAGAATGTTCACATCATCATCATCAGACTCAAATCCCTGCAATCAATGCATTACCCACCCACCCATGGACATGATCACCCATTAGCTTATGTTTTATGTGAGAAGTACTGATCTGCCAAATTCCAACTACGAAATGGTAGCTGAAAGAAGAAAGAAAGGAAAAGAGTTGATCTCTCTCCTCAAGATTTCTCCTACCTCACAACAAATGCTGGTGTCCTGGATCGAAGATGTTTCGGTAAGTCTCCTCGGCACTTCCAAACTCCACGTTCACCAACTCTTACTTGTGTGCAACGAACCATATCTGCAGAAAGAGAGAGAATGCAACAGTAAACCTTCATCATCAAGCATGATGCTCTCTCTCTCTCTCTCTCTCTCTCTCACACACACACACACACACACACACACACACAAATAGCAAGCTAGCCAGCCCTAAACCATGGAAAGGTTGAGAATGGGGATGGATCAAGTCTCTGTTGAACATACGAGACACACATACATACCTGGGACATATTCACAACCCTTGAGACACCGCAGCTGGAGAATGGGTGCTGTTCTCCTGCTGGTGGTTTTCAGTCCTCTGTAAAACACGATGGTGTACATGTCTGCCATTGCCATCGGTCGTATTTGGAGAGTATGCAACTCTTCTGCATCACGATGATGATCTGCCCTCACTAACACCAGCACCATGCGTAGATGATACACTGTAACAGCAGGCCCAAGCTCCTTCTCCTCCTCCATAACCATACTTGTGCATTCGTGTCCTTCCTCATGGAGAATACGGCGCTGACATGATCCAGCTACCTCCTCCTTTTCTCCTTCCTCCTG